>CM031946.1:7944669-8087169 GCA_018749465.1 Paracanthobrama guichenoti
CTTCTCTGCCTCCTTTCATCCAGGATTGGGACCAGCATTTCATCCACCCATCTACTCAATAAAAATCTCTCTTTCAACAATTTAATAAAAATAAAACATCACAAAGCTGCTTTCCTCTCTCTTATACATGTAGATTAGTGTAGTATTATCTTCCTCCCACAGCTGCAGCTGCTCTGAGGGGAGTACAGAAAGCCTTTTGATTGGTTCATTAAGCTGCCTGTCATTTTGAAACAACCAATGAGGTGTTTAAGAGTCAGACCATATCCTTTTATGGTTTATTGGAGGTTTGTATGCTCTGCCAGCAGCATCCTTTGCAATTGGTTCCAGGAGCTGGTTTAAATGAGAGAGTGCATGGGACTGAGCTTCTCTATTTTTAGTCAGCGTATGTTTGATGTTAAATATTACATTTATGTTTTTAGCAGACTCTTTTCCACAAATCATGTTAATCCAGTAGGCTTTGACATGATGTTGTAAATAGATCAAAAGAGCAAACTGCATCACAAGATATATGCAAATATATCAGATCTACAACATGCATATTGCTCAGCAAACAAACAACCAATCGCCAACACTATTCAGCTCACAATGCAGTGTAGTGCACTAAACCATTCTGGCCTAATGGTTTCTAAAGAGCAGCCTCAGTCAACACAGATGATTCTGTGCAAAATGTAACGAAACAGTGTTTTACCTCAGGTCAGGAAGTTACTGAATACAAAAGGCCTGAGGTGGTCGGTTGGACTGATCTGGTTTTCACACTATTTTAGTAAAACCTCAGCAGGGCCTGACTAAGGTGTACACCCATGCTGTGTTTACGCTGATGTCAGCATTACCTCATTGAGTTTGATTTGCCTCAGTTCCTCCTCTGCTGCAGTCAAAGGCAGAGGTGCCGCCTGCGAGGTGAGGTACTTTTTGTAGCCATTTAGAGAGACATCATCCTAGCCAGACAGAGACGCATTAGTGGGGAAACCTACGGCTGTGGCTCGTTCATAAGAGGATTTGATTTAAAAAAATGGCAGCTGATACAGGTCATACCTTCACTGTGCCAAAAATCTCCTCTTTAATGTGGCCACCACCAAACTCTTTTTTCAGCGTGGCCCTTGTAGCAGCATACAACATCTTTTGTCGGACCTGAAAAAAAAATTTTGTTTTCAAAATATTTTCTGGATATTATTTTTACTTAATTTTTTTTTTTTTTTGGAACAAGCTTGAACACGCATCAGATTAATTTATTTGAACAGGTCAACATACATCTGTAAATAAGAACTATTAACAGACATTATTAAAAAAAAAAAAAAAAAAAAAAACTACATATATAACAAACAATATAACATAATACTAACATATCCTAAGTAAAGGTTTGTGTTTATATAATATATATGTGTGTACTGTGTATAATTAGTATGTACATATAAATACACACTCATTCATGTATATATTTAAGAAATATTTGCATGTATATACTGTGTGATATATATATATATATAAATGCTTCACTATATACTGTACATGCATGTGTGTGTATTTAAATAAACAAAATAATTATACACAGTACACACACATATGTGTAAACAAATTTTTATTTTGCATGTGTGATTAATCGAGATTGTGTGTGTGTGTGTGTGTGTATAACATGATACACATTTAAAAAACATAACTCAATAACAATATTAATATTATTTCTGTTTCCAAATCAACTTAAAAGTTGTTTTGTAATAAAAGAGCAGTTTGAGCAATTTTATCTTCTTCTAGATCAGCAGACTCTGACTATTTCAGTCTCTCTCTCGCTCTGATTGTTTAACATTGAAGGAAAAAAATTAGAATGGCAAATTTGCACAGAGCACAGAACCACAACTGTCTGTTTTCTATAGCAGGTCACCCCATGCTTTTCATAACAAAATTGATATGTACTGTGAAAGCTAGATAGACATCTAGATCTTTTGCTTGAATGCAAAGACTCCATTATATGAGCTTATGATACTTTTTCTGTCTGTAAAAGATCACATAACGAGCGGCTCTCTATAATTATCCACATTCACTTTAGACTCACTATAGTTTTAACAATGGTACAATATCCTTGATGATCATATCCACATAGTACTACAAAACAGGCTGTTTAATATGGACAGGCTTAACTGGGTTAAAAGAGCTTTAAACCAGGGATACTATATATGGAGTGGATGGATTAAAATGCACTGAGCGATGTCATCTCATGATTTCCTGTGGCCTCATATGAGCTGAAAGACGACGACATCATGCAAACAAACTCACTGGAGAGTGATCCGGTGACCAGGCCAGAAAGATCCACTCATAACCCTGGTTGTTGGTGGTATCCAACCTGTAGAGAAGGTATGAAGGCATGTCGTCCTCCACGAGTGGGAGAACACAGCTGTCCCATTCCTGGTCCCATTTCTTGGCAGCCCGTTTACTTCCGCCAAGAACTAACTTCTCTACAGGAACACAATGGAAGAAAGGAAAGTGTGAAATTATTCTCTTTTTTTTCCTATTTAAATCTTCTATTTAGTTCAGTCAAATGCAAAACAAAAAGAGTACAGAGCACTATTTAACAGTTGAGAGTTTCTTGTTTTGTGTTCTCATGAATAAATGAGGGTTTACTGCGTAAAGGCCTGTTCACATCAAGGCCAATAACTAAAGATAAAATCTAAATTTAGAAGAATAGCACACCAGAACTATAACGACAACGACACAGAGGAATGATATCGTTGGAATCACTTTCACAACAATTTAATTCCAGTTGAAGAATGATAAAAATATTGACAGCCAATCAGAATCCACTCGAGCTTGAGCATTTAAAGCAGCAGACAACGAAACTGCTAATATAGTTATCGTTCTTGGTGTGAATGTGCCTTTAGTCTTGATTTGTGAATGTAACATTTTGATGAAAATACTTAAAATATTTAATGATGTAATTTTATTTTTTCAGAAAACGCAGAAATATCATTATGTTCTAAATGTAAAGCTTTTTAAAATGTTTATGTCATGTCCAATTGAAAATGCAAGTGAAAAGGGGCAATGAAAAAAAATGAAAAAAAATCATTGGACAATTGTTGTTCTGAATATTACTGAAAATAAAGGCTTCAATGCATGTTTGTACTCTGATGTGTAACATTTTAGTAAAACTGTCATCTCACCATTTTCAATCACTACTTTGATGAGCCGATATTCTCCATTCCGGGCCTTTGCAAAGATTTCTTTCACTTCCCCGGTAGCTGAGAAGAGAAAGCACAGGGCGAGAACAGGACACAATGAATCCATTTATTCTGATCCGAAACAAAGCTGACTATCTCTGGATAACGGAATTGAAATTTGGCCGATGAACCAAAGTGAGAAATCTAAAGAGGCATTGTTAGGGGCAGTTTTTGGAGACTGCAGTCCATTCCTGGAGTATGTTCTTTGAAATTCTTTGCAGAAAAGTGATCTTTAATTAAACCTTCAGCATAACTGCACTGATTCATAGTAATGTGTTGTCATGGTAACACAACGCCACTGCAGTAAAAGCTCAATCAATGTAAACAGATGTCCATTGCATAATGCCTGGCAACAGCTTTGAATAAGGGTGACACGGTTATTACAGCTGGACCTTTGAAACCTGCTGCCTTCTTTATGAGTGCACAATCCTCGACTCCGGTCGGACTAACTTACACACACTGATAGTGAAAGACCAATCGGAGTTTATTTGCATGACCATATTAGAGCAGCAAAAGGCAGAGTACACTTGACACAGATTCACTGTCTGTCTCTGGTTTGTTTACTGCTAAGCTCCCAATAAAACTCTATAAGGAAATTCAGTCTCAGCAACGACCACAACAGGTTATTCTGTTTACAAACAATCGCCAAATAAAGAAACGTGCATTATAGCGATGTAATAAACTTTGTCCGACTTATTTGAATCGACGATAAAAAGATCGTAAAGGATTTTACCTTGGATGCCGGTTTGATGAGACATTCTGCTTCTCCTGCGTCGGCCGGTTGGTTGATGGTAGTAGTGAAAGAACACGGAAGTAGGAGAATGAACTACAGTAATTTGATATGCCTGTCATGTGATGTCATTGCGTGACCCCGCCCACTGCGGCGTAATGTGCGTGTGCTTGTTTTTTGTTTTAGAAACAAACTCTATAAATTAGCTTTTTTATTATAAATGTTAAAATGTTAACAAATGTAAAAAAAAAAAAAAAAAAAAAAAAAAAAAACTAAAATATAAAAACGATTACAGAAGTTGCCTTAAAAAGCAACTTTCTAAAGTTGCCCTTAAAAAATAAAAGAGACCAATAAAACTTCCATGGTAATTTTTGTAAAAAAAATGTGAATAAGGGTTTGGGTTGGTGGTAATTATAACTAGAAAGAGTTTTTTTTTTTTTACATCTTTGTTATTTTTTATTTTTTTTTTTATTTTTTATTTATAGAAATATTTATATAAATTCTTTATCAAATACTTAAATTAACATTGAACGAATTGAATGATAGCTTCAAACGTAGTATGCACTATGTCAGTATTTATTTATTTATTTATTTTATTTTTTTCAAAACTAGGGTCCGGACTTCAGGGGGTACAAGGGGTCCGTGTAAAATAAAAATAAAAAATAAAAAAGTAAAAAATAAATAAATAGGCTAATAAAAATAAATAAGTAAAATTTAGAATAAAACAACTAAATAAATAATAAATCTAACAATATATCACTATAATGAGTAGAAAAACAATGTAATAGCCTAATGATAGCTTAATAGAAACTACATATTTTCTAAATAATATGGAAGACATATTACTCATTTTACTTTTTCCACAGTATAAACAGGGTCTTTTAAAATCTAGATGCCTTTTAAATTTTAGCACGGGGTTCCCTCACACGAGGATTATAATATGGGGGTTGAAAACTCCTGCACTTTGCACTTGGCATAGGCTCTATGAACTTCTGTGGAATTTCTCAAATGCAGGGTGGGGTTGTGAACATCCCACAGACATATAAATATACTGCCAGACTATAATGTTGATTCAGTTGCTGCCTCTCTCCCTCTCTCTCTCTCTCTCTGTGTGTGTGTGTGTGTGTGTGTGTGTGTGTGTGTGTGTGTGTGTGTGTGTGTGTGTGTGTGTGTGTGTGTGTGTGTGTGATGAACCACAGACTCAGCAGGGAGGTGTGGCACTGTAGAGTAATGGCTGGGTAATTCATGGTAAAAGCAGACTAAACCTTCCTTGTGAATTAGAGGTTACTGGGCCACACACCCCTGTGCCAAAGGCCTTAATTAAGATCTTCTGCAATAGTTGTGTATAATAACATATTCTATTTAAAGACGACATTTCTATTGTTACTCAAAATTGGCTGCTATAGTTAATTACTAAAAAGTCATTTGTTCCTTACTGACTTCTCTTGATATACTGAAAGCATTATTTTTAAAGCAAAACTTTATCATTCACTCTCAGAAAAAAAGGTACAAAAGTTGGGAGGTACCTTTTCAAAAGGTACACTTTTGTTCCTTTTAGGTAGCCTACTAATATGTACCTTTAAGATACTAATGTGCACCCTTTCGGTACAGAAGTGTACCTTTTGAAAAGGCACCGCCCCAGTGACAGCTTTTGTACCTTTTTTTTTTTTTTTTTTTTCTGAGAGTGTTGAATTCAGCATTCCAACAAAGAATGAATTGTAACTTTCCATTCCTCCTTCATCAATTAATTAATTCTGACCTGATAAAACAATGTATTTTGTAATATTGTCTGAATACCAGATTCATGCAGCACAGGACAGTCATTGTGATTTGTGCAGCTCCTGTTTATCTGGTTATGTAAAGCACACAAAGGACAAGCGAAAGTCACATATCACAGCTGTGAAAATGCAGAGAGCCTGGATTCTCACAACTACTCATATTCAACATGTTCTCGAGGATCATTTATCATCAACACAAACTAGGACAGTATACAATATGACTAATAAAGTTAGAAGCACAAGCATTCAAATGCACATGAATCATAAGCTATTTCTGAAATATACGGTATGCACTGTTTTTCTATGCATGGAATAAAGACCTACTATGCAAGCCAAAAAGCACAAAAGACTACACTTCAAGAAAAACAGGTAGTGCTTTCTTTTACAGTCCTGTTCTGCATGATGTACATACTTACAGTAATTACAATAACCCCAAAACTACCTCTAAACCTAACCTTTACCCAGGAGTTACCTTATATTACCCAGTACTTTCTTAGGTAAGTACACTGTAAGTACACATATACCGCACATGCTGTAAAATAAAAAGTGGATTGAAAATGCAAGTTTAGTTTGATTTTCAAAATGATATGGATGCCATTCAAGTTACAAAAGCTGTTACTAGGGCAAAAGGTACACTTCTGTACCTTATTTTCCCCTATAAAATATTAGCACACATATTTAGGTACTGAAGTGTACATAATAGTACATAAACGGTACATATTAGAAACTTTTCAAAGGGTACCGTCCCATTGACAGCTTTTGTGCCATTTTCTGAGAGTGTACACATACAGTGCATTCTGCACCGTATTCAATCAATAGTAAACTGGTATTCTAGTAATGCCAATAGCGTAAACGCTCGTTTAACCACTAGGTGGCGCCCTTATCCTATTCGTTTTTGGAGCTCCTCTAGACTTCTATTTTTAAGTTTCAGCTGCGTATGAATTGTAAATCCAGGAAAGCAGTTGCAGATTGCAGTATTCACGTTCTACAGATGTTTCATTTTATAGACTTAACAGAGAGCGTGAGTCTTCATTATCTTTAAAGCCACCTCTAAAACACAGCGACACAAAACAAACAAAAACTTGATTAAATGCACAATACTGAGTTAACAAGCTGTCACACACCCAGACAGTCAAGACGGTCCTCATGCAAGTACACATATAAAAATCCGTAGTACACACAAAAGGCCCAATATTGTCTGGCCTTCCTGTAATGGGAAAATAAATAGACCCATCCAAAGCTGCCATCAGGTGTTTGTCCAGAACTGAAAGACCATATCAAGATACATATAGAAGCCATAACTCAAGCTGTCTCATTTGTTTGAGTGTGTGTGGCTACGGCACAGACTGAGAAAGAGAATGAAAATGTGCAGGCTTATGTTTTTTTGTTTGTGTGTGTGTGTGTGTGTGTGCGTGGGTGGGAGAGAGAGAGAGAGAGAGAGAGAGAGAGAGAAAGGAGCATGAAAAGATATTTCTGTCCATGACTATGATATTAGTATACATAATTATGCATAGGCTTTTAAAAGCACTACTGTAATGATGTGCACTGTATGCCGACTAATATGAACTACTGTATAATGGTTACAACTGTTAGCTCCTTTTCAAATGTCATTACTGAATAAACCATCACTACAGGAAAATCCCACCATTCATCCTCTACCCCAGACTACATTATACCCTAAAGAAGATGTTATACCTGTGTTTGAAAGATTTGCAGGAAAATTCACAGGCATTAGTCATGAAATGGATGAATGCTTTCTCATTTTTATGGCCACTGAAAGCGTTCTTGCCTTCATCCGTCACTGGGCTCCTGGTATAGTGGCTTTGGCACCGCGTGACTGCTTTATAGCTCATATCCAGATGGACATCACCAACTTTTGGTGCTTAAAATTTCATGACCTTCAGCAGCAGAGTAGGAAATTTATGGTGGCTGCACAACATCCAGTGCTACATTTATGAAGGATGTTCATGGACTTGAATTTATAATCAAGTGTGTTTCATTTCACAATGTGATTTGATGCATTTTTGTATGTACCAAGGCAATTACTGTCTCTCTGAGACATGTTGATCTGGCAAAGTGTGTGTTTGCATGGGGTGTAATGACTATATTGTGCTTCTTAGTTATGAAATCATTTTCAAGTTGTGGCTTCTATGAATCATGCATGGAACACAATTTTCGATAATTTATGAGATTTCCTCAAATCTGTGAGATTTCAAACATTTCTGTACCAAATGAGTTCTTTCTGAATGACTTAAATTATCGAGCAGCAAGCCTGCATACATCTCTTGATGCATTACAGGAAATCAAACACAATAACTGATATAACAATATTTTGTTCTAAGAACATTTTCCATCTCCATTATGTGAATGAAACTTCTATGAACATTCTAAACAGCATGGGCACCCTGACCGGTCTGCGGCTTTGCAGCCCCATACACAACAAACTGCGATGCACTGTGTATTCTGACACCTTTCCATCAGAACCAGCATTAACTTCTTGAGCAATTTGAGCTACAGTTGCTTGTCTGTTTGATTGGACCACACAGGCCAGCCTTTGCTCCCCATGTGCATCAATGAGCCTTGGCCGCCCGTGACCCTGTCGCCGGTTCACCACTGTTCCTTCCTTGGAGCACTTTTGACAAATACTGACCACTGCAGACCGGGAACACCCCACAAGAGCTGCAGTTTTGGAGATGCTCTGATCCAGTCGTCTAGCCTTCACAATTTTGCACTTGTCAAACTCGCTCAAATCCTTACGCTTGCCCAAACTTCCTGCTTCTAACACATCCACTTTGAGGACAAAATGTTGACTTGCTGCCTAATATATCCCACCCACTAACAGGTGCCGTGATGAAGAGATAATCAGTGTTATTCACTTCACCTGTCAGTGATCATAATGTTATGCCTGATCTACATCCACTGATCTACTACATATAGTATGGGGTGGACAGGGGCTCCATTCACTATTATTGCATAATTAAGTAAATTAATAATTATAAATGAAAAATGAACATTTATTTACATTTATACAGTTAAATGAATACTTTCAAAGCAGCTTCACAGTAATAAACATTAAAATAACAGCATTAATGTTGCAAAAGTATGCCATTTTTTGATCTGCACAATAATGTTATTCATTCTTTCAACATTTCCTTAATAGACAATAAAGTTTCTTGTGACTTTTAAGCACATTGTAAGACATTTCTGATCATTTCTGATAACTGCAGTTGAATCATTCTGGATGTTGTTATTTTAAACAGGAATAGTTCAACTGTAATAATGTTACAATAACAAAAAGTTAATAACCTTCATTCTGGTCACCAACATTCCTGCCTGAAAATTTAGTCTTAACCTTCCCTACCCTTAAACCTAACCCATAACTTATCCCTAAAATCAGAGGTAAACGATAAGTGAATAACACATAAGCTGTAAATCTTCCTCAAATCTGATTGGTTGTTTGGCATGATTGCAACAAAGATGTTGATCCAGAAACATGTTGCACTTGGTGAAAATGTTGCACCCTTTATGCTAAAGAATATTCTAAAAGTGTTGTTGTTGTTTTTTTTGGGACATTCTAAGAGATCAAATACATCTGTATGTCAGGTTGCGTCCGGTTTGCGGTTAATCAAACAAATGACCCCGTTCCCGTCCTTTGCCTCTCTGTGTTCCAAACAAGTTTAGAACCAAGCACAATTTTGCTCCAAAATTATATTTTGTGCCATTCTCTAACAACACTCTAAACGAAATACAAGGTTGCCCCTGGGGAATAAGCAACTTGCTCCCACAATTTCACAGCACTGACTTATCAATGAATCAAGATATGATGGGTGACAGAACAGTGTCCCAGTGCTCCACTGTCTATTTTATTAAAGTCATATTTTACAGTTTTACCAATACAGGCCAACAACTCATGAAGTGCGTGCATTAAGAGTGATTGAAAGCAGGATATTTCTCTTCGCTTTTCTTTTGGGGGGCAGGGTACATGGTTTTGTAATCACCCCATCCATTACTCAGGTCATGAAAGGTGGCGAAGACATCAGTCATGGGATGGGGGAGGGACATCTTCTGGATAGGCATGGAGAGATCACTTTGACACATTGCAATTATCTTGTAATTTAATTTCACTTATAGTACCAATAGCAAATTAATCTTTTGGACCAGATGAAAAAATTTGACAGAAAAAAAAAAGAAAAAAAATGAAGAGAAACATCTTTGTTTGTGCTTTTGAAGACCATCTCATGCTTTTGTTCATTGTTCTCTTGCGTAAGAGTTGGGTGTGGTGTGAGGAAAGGAAATTAGATGGTCAGCTTTGACAGCACCTTCCATTAAGACACAGCTCACCTGTTAATTCCCTCTTTCTTTCAGCTGAATACACCTTTATAAAGCCTTTCTAAAACTCTTGTAATTGTGTGTATATTTGATGTCTTATTGAAAGCAATCTTAGAACCTAGTGAAGACCACCACACTTTATATTACATTTTACAGATACACACCCAAAGCAGAAGATGTGTAGTATTGAGCGGATTTCTTTTGGTGCCGTTTGGCACACACGTCAACCCAAAATTTAACCCACGAACAGCAGAAAAAACACACAAAAAAAATTATGCAATTATAATCATGCATAGTTGAGATACCAAAATAAATAAGCTTGTTAAATATTAAAATGAATGATAAAAAGCACCCCATATATTATTAAATATATCATATACGATTTGATTTTCTTTATTTTCATTTATATATACATATATACACCACTGGTCTAAAGTTTGAGAACGGTTAAGACTTTTAAATGTTTTTAAAGAAGTCTCTTCTGATCACCAAGGCTGCATTTATGTTATAATTTTTTTTTTTTTTTTTAAAGCAGTAATATTGTGAAATATTATTAAAATGTAAAATAACTGTTTTCTATTTTAATATATTTTAAAATTTCATTTATTCCTGTAATGCAAAGCTGAATTTTGAGCATCACTACTCCAGTCTTCAGTGTCACATGATCCTTCAGAAATCATTCAAATATGCCTTTTAAGGGTGAGGCTCCCTCTTCATTTCCTCCGGATCACCAGAGGGAGCTCTCACCTGAATATTGACTGTTATCATTCGGACTGCATTTCCCATAGGCCCTCATACCTGGGACTGATTACACATGCACCTGCACCTCATTACACACACACACACACACACACACACACACACACACACACACACACTATTTAAGTCTTGATTTGCATTGATGATCATTTCTGAGTGTTTATTCTGTGGCCTGTTATTCTGTTGTGAACCCAGACTGTTTCCAGATACCTGTACCTTTGCTGCCTACCCTGACCATTGCCTGTTTACTGGATTGTGATTCTCTGCCGCCTGCCCTGATCTATTGCCTGTTTCCTGGAGTGTGTATGTATGCTGCCTGCCTTGACCTAAGCCTGTACCTGTTTGATTCTGCCCTGCCTTCTACATTGTCTCTGCTGTGTCCCGACCCTGTACTGTTTGACTCTGTTTAAAATAAAGCTGCAGATGGATTCTCACGCTGATGACTCCTCGTTACAGAAGACTTTGCCACACAGCAATCCAGCAGCTCTCATGCAATTATCCACTGAACTCACTGCACAGGCTCATCAGCTTGCTATGCATCAGCATCTGCTCAATCGACTAACCTCCCTGACTGAGGAGCTCGTCAGAATGCTACAGGGCCAACACGTCTCACCAGCAGTGACTACAGCAGCCACAGTGCCTCCTCCCACGGCCACCATACAAAGCTCATTTGCCAGCGTGAACCCACATCTAGCATTTCCTGAGAAGTTTGATGGTGACCCAGCGAGATTCCTGTTACAATGCTCTCTGTTCGTAAACCAGCAACCTACCTTATATCCTACGGATTCGGGCTGGATCTCCTTCGTCTGCTCGCTGATTACTGGAAGAGCTTTAGACTGGGTCACCATGGTGTGGGGGATGGAACTGCTTTCCCGTCTGTCAGTTTGTTTATACAACACTTCAGAGAGATGTTTGAACATCCAGCTGGAGGTAAAAGTCCAGGCAATCAACTGCTAGCTTTAAGCCAAGGAAGGAGGATGGTGTCAGAATATGCATTGCTGTTACACTTGCAGCACAAACCAAATGGGTGGAGGATACTTTGAAATTGATGTTTAGAAAGGGACTGAATCTGAATGTGCAGGGAGAGCTAGCATGCTGCGACGAGGGAAAATCCTTGATTGACAATTTGATCCGCTCGCGGTGACCTGTTCATACAATGTTAACTGAACCACCAACCGCACCTCCTGAACCAATGCAGCTGGGTTATACCCATTTGAGCCCTGAAGAGAGAGACAAATTCAGACTCATCTGTGCATGTACTGTGGTCAAGCGGGCCATCTCAAGACATCATGTCCTGGTCGTCCGACTTCATCTCACTCCAAAATGGTGAGTGCACAAGTGCAGCTAAACTATTCCTTTTCCTGTGTAAGAACTCGTGTACAAATAACATTTCAAGATCGAACTGCTTCCACTTCTGCTTTGCTGGATTCAGGAGCTGCTGGTAACTTTGTCATGACTTTGCTCAACAGCACAAGATCACTCTAGCACGATGTAACTTGTCTGGCAGTGGAAGCGCTAGAGGTCATCCCATAGGTGAGGGGAGAATCATGCACATAACAGGAGGTCATCATGCAGGTGGGAGTGTTACACATGGAAGCCATCAGATTCTACATGATCCCAAAAACCCCCTCATCCTTGGTTTGCCATGGTGGTGTCGACAATCCTCAGATTTCCTGGAAGGAGTAATGGATAATTCAGTGGGATCCTGCCTGCCATCAATGTTGCTTGACTTGTATCAAACCCTTGCCATTACCAGTAGAGACTTCCAGCAGAGACCAACAAATCCCGATTTACCCCCTGAATATGCAGACCTACTGGAAGTTTTCAGTAAGACCAGAGCATCTCAACTGCCACCTCATTGCTCCAGTGACCGTGCCATTGAACTTTTACCGGGCTCCAAACCTCCTAAGGGGAGGTTTTTTTTCCATTTATCACAATCTGAATCAGAATCTATGAAGTCTTACATCAACGAGGAACTGGAGAAAGGTTTCAGACCCTCTACTTCCCCAGCATCCGCTGGGTTCTTTGTCAAGAAGAAAGATGGTGGCTTGAGACCTTGCATTGATCCATGCCGATATCCTCTGCCACTGGTTCCTGCTGCACTCGAACAACTCCGTCAGGCCAAATACTTCACTAAACTTGATCTACGCAATGCCTACAACTTAATCCGTATCAAGGAGGGTGATGAGTGGAAAACTGCTTTCTCTCCTACTTTGGGGCACTATGAATATCTTGTCATGCCCTTTGGCCTTGCGAATAGTCCTTTGGTGTTCCAATCCTTCATCAATGACGTCTTTCGTGACATGCTTGACAGATGGGTAATGGTATATATTGATGACTTCTTGATCTATTCCAACTCTCTCAAGGAACACATCCAACATGTGAGAGCAGTGCTCAAACACCTGATCCATTGCCAATTATATGCTAAAGCAGAGAAGTGAGTTCCACCAAACATCCACAGCCTTCCTTGGGTACATCCTCAGTCAAGAGGGGGTAGCTATGGATGAGAAGGTAGGTGCAGTGCTGGACTAGCCACAACCCCACACAGTTAAGGAGCTTCAGAGGTTTCTTGGCTTCGCAAACGTCTATAGAAGATTCATTAGAGACTTCAGCACAGTCGCCGCTCCTCTTACTGCTATGACAAAACGTTCCACCTCATGCCTACTCTGGAGAGAAGACGCTCCACGGGCTTTTGAGAACTTGAAGACACGATTCACTTCTGCTCCCATTCTCCTCCATCCTGACCCAGATCTTCCATTCATTGTGGAGGTAGATGCTTCCAATACCGGTATTGGCGCAATACTCTCTCAGCGTCAGGGGTCTCCAGCAAAGATGTTTCCTTGTGCTTTCTTCTCCAGAAAACTGTCCCCTGCAGAGAGAAACTACGATGTCGGCCATCGGGAACTCCTAGCCATGAAAGCCGCTTTAGAGGAATGGCGTCACCTGGCTAGAGGGCGCATGGCATCTGTTCACTGTAATCACTGATCACAAGAACCTTGAATATCTCTGTTCAGCAAAACTACTAAATCCTTGTCAAGCACGATGGTCTGTTCTTTACACGGTTCAAGTTTGTCACCTATCGACCCGGTTCCAAGAATGCGAAAGACGATGCACTGTCACGACAGCTTGAGGACACAGTTCCACATGAGGCAGAGGAGAACATTCACGAGTCATTCCTCGTGGCTCCAGTACAGTGGGACATCATGACAGAGATTAACCAGTTCAACACTGAAATCCTCCACCCAATTGTCCTCACAACCTCACCTTCGTTCCCGAATCTCTGAGAGAGACTCCTTCAAGTTCACTCCACTCCCAGCTCTGGACATTCTGGTATCACTGCAACTCACCATCTCCTCACCAACTGGTTCAGATGGCCTACCATGTCTACTGATACCACAAACTTCGTAAAGAACTGCTCCTTATGCAATATCTCTAAAACCCCTTGTCAGTTACCTGCCGGGTTACTCCAGCCTCTGCCTGTACCTCAACGTCCATGGTCCCATATCACCATTGACTTCATCACTGATCTCCCCAGTTCCCTAGGTAACCCCACCATCCTGACAGTTATCAACCATTTCTCCAAGTCTTGTCTCCCTCTACAAAAACTCCCAACCGCATTCGAAACAGCTGAAGTTTTGTGCAATTGTCTTTCGCTTCTATTGATTACCTGAAGACGTAGTATCAGACAGAGGACTTCAATTCACCTCGACTATGGTTGGCTTTCTTCCAGCAGCTCAATGTTAACATCAGCCTCACTTCTGGTTATCACCCACAGTCCAACGGACAGACTGAACATTTGAATCAGGAACTCACTCGCATTCTCAGATTGTATTGCCAACAGAATCAAACAGAGTGGACTAAGGCCCTATAGGCCCTCATACGATTCCATTCTGTCCTTCTATCCGTGCAGACGTGTTTTCTCTCTGTTCCCTGCTGGCTCTCGCGCTGTTTTGTTTTGTCTAGTGTTTCGTCTCTTCTCTTCTCTGACTGCTGCTTTGCTGGACTCTTGAAAATACTGAAATGGAATTGATTAACTGGTCAATCAGCGCAATCGACAAGATTTTCTCACTAAGGAAGGGTGCCCCGGGAGAACCCACCTGCCCGGACGGGACCTTTGCCGCAGGGTACGTGAGGGACGCATGGAACAACTGGCAAGTCCTGTGCCTGGAGGCTCTGTCCGTGGAGGATGCGGAAGATTTATACATGATTGGATTATTGATGGCGGGGTTCCTATTCTTTGGCTTTGGGATTGCCCTGACCTATCGGAAGATTGGTAAGACAGCTGCAAGCAAATTCACCCAGCCGCTGTCTGTGGAAATTAAAGAATGCTTCGGGGTTGTGTGTGACCGTCTGAAGGAATTAGATCAGAAAGTGATAGGAATTGAGGAACTGAACCGTAACAACGCAGTCCGGACTGCGGATACGCAGGGTAGAGTGGGCTCTATCGGGGTCAGATCGGTGAACTTTTACGGACTGTAACCGGTCTGGCCATGAGGCTGGACGTAATGTCTAGGGAAACTGCACAGACCGGACGCGAATGCTGAGGACCAGATCTGATTGATTGATTATGATCTGGACAAATTACCGAAGATCATCAAATGGATTAAAAATAATAAATTGTATTTGCCTGACCTAATCAACTAGCCCAACGAACCTCACTTGGTCCCTATCTCTCGGTTGGGATTTCAGCCTGACAGCTTTGTCTGCTATCTTTCCCTGTGCACTGCCTTATCTCCCTTCAAGGACAAACCATAGAACTGAACTCGAAAACATCTGAAGTTATGGCTAACATTCTCACACAACACAATCTCAGACTCACTCGCACCATACACAACCTACCCGATCCCACCCCCCCCTCCAACCGTCTGCCTGTTTATCTATCTCCTCTCCCACTCCATACAAAAAATCCCATCACGTGACCACGTGTACTGTGTCATGTTTATGTTTATGTTTATGTTTTGTTGTGTTTGCTATGTAATGCTTGCTAAATTGCATTCTTGTATTTCTGGAGAGCGTAGGGCGGCGCCTGAATAATCGGCTGCGGCCCGGAGGCTTGCTCCAAACTTCATTTCGTTATACTGTACTTGTACATGTGTAATGACAAATAAACTTCAACTTCAACTAAGTACTTGATGTGGGTGGAATATGCACATAACTCTCCAAAAACCTGCCACTGGCCTGACCCCCTTCAGATGCATCCTAGGTTATCAGTCACCCTTGTTTCCCTGGTCCAGTGAACCCATCAGTCAACGAATGGCTTCAATGCAGTGATGAGGTCTGGAACCGAACACACACGCGCACAACGCACAACGCACAACACGCAATCGTCACCGAAGACCAGGTCCCAAATGCACTCCAGGGCAATGGGTTTGGCTGTCTACAAGAGCTGTATGCCTCAGACTTCCATGCAGAAAGCTCAGTTCTAGGTATGTGGGTCCTTTTCAAAAATTCTTCTCCCACTTTTCGTGTTTCACTTCTGAAACCTGCTGTTGGTCAGAGGAGAGTTGGAAAGTGGAGCCCAAGTTCAGACCCCTCAGCCCATCATGGTCGACGGCAAGGAGGTGTACTGGGTTTGAGTGGTACTTGACTCCTGATGCCGGGGCGGTGTTCCTACAGTATCTGGTGGATTGGGAGGGGTATGGCCCGGAAGAGCAATCCTGGGTTAGCGGATTAGATTCTCGACCACCCACCCCACACTCACTGAGTTTCATAGGATGCACTCAGAGAAACCTGCCCCGACCTCGAGGAAGACCCCAGTGTCTTCAGCCTCGCGTCAGGAGCCACTCACAGGGGTGGAGCTCTGTTACGGGTGAGGCTCCCTCTTCACTTCCTCCAGATCACCAGAGGGAGCTCTCACCTGAATATTGACTTATCATTCGGACTGCATTTCCCATAGGCCCTCATACCTAGGACTGATTACACATGCACCTGCACCTCATTACACACTATTTAAGCACCACACGCACACCACCTTTGCGAAGTTGTGATTGACAGTTGACCGTATAGACACTTATAATGTTGGAAAAGCTTTATATTTCAGCTAAATGCTGCTCCTTTGAACTTTTTATTCAAAGAATCCTGAAAAATCGTACACTGTTTCTTGAGCAGCGACTCAGCATATTAGAACGATTTCTGAAGGATCATGTGACACTGAAGACTGGAGTAATGATGAGAAATCAGCTTTGAATAAGAAATGGAATATAGAACTATTAAAATAGAAGTTATTTTAAATTGTAAAAATATTTTGCAATATTACTGTTTTTGCTGTATTTTGGCTCAAATGCAGGCTTGGTGAGCAGAAGAGACTTCTGCATTTTAAAAATCGTACTGTTCTTTTCACCATGCGTGTATATCTGCTTCAGTGTCGGCTGCATATATCCCCTGAGTATGTACACTTTAAAAAAAAAAAAAGAAAAAAAAGATTTTGTACCATAAACAACTTTGGTACTGTGCTGGATCACCATGCAGTTAATGTCCAGAGTAAACTCTGGTCCCTGAAGCAAAACCAGAGAACCACTTCACATTGTAACTTTGCAGTGCATCTTTGGCCTTGTACCTGTGGAAATGTAAAGGGGGGAAAACAAGTTTGTGCTTGACCAAAATTAGTCCTTAAGCAATAAGTGCAGTTTAAATGAAATTGTTTCAAATTGTGCATTAAAATATTAGCAAATTGCATTGTTCAACATAATTACACTGAACCTATATTTAGATCTCATTATCATGCCATATTTTTCCCCTTATAGCTGAGTTTCTAAAGTCCTATAGCGGGGTTTCCTCTGTTTTGAGAGGCAGATGGCTGTGCTGTTAATACTAATGAACTGGCTTAATTGTACAGAAATGTATTTGACCGTGAAAATTCCAGTCAAACCGCTGAAAATGCTTCTCTCAGCATGAATAACTCTCGCTGATTCAATTAACATCACCTCAGTTTACACACCGCCATTTATCAAATACTGGTACAGCACTGTGTGTGTGTGTTGGAGAGTGGTGCAGAGGGATTTATTTAGAATGATATATTGTGAGGGGGATTTTGAGGCAGTAAATGTCTTACACTGAGAGGGCCATTAGAAACGCCTGCTTAGTCGGATTACAGCATGCAGCTAGTTCAGTTTTCCATTCATCTCCTCCCTTTCATTGTCTTCCATTCTCCCTCCTGTTGACCCCATTCACTGTTTCTCCAAATAGTGATTAACTGTGCAGCTTTTTAGGCTAATATTACACCTACCGGTGGATTGGAAAACATAAATTGGCATATAAAGGGGTTGTATTAAGCAGCATTACAGCTACTATCAACAAATGTTCTGTTTTAAATATTTCTCATTATATTAGAAACATTTTAAAAAAAGCAGACAGTAATTTAATGATGAATGGTAGTAGGGGTCACCATGCTATATAAAACATGTATGTATGTGTATGTATGTATGTATGTATATATATATATATATATATATATATATATATATATATATATATATATATATATATATATATATATATATATATATATATATATATATATATATGTTTTATTTTACATACATACATGTTTTATATAGCATGGTGGCCCCTACAACCAAGTGATGTGGTCTCTCATTTCGGTTTACTATCTGGTACAAAGATATATATTAAACACATATTTCCACAAATCTTTTAAGCAACATATTAAACATATGGCCACAATTCTTATATTTTTTGCCAATGCAAAGGATCCTACACTTCCGTTCACGTCATCCAATCAGCTCCTGATCTGTGCAGTAGGCCCATTGTATATTCAAATTCAGGCCCTCAGCCACAATCTGGAGGCCTAATGAAGAGCCCAGGGGGTCTGACTATCAGAGTGATGCATGGCATCATATGAACGGACACCTTTTCATGCTGCTGTAGTGGGTAGGAGAGCTGCCCACTGAAAAACGATTAGAGGGCTGGGAACGTGACCCCCACAGCTTGCTAATGACATTTCTACAAGCTAGTCTAGGGCTGTGCGCTGCTTTGCTGAGGGGGATATTAAGATTTTGCCTCTCTCAGGAAAGATGCAAAGAGGAGCTGTTTAATGGATGTAGATGATTGCTGTTCATGACCGCTTGGTCCTCTTCAGTCAGAGCTGGTGGGACATACTGAGCATGGTTTGGTAAATAAATGAAATCTGCTGCCTATGCATAGCAAAATCTGCAGAAGCAGCAGACAGATGTGGTCAGTCTTTCAGGTCTGGAAAAGCAGCTGAATTATAAAATTTCACCCAAACTTTTGAGTGAAAATTGAGGTTAATGTTTTGCATATGCATATTTGCCTTGCACAAAAATAAATAAATAAATAAATAAATAAATAAATAAATAAATAAATAAATATATATATATATATATATATATATATATATATATATATATATATATATATATATATATATATATATATATATATATATATATATATATATATAAACAATAATCAAACAAATAAATATAATAAAATAAAACAAAATAAACACAATAATAAAATTACATATATATATATTTTTGCCCTGTAGGCCTATACATTTTCTTAAATAGTATTATTTATTTATTTTTTCAAATTAAAATATCTGAACATCTTTCAATTAAATCATTTACTTAAGAAGCAAAAATCAGATAATATTTTAGGACATGGTTTTAGAGAATACATCAAAATAAACAAGATATTTCTTACACCACTGGCAAATGTAATATATTTTGTATATTAAACATTTAATATAGTTTACATATAAATAATAAAACATTTATATTATTTAACCTAATAAGAAAAAATATTTACCAACTGACCTTAATTCAAGTCATTATCTGAAAACATACATTTAATTGTTTTACGGATGTTTAGACAAAAATACTGGTTTGCAGTGTGAGAAATTAGGTTAATGATTAAATGCATGAAAGAAGGTATTTGCATATTGTACAAATAACCTTTGGTTTTGTCACAAAATCAATAACAGTAACAGAACATTTGAGGCCCTCAAGAGGAAATATGACCTTATTTGTGATTTGTCCTTTTGGACAAGGTACTTTTAAGCCTGAGGGGTTTGGTGATTGGAGAACGCTGGAGCAGACAGTAATTTAATGACAAATGGTTGCAGGGGGCTCCACGCTGTTCATGGCCTCTCAGTGGAGACCGAATGGCTGAATTTGCTAGTCTCTCATTGCTTTAGTATGATAATGATGCCTTATGGGGGTCCAGAGGTACAGCTGGTGGATCCAGAACACCTGAGTCCGTTCGGCCACTTAAAAGTGAGCCACGGTAATAATTATTGGAACTCAAAGGAATTGTGGATGCCTGAAATAATGTTCATTGCTGAAGGCAAACTCGAACATTTGTAAAATCAAATATAAATCTCAAGCTATTATTTTTTTTTTTGCTTATTTTGTAAGAGCTTTCTAAAGTCTATTTGAAAAAGCAAGAATCCATAATCTTACATCTTTTCCTCTGTACCAGACAACTGTGTGGGTCTCTCTCCAGGTGCGCGCTGCTGAACAGATGCGCACCACAGGTGGGCTGAATGTGTTTCAGAGGTTTTTGTATATATTCATGAGTGTGCCGATGTGAATGTATGAATGTGGGTCGCTCTGATGGTAAGGCAAGAGCCCAGCAGGGGCGTCCAGTTTGTATTGCACAAATGCTGCTCCCCTCACAAACTCATAATTAGCACTAGTGAACTAAAATGGCTAATGAGTCTCAGAGGGAGTTCAAAGATTAACCCACACAAGCAGGAGAAGACCTGGGGTTTATGGCCATGCTGGCTCTGACAGGTGTCTTACATTCTGCCTGTTTCAAATTGTAGCATACATTAATAAAGCATGCAAGAGGAACAATGGAAACATGATTGACCGAATGATTTCCTTGCACTCCCCAAGGAAATTGTGAATCATCTTAAGCCCACATTATGCACACAGGATATTATTCCTCCGTATTTCCTCAAAACTGTTATGGATGCAGTTGGTCCGGGACTGTTAGCAGTAATTAATGCTTGCTCACCGGCACTGTTCCAGCCTGTTGTAACACCATATCTTAAAAAACCCAATCTTCATCCTACGTCTCTTTGTAATTTTCGGCCCATCTAAAACCTGCCTTTTATCTCAAAGAAGGAGAAAATTGTGCTTGCCCAATACAATCCTTCTTATCTGTCAATTCTATCTATGAAGTTTTTCAATCAGATTTGACTCTACATAGCACTGAATCAGCTCTTTTAAGAGTCTCAAATGATATCTATCTCACAACAGATTCAGGAAAATCCATGGCTCTGGTCTTTTTAGATCTAAGTGTTGCATTTGACTTAGTCGACCACAACATGCTTAGAGTCTTGTGTGGGACTTTGTAGTACTGTATTACAGTGGTTTGGCTCTTATTTGTCAAATAGGTGTTTCACTGTACATCTGGGGCATTATTCATCCTCCAACATGCCTCTTTTTTTGTGGTGTCCCGCAGGGATCTATTCTTGGACCTGTGCTGTTCTCCCTGTATTTGCTTTCCCTGGCCTGTTTTTGAAAAATATGGTGTCTCTTTTCATCTTTATGCCGATGATACTCAAATCTACCATCCCTTACAGTGCAATAACAAGATTTTCTCTTCAGCCTCTTTTTGATTGCCTAATTGAACTTAAGTTATGGCTTTCAAGCAATGTTTTACTTTTAGAGGAAAATAAATCAGAAATTATTATGTTTGGCCCTATAAGGAAAAGTGTTTTTGATTTTGATCTAGGATTTCTCAACCCATATAATATATAGTGTGCCAAGAATCTGGGTATCCTATTTGACTTAAAAATTTGAAAAACAAATTTTTGATAAAGTTAAGCCCTTTTTATCTAGGAGCAATTTTGAAATCGCAGTCCAAGCCTTTGTAACATCTCAGCTTGACTACTGTAACTCATTGTATTATGGTATCTCTCAGACCTCTATCTCTTGTCTGCAGCTGGTCCAAAACGCACTGTTAGACTGCTTGACATGAAACGGAAATATGATCATATAACACCTATTTTAATGTCTCTGCACTGGATCCCTGTCAAGTAAAGGATTGAAATCTTGTTATTTGTCTATAAAGCCCTCAATGACCTAGCACCTTGTTATCTAACTGATCCATTAATTCCGTATAACCCGACTAGAAATTTGAGGTCACGTGACCGTGGCCTACTGACAGTATCCAGAGTTAGACTTAAAAATCACGGTGATCGTGCTTTCGCTACTGCTGGACCTAAACTTCCTCCCTATATTAGGCATGCCCCATCACTCACTACTTTTAAATCTTATCTCAAGACATATTTATTTTCCATGACTTTTAACACCCCTTAATGCATTATCTTGGGTTTCCTTGTTTACTGTTAATTGTTTATTTGAGTGTTTGTTTTGCTCTTTTACTTTTTTCCCCCTCTTGTTTTACTCTTTGTTTTCTTATATACCTTGTAAAGCACTTTGGTCAACCTTGGTTGTGCTCTAGAAATAAACATTGATTGATTGCTTGATTGATTAAAATTCTTAAAATCAGCAAGTGAGAGCAAACGTGAGCCCTGTCTCAGCTTCAATGGCGCATATGCATATTTTTTGCAGACTTTTTGGTATATATACTGTATAGCCAAACTAATTTTGGTATATATACTGTATAGCCAAAGATTTTATTTTTAATCTTTTTATTTACTTTCATTAATTTTATTTTATATACACATAATAAACTATTTAAAATAAATAATTGCCATATAATAATAATAATAATAATAATAATAATAATAATAATAATAATAATAATAATAATAATAGTTTGTAGTGCAAGGCAATACATTTTCTTAACCAGTAATTTTGGACTTTTCCCAATAAAATATCTGAACAACTTTAATATATATATATATATATATATATTATTTTTTTTTACTTGCAATATTAACTGCATTGTATTTTAGGGCATGGTTTTAGAGAATATATCTTGAATGTTAATTACATTTATTTTTCTTACACCATTGAAAACAACAAAATAAAATGTTGTGTGCCAAGTGGCGCGTCAGAGGAAATTACTCAGAGCAGCAACAATCACGTGATCTCTGTCTCAGAGGATGAAGTTCGGAGGGCACTCAAGCATGTGGACGTCAGGAAAGCTGCCGGGCCGGATGGTATTTCAGGTCGTGTTCTGCGGTCCTGTGCTGATCAGCTCGCCGGGTTGTTTACATCTATCTTTAATGAGTCCCTCGCTACATCTGTGGTCCCCACCTCCTTCAAAAAATCCACCATCATCCCTGTCCCTAAGAACAGTAAACCCTCTTGCCTAAATGACTGTCGTCCAGTGGCTCTCACGTCTATAGTCATGAAGGTCTTTGAGAGACTCATTAAAAACACCATTTGCGCCTTCATTCCTGACACTTTGGACCCTCTTCAGTTTGCCTATCGTCCCAATAGATCGACTGAAGATGCCATCTCTCATGTCCTCCACTCCTCCCTCACTCACATCGACAGCAAAAGTGGGAACTACGTAAGGCTGCTATTTATTGACTATAGCTCAGCCTTTAACACCATAGTTCCCACCAAGCTAACCTCCAAACTCCTGGATCTCGGCCTGAATCCTTCTCTCTGCCACTGGATTGAGGACTTCCTCACTGGCAGGCCTCAGGTGGTGAGAATAGGCCAGTCCACCTCCACCTCCATCACCCTGAGTGTGGGAGCTCCACAGGGCTGTGTCCTGAGCCCCTGCTCTACTCTCTCTCTACACGCATGACTGTTTGTCCACACACAGCTCCACCTCTATCATCAAATTTGCTGATGATACTGTTGTCCTGGGCCTCATTTCCAACAACAATGAGACGGCATACTTGGACGAGGTGGAGCATCTAACATCATGGTGCCAGGACAACTGTCTCTCTCTGAATGTTGGCAAGACCAAAGAAATGATTGTGGACTTCAGGAAGAGACAGCAACGGACATACTCCCCCTCATGATCAGCGGGTCACCAGTAGAGAGAGTGAGCAGCTTCAAGTACCTGGGTGTAAACATCTCCGAGGACCTGACCTGGACTGCTCACATTCAGACACAGGTGAAAAAAGCCAGGCAAAGACTGTACCACCTGCGCCAGCTGAGGAAATTCAGGGTTTCACCAGCTATCCTGAAAACTTTCTATTTAGGGGCGATAGAAAGTGTTTTAACTCAGTGCATCACAGCGTGGTATGGGAACAGCACCAGTCATGACCGCAAAGCCCTGCAAAGAGTAGTGCGCTTATCCGAGCGTATCTCAGGGTCAGCTCTCCCGTCTCTGCAGGACGTCTACACCAAACGCTGCAAAGGTAGAGCTACCAAGATCATCAAGGACTCTAATCACCCTGCAAACCCTCATTTCACGCTGCTGCCATCTGGTAAGCGCTTCCGAAGCCTGATGGCCAAAACTGAGAGACTCAGGAGGAGCTTCTTCCCAGGCCATCAGACTCCTGAACTTAACATCACGTGACTTCACGCCAGGATAAACATCGATACACTGACATTGCACTGCACTTTCTGTTCTCGTTGTTACTGTGTAACAGCCTGTTATAAACCTGTTTGCACATTATACTCTTATACATTTGTTAACCACATATTTATAAGTCTACAGTTTACTCACTGCAAAGTCTACTTCAATTATTTTATTCCACTTTATCCTTATTTGTTACCTTTTTTTTTCTCTTGACTTGATTATTTATAATTCTACAGATATAGACATATATATATATATATATATATATATAGATACTTTTTTTTTATATCCTATTTCTATTATAATTTCTTCCTTGTGTTTTTAACTGTGAATTTGCACTGTCCATGGAGCGGACCTGTTTACATTTCACTGCCGGTTGTATATTCTGTATATAACTGTGTATGTGACAAATAAAACTCTTGAATCTTGAATCTTGAATCTTGAATGTAATAAAATAAAATAAAATGTAATGTAAAAAAAAATGTGATTAAAAAGAAAAAAACTAAATTAAATAAAAGGTTACTTTATATACCTACCATACTTTTTTAATTTTCATATTGCTGGGCAATTTTTGAAGAAAAAAAAAAGTGATATCAAATTTCCCATAGGACTGTTCACACTGCCCAGGGGAGTTCAAACTGTAGGAATTTGACAAAACAAATACAGGCTTCATTGTTTGTATGTCACAGAAGTCTATTTGGACCAAAAAAAATGTGATTTAAATGGATTTTAAAACATAAGACCTATAAATTGAACTGCAATTCTGTTATGACAAACCCCTGCACTCGAGAGATAACACAAAGGTGGCCTCTTCTCTGGATGAGGCACAGGTTCAGGACTTGAGAGGTTCCCAGGCTACTGTGGGTTTGACGGACGATGGGGATCTTCAGGTCTAATGAGCTGTGTAGGAAGCAAGTGGAAAGGAGAATATTTCCTGCAGCGAGTCAGCCAAAAACGATTTAACAAAAGGAAATATGCAGGAGGTCCAACAGTGAGGGGCTTTTCATTTTCTCCCCTCTCTCTTTCTGCCTTCCTCTCTCAATTTCCTGCCTCAATTTGCGATTGCGAGTGAGAAGAGGAGATATAGAGAATGGGAGAGAAAAATTGGTTCAATCTGTGAGGAACAGGCAGCACAGGCCCGGAGAGAGCTGTGTGATGTATGTGTGGGCTGGAGTTAGCGCACATTGTTTTGACATTTTTTATATGGAATAAAATAACTAGGCTTTGAGAATCAGGCAGGAGTGAATTTGTATCTGGAGTCGATCATTTAGTTCTCGTTACGGCTGATACTGAGTGAACAGTATTACTGTTGTGTTTGAGGGGAATGATGTGGCAATAATTTATACAATATTCAGTGTCGGTTTGAACATTGCCTACACCTACACAGGTCCACCGAACAAGATGTAAATTATCTCACTGAACCATGAGCTCAGCTTAACCTGAGTGGTAAATATATGCAATATATATGTACAGTGGCAATATGTGGGCATGAAAGCGACAGGGAGGGATGAGTCAGTGTAACAGTTAGAATATTACTATTAAACTTTAAAGCTGAAGATTATTATATGTGCTTTGTTTTTTGAATTCAGACACACTGCACAATAAAAGGACACCAAAAACAAGGTTAATAGGAGCGTAGGCCACACAAATCAAAATATATGCTCATTTGAATTTCTTCTTTTTTAAAACCAGGACCTATGGACAATTTCTTTTTTATATATATATATATATATATATATATATATATATATATATATATATATATATATATATATATATATATATATATATATATATATAATATAACAAAATATCTAAAAACAGTCCAGTCCAGTCTCAGTCTATTCATATATATATATATATATATATATATATATATATATATATATATATATATATAATAATATGGAGTTGTCCCACCCTTTGCAAGCCAAGCCCAACCCCTGAAAAACAACCCCACACCATAATCCCTCCTCCACCAAACTTTACACTTGGCACAATGCAGTCAGGCAAGTACTATTCTTCTGGCAACCGCCAAACCCACACTCGTCCATTGGATTGCCTGACAGAGAAGCGTGATTGATTGGTCACTCCAGTGAACACGTCTCCACTGCTGTAGAGTCCAGTGGCGGCGTGCTTTACACCACTGCATCCGACGCTTTGCATTGCACTTGGTGCTGTAAGGCTTGGATGCAGCTGCTCAGCCAAGGAAACCCATTCCATGAAGCTCTCTACTCACTGTTCTTGAGCTAATCTGAAGGCAATGAATTTTGGAGGTCTGTAGCTATTGACTCTGCAGAAAGTTGGCGACTTCTACACACTGTGCGCCTCAACATGCGCTGGCCTACTACTTCGTGGCTGAGTTGCTGTTGTTCACAATTGCTTCCACTTTGTTATAATACCATTAATGATGGATGAATATTTAGTATTGAGGAAATTTTATGAATGGACTTATTGCACAGGTGGCAACCGATCACAGTACCACACTTGAATTCACTGAGCTCCTGAGAGCGACCCATTCTGTCACAAATGTTTGTAGAAGCAGTCTGCATATCTAGGTGCTTGATTTTATACAACTGTGGCCATGGAAGTGATTGGAACACCTGCATTCAATGATTTGGAGGGGTACTTTTGGCAATCTAGTGTATGTTTTTTTTTTTTTAAGTAATTTATTATATTATCATTAATTTACCCCTAAATGACATGCAAAACTAAAATGTGGGTGTCTTTCGCTGTGTCTGAAATCACATACTGAGTAGGCAGGCTACTGCATTTGAATTTTAACTTACTTTGTGACCATTAAAAAGTATGTTTTATAGTATGAATGTGGGAAGCATGAATAAAATTTGGATGTATACTACACGTCATGTGACCTACCAGTGTCAGTTGCTTCACTGCCATTCATAAATCCTCTCTCATAGCCTCATGGGATAGTAAAGTGTCCATTGTATGCACATCTCACCTGAAGTAATTGGTCATCTGGGGACTTTCCGCCTACTGTTTTCGAATACTATTCATTCAGACATACTACTCTGTTGGCGTACTATTCTATACAGTAGGGAAGTATTCTATTTCGGATGCAGCGACTGTCTTGTGTTTAAACGGGCCAAATACGGCAAACAAAGTTGAATGGCGAGCCTTTTAAAGCCTACTAGCTTTATTTTAGGCTGTTCAGTTTTTACAAGACTGTTTGGGAAACCTGATTGAAAACAATCATTATTTTTGTAATTCCAATTGATGCTTTACAGCTTTAAATCATTTTAGAGCGGCATCAGGTGCAAACTTCCCCCATTCCTCTGACCTTTAACCTTCACCCAAACTGTGCTACACACATACACAAACACACATGTGCATAGGTGCATTATAGTCCCTGGAGCTTTGGCTCTTCATTCATCTACTTGCAAGATGGTCTAGATCCACTCAAGGGAAAGCAAGTGACCCAGATTCATTGGGCACTATCACTGAGACTAGAGAACAAACTCAGCGTGGCCCATATACAGTGAACAAGCCCACCTACTAATCAACGATACATGATTATAACTAAAAACAGTCTTGAATAAAGGGCTGGATGGTGTAGATGTTACTAATTAGCCTTTTCTTCATATAAAGCAGCTAATAGTCAGTTATCGAGAGTAAAGAGTCCTCATATGTTATGGTCGTATGGCAATTTCACTGACCTATGATGATCAATATGAACCTTTAAGAGTTTACTATGTGTTTTAGCAGACAAAACTATGACTTTTCGGTGTATTTAGGATTAGATATGATTAAACACACTAAGATTGTGTTGGCTTTTCAAGTTTAGTCAGTGGATTGAAGGATAATTTTCATGGTTTATTTATCTTCATGTAGTTACAAACTGTACACCTTACTTCTATAAATTTGCACAAAAAAAAAAAACATTCTAAAATTATAATTAAATGTAATTACTCTTAAATAAATAAATAAATAAATGTTTTACCATAAATCTCATAAATCTTAATTTCATAAAATGACTACAAGGATGATGGATCACTTTTTGTTTGGACAAACAGTCATTACATAACAGACATGGATAATGTTCAAACAGACTGTGTGAGTGGGACTGAATCCCTCATTGTGATTCAAACACAACACACACACACACACACACACACACACACACACACACACACACACACACACACACACACACACACACACACACACACACACACACACAGTGAGAGACTTTGACAGCAGTCACACTCATCCATACTGATTGGCACTCACTCATTCACACGTCCACTCTGTAACACTTTCTCCCACTCATTTTCTTTTTTTTCCTCCTAGTACTCATCTATCTTTTCTCTCAAGATGCTGCTTCTGTTGTAAGTCATGGGAAGACTCTAGAAAAAGATCGGCCCTTGTGTTCACAAAGAAATTTATGTTAAATGGGGTTATTCTGAACCACACAGAGTGGTGTGGTTGAATTGATTTTGTTCTGTAGCCATCTGTCAGTCTGTCAGTGAAAACATGGATAGGTGGATTTGATTTATTACCCAGACATAAGGTAATTAATATTACACATCCTACAAATGGTAACACCCTAATGTTCACCATAGGGCTGTGCTACAGTACATTTGATCTGATTAATTTAATCAGTTTTAAAGAAAAACAAACAAACAAACAAACAAACAAACAAATATTTTTTTAATGAAAGTTAATGAAGAAGAAATAACTTTTGATGAGTTTTTGATTATTCTTTTCGGACTTGTTTTCCAATAAAATATCTAAAAGTCTTTGGGGAAATAAATTCTTGAGAAAAACACTGCATAAGATATTAAGATATGTTTTCAGAGAACGGTCTTCATCTTTAAGTGTATTTTTTTCTCACTGCACTGGCAGATTTTAGATTTGTTTTAATACATTTTTAATATATAATATGTTTATATATATTGTGTGTGTATATATATATATATATATATATATATATATATATATATATATACACACACACACACACACATACACATATATTCTCTGGAAATTTAATATCCAACAGTCAGTTGTGCTGCTTCAAAAGAAAATTTTAATTTTTTAAATAATATAAGAGGAAAATAATCAAATAATCGGATGAATGAATGAATGAACGGGTGAGTGAGTGAATGAATGAATGGATGAATGAATGTACAGGTGGGTGAGTGAATGAGTGGATGAATAAATAAATGAACGGGTGGGTGAGTGAATGAATGAATGTACAGGTGGGTGAGTGAATGAATGGATGAATAAATAAATGAACGGGTGGGTGAGTGAATGAATGAATGAACGGGTGGGTGAGTGAATGAATGAATGAATGAACGGGTGGGTGAGTGAATGAATGAATTAATTAATTAACGGGTGGGTGGGTGAATGAATGAATGAATTAACGAATGAATGAACGGGTGGGTGGGTGAGTGAATGAATGAATGAACGGGTGGGTGAGTGAATGAATGAATTAATTAATTAACGGGTGGGTGGGTGAATGAATGAATGAATTAACGAATGAATGAACGGGTGGGTGGGTGAGTGAATGAATGAATGAACGGGTGGGTGAGTGAATGAATGGATGAATGAATGAATGAACGGGTGGGTGAGTGAATGAATGAATGAATGAATGAATGAATGAATGAATGAACGGGTGGTGGGTGAGTGAATGAATTAATGAACGGGTGGGTGAGTGAATGAATGAATGAATGAATGAATGAACGGGTGGGTGAGTGAATGAATGAATGAATGGGTGAGTGAATGAACGAACGAATGAACGAACGAACGAACGAACGAACGAACGAACGATTGATTGAATGAATGAGTGAATGAATGAACGGGTGGGTGAGTGAATGAATGAATGAATGAATGAACGGGTGGGTGAGTGAATGAATGAATGGGTGAGCGAACGAATGAACGAACGAACGAATGAACGAAAGATTGATTGAATGAATGATTGAATGAATGAATAAATGAACGGGTGGGTGAGTGAGTGAGTGAATTAATGAATGAATGAATGGGTGGGTGGGTGAGTGGGTGAGTGAGTGAGTGAGTGAACGAACGAACGAACGAACGATTGATTGAATGATTGAATGAATGGGTGGGTGAGTGAGTGAGAGAGTGAGTGAGTGAGTGAACGAACGAACGAACGAATGAACGATTGATTGAATGAATGAATGGGTGGGTGAGTGAGTGAGTGAGTGAGTGAGTGAGTGAGAGAACGAACGAACGAACGAACGATTGATTGATTGAATGATTGAATGAATGGGTGGGTGGGTGGGTGAGAGGAGTGAGTGAGTGAGTGAGTGAGTGAGTGAACGAACGAATGAACGATTGATTGATTGATTGAATGAATGAATGGGTGAGTGAGTGAGTGAGTGAGTGCATGAGTGAGTGAGTGAGTGACTGAGTGAGTGATTGAGAGAACGAACGAATAAACGATTGAATGAATGAATGATTGAATGAATGAATGGCTGGGTGGGTGAGTGAACAAACGAAGGAATGAACGATTGTTTGAATGAATGATTGAATGAATGAATGAATGAATGATTGATTGAATGAATGAATGAATGAATGAATGAATAAATGATTGATTGATTGAATGAATGAACAAACGATGTAATGAATGAATTAATGAATAAATGAATGAATGAATGAATGATGATCGAATGAATGAGTTTTTAATTATTATTTTTTACTTGTTTCCCAATAAAATATCTACAAATCCTTGAAGCATTGGAGAAGATATTAAGACTTGTTTTCAGAGAACATATTTTCAATGCAAATGTATTTTTGTATAACAGATGTTATACTTGTTTTTATACTTATAAAAAATGTTTATACATCTGGATATTAAAGATGTATTATCTGAAACTTAAAGGGATAGCTCACCCAAAAATGTAAATTTTGTCATTACTTGCCCTCAAGTTCAAAAAACCAAAAGAAGATATTTTAATGAATGCTGGTAATCAAACAGCTGACTATAAACACTGACTTCCATAGTAGGAAAAAAATATATGGAAGTGTCTTTGTCTGGTTACAAACATTCTTCAAAATATCTTCTTTTGTGTTCAACAGAAGAAAGAAACTCATACAGGTTTGAAACAACATGAGTAAATGATGACAGAATTTTCATTTTTGGGCGATCTATCCCTTTGCCAATCAAGAAAATGTATTTTGTTTGAAGGATTTTTAAATATAACTGGAAAATAAGAAAAAGCAGTGAATAAATTTCTTTTGTGTGGGACCATAGACTGTAAAAAAAAAGATGGACGACGCCCCTTCACAATCTTCCATTGTAGAAAAGTGAAGCCAAGGGTCCAACCACCTGGGGGCGATCGAGACGCTTTGGCTTCACTTCTCAAGACGTGTAAATAAAGTGCCTTGATGCTAATCTTCAACATGTTCGCTATGACATTCATTTGCAGTTTTAAAAAAGTATTTTAAAATCACATATATAACATGCAGTTAAAACATTGTAATGCAGTGCTTGATTGTTGTCAAATTTACACTACAAGCACAGTGCACATAAAACCTGTCTACACCAGCAATCTTAATACCAGCTGTACAAGAAAAAGCTCCGTCAGAAATGCTGTGAGTAAGTGTCCAGCCACACAATAGAAAGCAGCAAGCTATTCAGAGACAACAGATAGAGAATAATATAAGATGGAGAAAAGAATGGCATGAGTGCATGAGATTCTTTAAGGTCAGAGAGAAGTTGGATATGGAACTTGAAGGGGAGGAGGGAAAAATGGGTTTGAGATAAAGGAAAGAGAACGGAGAGATGGGCTGACTGGAAGGATAATGATGAGACTGAGTTTGAAAGTGCTCTGACAGTGTCCTTTAAAACACCCTTTTTGCTTCCTTCAACAGAAAAAGAGAGAGAGCGAGCGAGCAGCCATCTGTCAAGACTTTACACTGCAGTCTTGCAGCTATCTGATAGCCGGCAGGAGAGAGCGGCCTGACAGCTCAGTGTAACACCTGCATTAGCATTCGCCGGGCGGAGGGAGAATGCATGTAAGGGCAGGACAGAGTGCTGAATCCTGCTGATATTACAAGAAGGCTTTTTAAGCACAAATTATTCAAAAGTAGCCCTTTTGTGAGGAAATTCACTTTCCTCACGCATCCGCGCGCACACTCGGACTCCATTTTGCCCTTGGGGAGGAAAATAAACATTTGCTGCAGGATAGTCTTTGTTCTCAGGGTTTATTGACAATTCAAACAGATGAAAAATGCTGGGCTCTGCTAATGGCTTAGCGTTTCCTTGCTGTTCAAGCGGGTTTTTGCAGAACGGTTTATTTATTGTTAGTAGATAAAGCAGGTTATTTATGAATATAGGTTATGGAGAACGCAAGACCTCACATTGGCTGATGCTTGACTCCAGTACATGCACTAGCATGCTAATGTATTGCTTTCTTGAACAGGTCACTTTTACATTGAATTTCTGCCTGAGTTAGAGTTTAAAGACTGCTAATTACACATTTGTGCATGTTTGATCAAATACAGCTCTCTTTTAATCCCATGTGAATGTGATAAGGTTTTAAAATATTATTACTCCGAAACCTCCTTTTCTTGATTGGACTCTCATCCCAGGAGTCCTGAACTACCAATGCTGACTGACAGGTTATTCATATGACACAGTCTGGTAATTGTTAATATCTGTCTCTTTCTACAAACTGTCAGTAATGGTTAATGTCCTACTTTTTAAGCATGACAGATACTGGATAAAATACATCAAACTGATGGTGCATCAACAAGAAACTGGAATAAAACTATACATTTCAATAGAGCCACATGCTAATTCGGTCTCTATAAACAGCAACATAACCCAAATTAAATTCTCTTTCCTCTTCAAATACATCTGAGTTAAAGTACAGATACCATGAGTTTGAGGATGATAAGAAGGTTTTGAAAGTTTTTTATGCTCTACAAGGCTGCATTTAGATAAAAAAAATACAGTAAAGCAGTAATATTGTGAATTAAAAACAACTGTTCCCTTTCAGTCGGTCACGTTCAACGTACGTCGGAACTGACCGACGAATTGGGATCTGTTTTCAGAGACCAATCTGCTTCGAGTGTTTCTAAACGAGCCAATATCGATTGGCATGCGGTCCACGCTCCGCCCGCTGTGCGGGTATAAATACGGAAGTGGAATACCGCATCCTCGCTTTCTACTTCGGAGCCGAACCCTGTTGTTGGTCTAACGCTGGGTATCTTGCGAAGAGTGTTCTTTCAAAAAGACGAGTCGGGAAGGATCGCTCGACTTCCGGGTGCGGGTGTGACGGGCGCGATTCAGCGGTGGTCGCTTCTCGAGGATCAGCTGTTCTCAGCCTGCCTGGGCGTCCTCTGAGTGCTCACAGCAGGCTTGCACCTTTGAACTGCTGTGAGCCGCGGCCATCTCCCTGTGTGCTTCAGCACTATTAGAGCTTTCTTTCCCCTCTAAAGAGCAAAACACGGTTTGACCCTGCATCTCCAAGATGTCATTCAAACCGTGTGTTTCTGGATGCAGTCGCTTCCTGTCCCCAGTTGACGGTCACGATCGTTGCCTCACGTGTTTGGGCGCTTCAGCACGCTGAGGCAGCTTTTGTGAATGACTCATGTTCCCACTGCGGGAACATGACCATCGCAGTCCTACGGTCTAGGCTCGACACCTCAAAAGGGTGTGGAGTCCCATTGCGCATCCCCGATCTAGTGGTCCTCCGCTGCAAAGCAGAGGGCTGCTACTTTGGCTGATGCCTTTGGTGGAGACCTGAGGGTAACTGTGAGGGCACCCCGACGGGACACCAAGCCCCTCGGGACCTCCCCCCTCCGCTGCGCCGGTGGAGCTTCCAAAGGAGCGCCCTGGTCCCTCCCATGGGGACCAGCCGTTACCTGTGGAGCCCGGCTGAGGACATGATGTCGATTGCTGCATCGGGGACGAGCTAATGGACTCTGGAGATGAAGACTCGGCTGCGCTTGCCCCCTTCGGGTGTGGTAGCATTGCCCGAGCCTGATCCAGAGCTCACGGCTATGCTTTCCGGCCGCCGCGAGGGTCGGGCTCGAGTGGAACCCTCCACCGTGTCCCGAGCCCTCGCGGCTGGATGATTGGTTTCTCGGAGCGGCCCGTGCTGGTTCTCAGCGCCCGGCCCCGGTTCCATTCTTCCCGGAGGTGCATCAGGAACTCACGAGGTCGTGGCTGGCGCCCTTCAGCGCCAGACATCGATCGACTGGTTCTCTCGTCCTCACTACCCTCGATGGCAGCGCCGGCTAAGGGCTACGTGGGGATCCCCAGTCGAACGGTCGGTTGCGATGCAACTGTGTCCCAAGACCGCCACCGACTGGCGGGGTAACCCACGCCTCTCCCGGGCGTGTAAGTTCCCGTCGCTGACGGGCAAGGCTTACACAGCCTGCGGAGAGGCCGCGTCGGCTTTGCATGCCATGGCGCTCCTGCAGGTTTACCAAGCCAAGGCGCTCAAGGAACTGCACGAGGGTAGTTCTGACCCAGGCGTTATGCAGGAACTGTGCACGGCGACGGACCTCGCCTCAGGGCGACGAAAGTCACCGCGACGCCCCTGGGTCGGGCGATGTCCACCTTAGTGGTCCAGGAACGCCACCTGTGGCTGAACCTGGCAGACATGCGTGATACTGACAAGGTGCGGTTCCTCAACGCCCTGTCTGCCAGGCCGGCCTCTTCGGCGACGCCATCGAGAACTTCGCCCAGCAGTTCTCGGCGGCCCAGAAGCAGACAGAGGCGATCAAAAATATCCTGCCCCGACGACCTGCTGCTGCCTCCACCCAGTCGCCGGCTGCAGCGCCCGCCTGCTCGCCGCCGAGGGCGCCCCTGCGTCCGCCTCCGCCCCTGCTAAGCCCAAGCAGCAGCCTCCACCCGGGCAGCAGGGCGCCGGACGAAAGGGGGCGCCCAACCCGCCAGGGCTCCACTAAGCCTGCCCGGCAAGCGTAGGGGCAAGCGCCCTGAGACGGGCAGCCCAGGGACGAGAGGGACTGCTCGACGGGAGGTGGTGTCCGCACCTCTCCCCACCCCCCCGGGAGGAGGACCGGGGGGTCTACACACACACAACACCCCTGCCGCTGGCTCTTCGGAGACTAGCGGTACCCACATACTCACTAAGAGAGCAGTTTCCTCCCTCCCTGGGCTCCAGGAGGCCCAGGCGGGCAGTGTGCGACGCCCCCGGGCCTTGCCACTCCTCGCCTCCCCTCCTTTCGCCAGTGGGCAGCAGTGTGGGCACCGAGGACGCCTCCAGGCCTTTTCACCCACACTCTGTCCAACCCAGGAATGCTCAGTCGATTTTCCGGGCCGCCTCCGGGCCTCCCGGGTCGAACTTGAGTACTCCTCCCTCCTGCCTTCCCCAGGCAGGGGGCAGCAGAGTGGGCACCGAGGACGCAACCAAGCCTTCTCACCCACTCTCTGCCCCACCTGGGGAGGCTCAGACAACACTCCGGGCCGCCTTCGGGCCTCCCGAGTCGGGTCTGAGTCTCCCACCTCGCTGCCCCACCCCGGGTACGTCTGTGGTGCCGATGGTCCCGCTTGTCCGGTTCCTGGGGGCCTGGCTAGAGCTCCCCAGGCCGTCTCGCTGGCTCATCCGTACCATCAGACTCGGCTATGCGATTCACCCGCCGCCGGCCTCCCAAGTTCAAGGGCATCCTCTTCACCTCTGTGCGGAGCTGCGATGCCCATGTCTTGCGGTTAGAGATCGAAGCCCTACTGGCGAAGGGCGCGATCGAGCCGGTTCCTCCAGCCGATATGAAGTCAGGGTTCTACAGCCCTTACTTCATTGTACCCAAGAAAGGGGGTGGGTTGAGACCAATCTTGGACCTGCGTGTCCTGAATCGGGCCCTGCACAAGCTCCCGTTCAGAATGTTGACGCAGAAACGCATTTTCGAATGCATCCGTCCCCAAGATTGGTTCGCAGCGATCGACCTGAAGGACGCGTGACTTTCATGTCTCCATTCTCCCGAGACACAGACCGCTCCTACGCTTTGCGCTCGAGGAGAGGGCATATCAGCACAAAGTCCTGCCCTTCGGGCTGTCCTGTCACCCCGTGTCTTCACGAAAGTCACGGAGGCAGCCATTGTTCCGCTCAGAGAACGCGGCGTTCGGATTCTCAACTACCTCGACGACTGGCTCATACTCGCCCAGTCCAGAGAGCAGTTGTGCGAACACAGGGACCTGGTGCTCTGTCACCTCAGCCTGTTGGGCCTTCGGGTCAACCGAGAGAAGAGCAAACTCTGTCCCACACAGAGGATCTCTTATCTCGGTATGGAGCTGATTCGGTCAATCGAACCGCGCCTCACAGAGGAGCGAGTTCGATCAGTGCTGAACTGCTTGAATACGCTCAAAGGCAGGACAGCGGTCCCACTGAAGTTCTTTCAGAGGCTCCTGGGGCATATGGCATCTGCAGCCGCGTAACGCCGCTCGGATTGCTTACATATGAGACCGCTTCAGCACTGGCTTCACGGCCGAGTCCCGAGATGGGCGTGGCAGAGCGGCAAGTACCGGTCTCAGTTACCCCTTACTGCCGCCAAACCTTCAGCCCGCCCGGGCGGACCCTTCGCTTTCTACGGGCGGAGTGCCCCAGAACAGGTGTCCAGGCATGCTGTGGTCTTCACGGATGCCTCATCCACCGGCTGGGGGCCACGCATAACGGGCATGCAGTTTCGGTCTGTGGACGGGCCCCAACTGCATTGGCATATCAATTGCCTAGAGCTACTGGCAGTACGCCTTGCTCTGGGCCGCCTAAAAGCCGCTACAGGGCAAGCACGTACTGGTCCGCACGGACAGCACTGCGGCCGTTGCGTACATCAACCGTCAGGGTGGTCTACGCTCCCGTTGCATGCTCCGGCAAGTATGCGTTCCCCCCAGTGAGCCTTCTCGCACAGACACTGTGCAAAGTCAGGGAGGACGAGGAGCAGGTCTTGCTAGTTGCGCCCTACTGGCCCAACCGGACCTGGTTCTCCGAACTAACTCTCCTCGCGACAGCACCTCCCTGGCCCATTCCTCTGAGGAAGGACCTACTTTCTCAGGGACAGGGCGCACTATGGCACCCGCGTCCAGACCTCTGGAAACTCCATGTCTGGTCCCTGGACGGGACGCGGAGGTTCTAGGTGGTCTACCACAGGCAGTGGTGGACACCATCACTTCCGCTAGAGCCCCCTCTATGAGGCGCCTCTATGCATTGAAGTGGAACCTGTTCGTTGAGTGGTGTTCTTCTCGCCGCGAAGACCCCCGAAGGTGTTCGGTTAGCACCGTGCTTTCCTTCCTGCAAGATGGGTTGGAGCGAAGGCTGTCTCCCTCCACCCTTAAAGTGTATGTCGCGGCAATAGCGGCATATCACGATGCAGTTGATGGTAAGTCCTTAGGGAAGCACGACCTAATCATCAGGTTCCTCAGGGGTGCGAGGAGGCTGAATCCTCCTCGTCCAAACCCGGTACCCTCTTGGGACTTAGCTCTGGTGCTGAGAGCACTCCAGAGCCCTCCCTTCGAGCCTCTGCAGTCCTTTGAGCTGAATATCCTGTCCATGAAGACAGTACTCTTGGTTGCATTGGCCTCCATCAAGAGGGTAGGGGACCTGCACGCACTTTCGGTCAACGAATCGTGCCTAGAATTCGGGCCAGGTAACTCTCACGTTGTCCTGAGACCCCGGCCCGGATACGTGCCCAAGGTTCCCACCACTTTCTCGGGACCAGGTGGTGAACCTGCAAGCGCTGCCTTCGGAGGAGGCAGACCCAGCCCTGGCTTTGCTCTGTCCCGTCCGCGCTCTCCGTGTGCCTCGTGGACTGAACTCGAAGCCTTAGGACCTCAGAACAGCTCTTCATCTGTTACGGAGGCCAGCAGAAGGGAAAGGCTGTCTCCAAGCAGAGGTTAGCCCACTGGATAGTGGATGCTATTGTCTTGGCGTACCAGTCCCAAGACGTGCCCTGCCCGCTCGGGTTGCGAGCGCACTCAACTAGGAGTGTAGCCTCCTCCTGGGCGCTGGCTCAGGCGCCTCGCTAACAGATATATGTAGAGCTGTGGGCTGGGCGACACCTAACACGCTCGCTAGATTCTATAGCCTCGTGTAGAGCCGGTATCTTCCGTGTACTCGCCCCAGTGGCCAGTAGCGCGGTGCCCGTTCTAGTGTCGGCTTATGACGCCATTCCCGCCCCTGGGCCGATGCGTGCGTTATTTATCTCCAGTCGTGTTCCCAGAAAATGGCGAACCCTGTCGAGCTCCTCCGTCACCCCTTCGTGTCAGACGTTGCGGCCGCCTGGTGCCAGGCCTGCACCCGTATGCTTGTGGAACGTGTGTGTAGGCTGGGTTCCATATGTAGCGTTCCCAACGGCAACCCCATATGTGTATTCTCCACGGTACCAGCTACCCTACTCGGCTAGCCCCGTGTCTTTCCCTTGACAGAGCTCCTCTGTCGCCTCTGGCGTGTTCTTCCCCCTGGGATCAGGCTGATCCACCCCAGAGACTGCCATATGTTGTACTACCCTGATAGGCTAGTCCTTATGCGTAATTTGCCACCTCTCCCTCCGTTGAGGCACGTGGCCCCCGCAGCGCCTCCGCTCCCAAACGGGCACGCTTTCCCAGCGTTATCCAATAGTCACTCTGAGTGGGTCTTGCAGGAACAGTGACTGTCCTTCCCTGCCTGGAGCCCTGACTTCCTCCAATGAAGGAGCGGTCCAGTGAGCTCAAGCAGGGCGCTGGAAGGGCCAGCATCCTGGCGCTTTTGGTAGGGATCCCAATTGGCCGGTCAGTTCCGACGCACGCCGAACGTGACCGACTGAAAGGGGAACGCCTCGGTTACGTATGTAACCCTCGTTCCCTGAAGGAGGGAACGGAGACGCACGCCCCGGCCGCCAGGTGCTGTGCTTCAGCTGAAGGCCGAGCCACTTGTTTCGCTCCTCAGTTGAAAAGCGAGGATGCGGTATTCCACTTCCGTATTTATACCCGCACAGCGGGCGGAGCATGGACCACATGCCAATCGATATTGGCTCGTTTAGAAACACTCGAAGCAGATTGGTCTCTGAAAACAGATCCCAATTCGTCGGTCAGTTCCGACGACGCCTCCGCTCCTCCTTCAGGGAACGAGGGTTACATACGTAACCGAGACGTTTTCTGTTTTAATATATTTTAAAGGGTTACTTCAGCGATTAGCATTAAGCTTTGTATCAGTAGAAACCCGGTAGTATATTCGCATCCTTCAGAAATCATTCTGATATGGTGATTTGGTTCTTAAGAAATATTTCTTATTATCAATATTAAAAACAAGTTGTGGTACTTAGTGTTTTTGTGGAAACACAAAATATATTGTTATATTATATTTATATTATCAGGATTCTTTGATGAATCTGAAAGCTCAAAAGAACAGAATTTATTAGAAATTGAAATCTTTTATAACAATACAAATGTTGTTACTATCACTTTTTTTCATTCAACTGAATGTATCCATGCTGAATAAAAGTATTTTCTTTCAAAAAAAGAGATAAATCTATAGACCCAATTTTTTTTTATCTTATTCAAAATTCCAAAGTATTTGAATATTACAAAAGTCCAATCTATTAGGACTAGACCTTATGCACCAGAGAAACAAGCGTACAGCGCATCTTTAGCATTTTATCTTTGAACTTCGTTTTTGCAGTACCTCTATATATTTCTATGGCATCGCTGAGTAATTAGCAGGTGAAGTGGATTTACTTATTGAAAGTTATCTTGAGCATTGCAATGTTTGAAGTGGATGTCATAGCAAATGTCAGTAGACTGGAAAGATTTTAAAAGGAGCAGTTCATTCATTCATAAATCCGTAAGATTTGCTATGGAAATACAAACCGGAAGACTAAAAAGGGGGTGGGGCTACACAAGGTCTATAATTTGTTCTTTTTATAGATATGCAGATTATCACTAAAAAATTGTAACATCTAAATTAACAGTTTTTTTTAAGCAAAACATATTATTTAACATCACTGAAATCCACCTAAATACAATGATTTATAGGCTACCAACAATGACAAGATGCATCCTATCACCGGCCCTGTTCAATTCATATGTTGAAATGACCATAAGGCTATGTAATCTGGAAGAATCACCAATTGTTGAAAATGATTGGGAGAAACATCAACAACCTTCGAAATGCCGAAGATGCGACCTTGCTGCGGAAAGTGAAAAAGACCTGGAATATCTGGTTCAAAGATTCAAAGAAGCACATCGAGTACCACCCCAAAGTACCTAGTTCCTGGGGAAAGTTCCTGCGGTGAAATGCAGCTAAAGATTCGAATAATCAACACAATTGTTTTCCCGATCTCCACATATGCATGTGAATGCTCAACACTTAAGAAGGTGGACAGACAGAAAATCTGCATTTTCAAACTAAGGTGTGAGGGCGAATGCTGCGCAATGTTGCAACAAGACGATTCTAGAGCGAGTCAAAACAAAGATCATGGAGGGCAAAATCACCAAGCAGCAACTCTCATATTTTGGTCATATCATGCAATCTAATTTCTTGGAAACAACATTAATTCTTGGCATATAGAGGACATCAAAGAACACACTGGCTAGACATAATCAAAGCTGACACGAACATGCCTGTGAAAGAATTTAAAGAAGTGGTCAAAGATCGTAAAGCATGGAGAAGGATGATCCATAAAGTGACCAAAAGTCGGCCTCGACTGAACGTTTAAATCACAATCACATACCAACAAAACTAACCTGTATGCCTTAAATCAGGTAGAAATAGCTCTTTAATATAACAATTGCAAGTTACCACTTTTCACTGAAAAAACGTTGGTTCAACTTAAAAAGTAAGTGTTCGTGCTCCCCTAAAACTTTAAGTTTAGCTAACTTAAATATCCAAATTGTCTCTTAGTACAACTTCACATTTTAAGTTGACTAAAATTTTAATTAAAGCAGCATGAACACATACTTTAAGTTGAAACTATTTTTTTTATATTCACAGTGCAGTGAATATCCTAATGCATTGGTTGCATATCTTGTGACCTATCACATCATGCAGATGTTTTACCACCAGCCTCTGTGATTTTATATTCCCAAGAATAGTGTCATTTCATCATCTTTGTTGTTGTACACTTATCTGAGCTCTTTATCTCTCTTTTCCAGAATAATATAGAACAATGACAGCACCGATCAGTCTGTAAGCTCTGTGTTCAAGAGGGATGTGCAGTATATCTGTGTCTCGGCAATCAGAGACAATCATGCAAGCTTGCTTCTCCACACGATGACATAGGTGATAAGGAATAAGCCGTTTAATAATAATCAGAATTTGGAGTGAAAATATTCAGGTTTACATCTGTGGTGTGTTATAGTACATCACCCCTAGATCATGTCCCATTATAGGCCTGTAACTGTAAACCATCCATTTCTACAGAATATAAAACTATGAATGATGAAGTCTATAGGCCTAAAGTATTCAAGCCATAAATTGAAAATAAATCCTTTTTTGCACACATGAAAAAAACACATAACAGGAATAAAAAGATTTATTTCTTAGCGACAAGGACTGCTTTTAAACTTCGCATTAAGACCCTTAACTGTATCACCGAGCTTTATTATGGAGAAATAATAAAATAAAAAAAGTGCCAGCTCAAAATATTAATGCTATTCAAGAGTGTTCATTACTGCATGAACACGTTCGATGGCACAGACATCAAAGGAAAAGCCCTGGCCATAGATCTGCTGAACCTTCAACACAGCATAACGAATCCCCCTTCTACCATCCTTCAGTATTCATACTTTTCACACATTGAGTGCTTAGGTGGCTTTATATCAGAGTAAAATCATCTCAAAGCAGAGGTTTTGACTTCAGATTGGTTCAAAATGACTTTAAACTGCAGGCATATTACTGCTGGAAACGGTTTAACTATAGCAAATATGATGTAAAAAAAGGAAAATTCACTTTCCATGCAGTGAAATTAGATAATACAAGCTGCTTCTATAGGTCCATAATAGTGATATGTCAGAGAAAATGTATCTCATGACCATGCTTGTTTAATTTCAATTGACTGAAGTGAGCTGAAAAGGTGGGATTGAAGGAAATAGGGAGGGGGAAAGCAAGGGGGAGAAGTGAAAGAGAGCAAGAGATTTCACACCGTGACTTGTTTTTCATTCAGTGAAGATCAAAGGTAACATGATTCCTTTTCTTCTGCTGGATCAGAGGTTTTTAATGTGTCTGCTATTCTCTAAAGTGCTGTCTTGCTGAACTGGATACGACTGGTCAGAATATTACACCCTTCGGTAACCTCAATGAACATTTTCTCTTGTCAAAAACAGTTACTATATTATGAAATGTACAACATCCTTTTCATATTATGGAAAATTAGTATAACCATCATGCTGTGTTCAGGGTTTGAGGAAACCCCAGCAACATTTTAATAGCTCAAAAGAATACTTATCATTGAAGTATTAGGTTGATACTTTATGAAAGTCTGACAGTCATTTGCTTATTGGTTTATTTTCTTGTATTTCTACAGTGTGTTGTTTTCTGAATAAAATAAATAAATTAAAACACTAAAAATGAAATACTTATATGTAAAGATATTACATATACACAAATATTTGATTTGTTTACCTGCATGTCATTTGACCATTAACCAGCAACAGACAACTGTGAAAACATTAATGTACACCGAAAAATGTAAATTGTCATTAATTGCTTACCCTCATGTCGTTCCAAAACAGTAAGACTTTTGCACATCTTCAAAACACAAATGAAGATAGTTTTATATCTTCATTTGTGTAATTAGAGTGATTTCTGTCCCGCCATTGACAGTCCATGCAACTACCACTTTGATGTTTTTAAAAGTTCATAAAGAGAACGTAAAAGTAATCCATATGAATTGAGCAGCTTAGTCCACATTTTCTGAAAAGACTTAATCGCTTTATATGATAAACATTGAATTTAGGCTTTTATTGACATAAAAATTCATCAACTCACACTTCAGATATAGTAAACGGAAGCTCAAGCATGTTTGCTTGATGTGCAAGAACCAATGAGGTTAACTCTCTTGATTTACACAGCACGTTTGAGTTCACGCATGAACCAATGAGGTTCATTCTCGTGTTACACAGCACGTTTGAGCTTCCTCAAGAACCAATGAGGTTCATTCTCGTGTTACACAGCACGTTTGTGCTTCCTCAAGAACCAATGAGGTTCATTCTCATGTGTTACACAGCACGTTTGAGCTTCCTCAAGAACCAATGAGATTCATTCTCATGTGTTATGCAGCACGTTTAAGCTTCTGCAAGAACCAATGAGGTTCATTCGCATGTGTTACGCAGCACATTTGAGCTTCTGCAAGAACCAATGAGGTTCATTTGCATGTGTTACACAGCACGTTTGAGCTTCCACAAGAACCAATGAGGTTCATTCTCATGTGTTACACAGCACGTTTGAGCTTCCTCAAGAACCAATGAGGTTCATTCTTGTGTGTTACACAGCACGCTTGAACTTCTGCATGAACCAATGAGGTTCTCCGATCTCTTTATGATCTCTTTATTAAGTCAAAGGGGTAGTTGTGTCAATGCAGAGTATAGAACTGGTTCAGATTATATTCAAAATATCTTCATTTGTGTTCCGAAAATTAATGAAAGTCTTGTGTTTGAAACAACACAAGGATGCGTAAATGGTGACCGAATTTTTGGGTGAACTAACCCCTTAACTTAAAATCTCATCATGAGGGATCAAAAATTAACTGAATGTGTCTCTCATACTTTTAGAAGTTTTAAAAATGTACAATTTTAGTGAATAATGACTTAAATACCAGTGTGTTCACACACATGGCTTCATATGGGTCACTTTTATGGTGCTTTTACATCCTTCACTAAGCTTGTAAGGTTTATACCCCATACATTTTAATTGCATAGAAAATACTTCTTCTTTTGGTTTCCACATCAGAAATATAGTAGAACAGAACAGGTTTGGAACAATATGAAGGTGAATAGATGATGCCTGGATGCTCATTTTGGGGTTAACTCTCCCTTCAAGTCTGTAAAACTTACTCAAACACTCATAAATAGAGGCTCTATCTTCTTTCAGAGTCAGATTTCCTGGCAGTCTGTCCCACAGGCGCTGACGTAAGAGAAGATCTCAGAGGAGCTCTCCGTGGTGCTGATATTTCCGCTGAAGCGTGGGGCTCTTCTCTGCTACAGGCTTTTCAGAGCCAGCTGGATAACCAGACAACATGCCGGGTCACTTCGTCTCCCCTCCCCTCTCTTCCTCTCTGCACTTCACAGGCATGAGGAAGCACTAGTCAGACTCTTGGCTCTCCATTTGCCAGGACAGGCAGACAAATATAGAGCCAAAGTGCCCAACAGCACGGGGAAAGAGACATTGCCAGTTAGTTTTGGCAGGGACCGGATTCACCACTTCAGCAAGATTACACACTGATCTGAAAAGGGGCAAGAGATTAAAAAAACAAGCACTTGGTGAGAGAAAGCGAATAATAATAAGCATGGCTACAAAAAATGTAATCAACATGGTGATTATAGGTCAAAGGTGCACTTAGTAATTTTTTACTAGTCACAAAAAGAAGAAATGTATAGCACTTTAGCTCACATGAAATGAATTAACTCACATGAAATTAACTAGGAGGGTCATCTCTTGGGGGTCACATTGATCACATGACCATAACAAATACTACTAATTGTTTCTTTGTTATCGGACAATTTTGCTCATGGCATAAATGATTTATGGCTGATTGTGAATAGTACATTAAGGGCACTAGAGACCGAAAACTTTGGTCTTATACTACACCCCTGCCACATATTGAACATGATGATATGTTTAATATGGCTACAAAAAAGAAAGAAAAAAAAAAAAAAAAAAAGGGAAACTGTATTGCTTTCCCCCACAGTTTTAAGTGCTCCTTTAGTGACAAATAAATACATAAACAACAACAACAGTAATAACCTTAATGATACTATTGCTACTACTAATAATAATAATTATTACTATTATTATTATTAACATCATTATTATTATTATTTTTATGTGGTGATAAAAATCTGTATTGCAAAATAATCAAAATGAATAATTAAAATAAAAATTAAAAATTAATAAAAATGTAAGTTAACATTAAACTTTTTTTGTTAAATATTCAATTGTTTTTACAAAATAAAACAGGCAGATGTGATTGCCAAAATAATTCTGTACAAATACAGTAAAAATGTATTTTAATGTATTTTACTATTACAGGTTTCTTTCCACATATATAGTAGGATAATCAATTAACAGCTTTTTACTGTCGCATTTTACAGTTACAATTACAATATATTAAAAAAATGTAAACGCTTTTACATTTTTTTAGATGGAGTTTAGCACTAACATAACTTCATAGAAGTATTTCATACGAAGCACACAAATGCTGATTCTATAAATAGCTACTCACATTACACATGTATTTCATCAAGAGAAAACACAGAGACATACCAGCCCATATGTCCACAGAAGCAAGCACACACTATAGGTCAGATTGGCACATGGCGAGGCCCTCATTGAGCCGAGGGCTGGCACGGCCACATCAGATCTGCACTCAGATCACACTAATATGTGGGATCAGTAAAATCACAGAGATGAGAGCCATCACACTGCAGTAATCTCCTGTGTGTGTGAGTGTGTGAAAGAGAGAAGGATAATGTGAGATAAGAGACGATGAGAGAGGCCGGTAAACAGCACCAGCCATGATCAACCAACTATTTAAACCATCTGTAATTGCAAAGGATTACTGGGACTGAAATAAACCCGCAAGTTCGGCCTGCATGTGAAGAGTCCAGACACCAGTTTGATGAAAATAGACTGGAAGGCTGGAAAAGGAAAAGATTCATGGAAGGTGACAATGAATCAGCAAGAATGGAAACAAATGGACAAAATAATGATGCAGAAAAGAAAATATCATTATTCCGATTTTTCATTGTCTATTTTGAACCCTCATGTTCTATTTGTTGCAGCCTGAGAGATCCCAAAGCCCCTTTAATATCTCAAAAATATACTTACAGTCAAGATTTATCCCATCTAGTCTTATCGTGCAAGATTCATCTGGGCATGTTATTCCAAAGAGAAAATATTTATCTTTGCAAGCTGTAATCTTTAATCAAAATGTGATCAAACTCAAAATCAAAATATAATAACCCTCTGAAATACTACACATGAAGGAAGTAAAATGTGCAGTTCATACTGACTGGCACATTAAACATATTATTCTTAATTATAAAAGAAAATTAAACTTGATATGCACCAAACATCCTCCATAAAAATATTGTGTGACTTCTGCTGAAGGTCTCAGGTGTACATCCCGATTCCAAAAAAGTTGGGACACTGTACAAATTGTGAATAAAAACAGAATGCAATGATGTGGAAGTTTCAATATTTCAATATTTTATTCACAATACAACATAGATAACATATTAAATGTTTAAACTGAGAAAATTTATCATTTTAAGGGAAAAATAAGTTGATTTTAAATTTCATGGCATCAACACATCTCAAAAACGTTGGGACAAGGCCATGTTTCCCACTGTGTGGCATCCCCTCTTCTTTTTATAACAGTCTGCAAACGCCTGGGGACTGAGGAGACAAGTTGCTCAAGTTTAGGAATAGGAATGTCGTCCCATTCTTGTCTAATACAGGCTTCTAGTTGCTCAACTGTCTTAGGTCTTCTTTGTTGCATCTTCCTCTTTATGATGCGCCAAATGTTTTCTATGGATGAAAGATCTGGACTGCAGGCTGGCCATTTCAGTACCCGGATCCTTCTTCTACGCAGCCATGATGTTGTAATTGATGCAGTATGTGGTCTGGCATTGTCATGCTGGAAAATGCAAGGTCTTCCCTGAAAGAGACTATGTCTGGATGGGAGCACATGTTGTTCTAGAACTTGGATATACCTTTCAGCATTGATGGTGCCTTTCCAGATGTGTAAGCTGCCCATGCCACACGCACTCATGCAACCCCATAGCATCAGAGATGCAGGCTTCTGAACTGAGCGCTGATAACAACTTGGGTTGTCCTTGTCCTCTTTAGTCCGGATGACATGGTGTCCCAGTTTTCCAAAAAGAACTTTCCAAAAATTTTGGTTGGTCTGACCACAGAACAGTTTTCCACTTTGCCACAGTCCATTTTAAATGAGCCTTGGCCCAGAGAAAACGCCTGCGCTTCTGGATCATGTTCAGATATGGCTTCTTTTTTGACCCATAGAGTTTTAGCTGGCAACGGTGAATGGCATGGTGGATTGTGTTCACCGACAATGTTTTCTGGAAGTATTCCTGAGCCCATGTTGTGATTTCCATTACAGTAGCATTCCTGTATGTGATGCAGTGCCGTCTAAGTGCCCAAAGATCACAGGCATCCAGTATAGTTTTCCAGCCTTGACCCTTACGCACAGAGATTGTTCCAGATTCTCTGAATCTTTGGGTGATATTATGCACTGTAGATGATGATAACTTCAAACTCTTTGCAATTTTTCTCTGAGAAACTCCTTTCTGATATTGCTCCACTAGTTTTGGCCGCAGCATTGGGGGAATTGGTGATCCTCTGCCCATCTTGACTTCTGAGAGACACTGCCACTCTGAGAGGCTCTTTTTATACCCAATCATGTTGCCAATTGACCTAATAAGTTGCAAATTGGTCCTCCAGCTGTTCCTTATATGTACATTTAACTTTTCTGGCCTCTTATTGCTACCTGTGCCAACTTTTTTGGAATGTGTAGCTCTCATGAAATCCAAAATGAGCCAATATTTGGCATGACATTTAAAAATGTCTCACTTTCAACATTTGATATGTTATCTATATTTTATTGTGAATAAAATATACGTTTATGAGATTTGTAAATTATTGCATTCCTTTTTTATTCACAATTTGTACAGTGTCCCAACTTTTTTGGAATCAGGTTTGTAAAACATGAATAACTGCAATAAATTTCTACATGTTAAGATTTTCTGATACACACTGACTTGGATTTATATTGTGTTTTTGTTTACATAAATAAAAAAGGACAACAATGCATCTGGAAATTTTTCCATGGAAACCTTTTATTTCACCATGACACAATTGAAGCCATTGAAGGAAATAAAACATCAATTTGACAAAAGGTGCAACATAAAACATCAAAGTAAAGACAGAATTCAAAGGACGTGAGAAACAAACACATTAAATAAACTATTCACAACATCAAGATCATATTTCCCCCTGAAAGGGAGCGGAACTACCATTAATACTGAAAGAATTAAACACTGGTAATACCTGTAGGTCATTTATACAAAGGGGTTTTACCATGTCTGCAGTCTGCTCAACCCATCAAGCACAAAACACTGCGATCGACAATAAGTTGACCTTTATTTTTAATGTAGTTTTGACATTGGAACCTGAAAATTGAATGGAATTCACAAAGGTTGATCTCTTTATCCGAATATTGCGTCAAATAAACACGTTATCAAATGCATCAAGCAAATCTGAAACACCGCTCAAAGCTAAAACGATTCAGTTGTCTGATGGTTGCTTTATTTTTTGTTATGAGAGACTGAGCTATCTGTATATTGTTTATGTTATAATACACGTGAAGATTTGGTATAAAATGATCTTCTGAAAGGGATGAAACTGAGAGCCTAGACAAAGAGTGGGCAAAGAAAAACAGGCAAAAGGAGAGAGAGTAAAGGAAAAGTAGTCAGACATTTTGCCTTTGAATAGGACTAGAGGCACAAAGGGTCCACAGAGCAACAGATGTGACCATTCTGTGGAGAAAAAAGAGAGGGAGGGAGGAAAGGAAGGAAAAGGAAAAGAGGCATTAGTCAAAAAAAGAAAATCACTCACTCAACCACTTCCATACTGTATGTGGGTAAAGCATCGGCACAGCCTCTCACTCTCTCACAATTCATCTTTCAGCTCAAACGATGCTGATGACCTTGGCCAGTCACATAAGGTATTTTAACAAGTAGATGAATTCTGTCCTGTCCATGAGCGCAGTTCTTTATTCCTGCATTCATCTCACAGTACCCGGGACCGTTTTCTGTGTGCTCAGCTGGATTGTCCATGTTTCTTAGCCATCTATCTATAAATTACTTATCCCATCATTTAGACAGGAGTACCAATGCCTGAGACCACTAGCTGAAAGTACATCTACTTTCTTTTTTTTTTTAAATTTGTTAATTATTAACTGAATCTATCATTATATCTTTTCATTATATTTCATAATTAAAAATATATTTATTATTATTATATTGTATTTATAAATTTTATTTTCAGCATCATTTGATTGAAAATATGAACTAAAAAGCAAACATGAATTTTAGAATGTCTTTGTATTTGGTTTGTCTCTCTTTTGCTGCATAAACTCATAAAGGTTTGTATAAAACAAAGATGATCAAAAGAACATATTGAGCTTCAATGGAAAAACATCTGACACATGATCGGTGTCACAAATTTGCTTGTTTGATTAGTGACCTAGAAAGTTAAGAAACGTAAAAATATAATAATAATAATAATAATAATAATAATAATAATAATAAACCCATACATAAATATGGGTTGCACTTTATTTGAATGTGTCATTGTTACAACACGTATGCATAATTTACTGTTATCACTATGGTTAATACACTTTACTACAATTTATGTAACAAGGACACTGTAAAATAAAGTTTCTTTACATCATAAAGTTTATTTGGTTTCTTTTTTTTTTAAATTAGATTCCAAATCTCAGATTTTCAATGTGGTCTCAGACTTTTGGATTGTGTCAGACAAGTGTTTTGTGAATATTTATATGCACCAAAATAATAAAATCAAAGCTTTGACTGGGCACACAACCAAGTGCATTTGCCTTTGACTGAATTTGCATTAAAATGTTTAAAAGTAAATTAGCCAGATGTCCATGAAACCCTTACACCGGGTCTACATCGGACGCGGAGTGGCGTGATGCCACACGACAAACGACAGTATAACCCATTAAAATCCACGATGTTGTCTACACTGGATGCGCCGCAGCGCAGCACGGCGCAACACGACAAATCCCCGACAGTAAACTGATGCCTCGTTCTATTCATGATGTACTGACATGAGGGACAAATGCTTTGCAACGGTCGCATTGCCGCGTCTAGTGCAGACAGCTTCTAGCTGTTGCGGTGCGACGCGACGCATCAGCAGTCCGGTATAGACACGGTATTAGAGGGCCTGTGGAAGCTGTGCTGATTTTATGTGAAAAGATTCAACACAAAGTCAGCATGAAATGATAGCCTTTTCTTTCGGATATGTTGTTCTTATTAAAAATGTAGAGCGGGACTTGATTTTGATTGGATGGTTGTGGTTAGCTATTACTGTGATGTCATGTGAGTGATAGGTCAGGTTGTCCCGCCCTCGTGCCAGTAAACACATCATCAGAGAAGAGATGTCATTGCAAGAGGGAGGGAGAGTTATTTTGTTTAAAGATTATGAAGGTAAATACATTTTTTGTGCATGGATAAATCATTTATAATAAATACTGTAATATTCCATAAAAAACAAGAATTGTCCATTTTAATTTAATGGTGACTTTAAACAGCGACAACCACAGTGGTTTATGCCTTAATACTCAAACATGCAATAAAGTGCTTGACCTTGGTGAATTGTAATGTGTGTGTCTATAGGTGGTTATGTAAGTGTCAAATACCTTGCACTGGCAGAGGGAACACTCCGTGCCATGTTTGGTCCAAGCGGAGCCGCTGAAGCGAGTGATTCCATATTCATCCACGCAGGTCTTGGTGATGTCATTCCGTACGGTATCGGCCAGGCAGGGGTCCGTGACGCATCGCGGACAGCACTCGCCCTCAGGAACCACTGTAAACTCACAGTCAGAGACCGGCGCGCATGATATCGGCCAGCAGTCCACTTCACCCCTCTGAGAAACACACAGACGGAGACATATTTCATTCCCACACTGAAAAGAATCAATATTTTTGCAATTCCGTTCGGTGACACTAGTGGCACATAAATTACACACTTCCACTTTAACAAGCTGCAAATCACAAATACTATGTTGTGCTCACTGATCCAGAGAGGAGCGTGTAATGAAGGAAGGATCGATACGACATTCCTAGGTCAGTGCTGGTTTAATCTAGTCATACACACATATGGCTATCTTAAAAACTTTGTGTAACATCTGTTAGACTGCAGGTGATGTGTCAAAATATATCAAGGCTTCGGTCCTTTTTGGATGTTTTCCACAGGTGCAAGGATAAAGTGATGGAGTACTTGGAATGCCAAATAATAAAGTGTGTGAAAGTCACTCCGGTCACACACTGAATGTTATGTTTAAGACAGGCTTCTAGTCTATCCAGAGAGCATATGAGGAGATTATATTTTCTTAATAGATCCTGCCTTTCAGTTAAAAAAAAAAAAAAACTCACTTTTTTGATAGAGGCATCACCTGCTTTTAAAAAAATATATATTTTACACTGGAATGGGTCTAATCCAGTTCGTATGTTCATGTCACGTTGGTTTGGGTTTTGTTGGTGTTCATGTCTTTTATTTTGAAATTCTCATACATTGAATAAAACAATAAGTAAAAAACATTCGAATGATTGTTTTTGAGCATAAATGTGTAATTCTGAGTAGAACATGAACTCCAAATGTCACAAAATGGCAAGTTATTAAACCTAACCACAAAAGCAATAATAAAACAGTGTAGATACAGCTGGAAAACAGCGGAAAAAAAATCAACATTATTAATTATTGAAGCCCCAGTGCATGATGGGAACACCAGTATCAGAAAAGTTGAGTAGTTTTACTTAATTTTATAATGATGATGTTTATGCATTGATTTCTACAAGGTTGAATTGAGTACCAATATATGATTTACTTGCCTGAACTACACTTTTTCATATAGAAATTACATTTGTTTTTTTCTATAGTATTAACTTCACCACAAAATATTTCTTATTGTAGTCACGTTACCAGATTCCTGTTTGTCATGTAATTCCCTTAGTCCTCAAGTGATCATGTCATGTGCTTCCCTTAGACTCATGTGTTATGTTCTCATTGGTTGGTTTTGGTCACATGCTTATCAGTTCTGTTTAGCCTCAAAATGACAAAACGCTACGTTGTATTTGGAGCTGTTCATGTCCTCGAACAGGGAATTATGCGTTTCTATGGCACCACTATCAATGCCTAAATGAATCTGCAGTGGTCAGGTGGTACAGCCGTCATGTGGTACAAGTAGGAGCTCTAATTACAAGCTCTATGATGATTTGAACACTTTTTACAAGTTGAAATCTCATAATTACGGTAATTTCAACATGGCGTGAACGCACCATTAGTCATTAGTCTCAGTGTATGGCCCTCATGTTTCCATTGTCTCTTGCTATGTATTGGATTTATGTAACTCTGCTCTCAGTGAGTGTATTAGTAAGAAAACATGGCTATGAGAATTTCAAAATAAGACACCAATAAAACCCAAACCAACGTGACAGTTTAATCAGTGACTCAATGTCAGATGAGTAAATAATAATGGTCAGTAAATGAATTAAATTTTGAATTGAAGTCATATTCAAATGACACTGTTTTGGTTTTGAATTATGAAAGTCATTTATATTATTTTTTTCTATTATCTGTACATTAATGTTTTGTATTTCAGAGAAGATAAAAAGTCATACAGGTTCATATTTGGGTGAACTGATTTGATGTATTCCACTGCAAGACAGCGCATTTGGCAGATTACATCCTGAATCAGACCGAGCAGCGAACATAGACCTTGATTACAAGGGGAATGCAGATATTTCTCTGAAAGTCTCTCTCTCTCCCCTCCTGGAGTTTTCCGTTCCGGAAACATTCTTTGTTCTTTCACTCCTCACACTTTTGCATCCTTAAAATACAAAGCATTCTTCCTGCCTCATTCTTTATTTTTCTGTGTCTCTTCCTCTCTTTTAAGTTCCTTGTACCTTCTACTTCACAGGGAACATGAAAAAAAACTGATGAGAACCAGAATTCGAAGTGTAAAGGGGGTTGAAAAAGACTAAAAGAAAGCGCTGACTGAAAGAGAATGTGATAACAGTCCAAAAGTGTAAGAAAAACATAAAAGAAACAAACAAAAAAACAGCTGTTCTGAAACCTAATGAATGTCAATATGGCCACGCAAAACTGTCTCTGTTTGATCATGTTTCTTTCTCAAAGCTGGTTTAATGGACACAGATTACATTTGTGCAGGATTAAAAAGTGTTTTCAATTGAAAGTCAGTTTTTGAGCAATTAATCCAGAGCCTGGCTTTAGTAATTCATTACAGACCTACAAGTTTAGCAGTCCTAAACCCTGAGGAAAAAGCTTCATTCTCTGTGTACCAAAAAACTTCTCAGACAGAGAAAAAGTGAGCTGGGAGCATGGCGTGTCACAAAAACTCTAACAAGTTTAGGAGCCCTGTTTGAGCCCATTGTTACTTCAGCAAATACTGTTGAAAGGATTTTCACTGGAGAGAAATGGAGCTAATTCAATTCTTCACAAAGTGCAAAAAAGTGCATAAAGAAAGAAAAAATGCTATTAGATGAAAGTTCAGTGCTGAACCACAGCACACAGGAGGGACAAACACCAGAGGGGCTGAAAACTGCATTGTTCAATGTTTGGAGCAAGACTTCCTGACTGAGATATTGCAGAAAGTTCCACTGTGACCAGCAGTTTCTCCGCAGTTTCTTTGTGTAATGGTTCTGAATCTAATACACAGAGAACAGAACGACAGAGGAGTTTATTCTGTGCATATGTGAATGCATACTGTTCACTAGAGATGACATATTTCACACTTTTGCATCATATTCTTTCCCTCGAGTCCAATTCTAACGTTAGTCAAGGTTTAATCTTTCATAGTCAAGGCTAACGTTTTCATTCTTGAAAAAAATATTCAGTTTTGATAATTTTCTCATATGCTAATCTCCTCATATGCAAAGTTAAATCTTCAATCAAGGAAGTCCATCCTGCTGAATACTGAACAACTGTTATATATAAATGTGGCTGGTCATAGTGCTCTTATTAATAGTAAAAGTTGTTTCTAAATAGTTTCCAAAAAATTCAAAATGTTCTACTACTACTGCAACTAATTATTATTAAATAAGTAATGTGTAATTAATGATACTATCCAAAAGTCTGAGAACATTTTAATAATAATAAAAAAAAAGTTAGGCATGTTTACATATATTATTTTATAATATAAAATGTATAATATATTATTTTCAATATTTAATAAATATTTATGTTTAAATAATACATATTTATAATAGATTGTATTATAATAGATATATGACATTTACCATGTTAACAAATTTCATAGCTGCTACTAAAATACACAAGATGCTCCTTGGAACATTCTCGGATCATGCTGTCAGAACCATCAGGTTATATTGTATATCAGGTTCCATAATTTAATTTTTTTTGAAAAGAATGCAAAATACAGACATTTGGGCCCCAATGTATATCTCTAAACGCTGATATATGCTAAAACTTTTTTTTGTTTAAAGAACCTTTTCTAATGTTCTTCAGCAACAGTTCTAACATTGACCATATAATATATACCAGTTTATAAATATATACTGGTACTCATAATGTATTACCACATGGAGTTGGTTTAACATACTGCCACTCACCATACACTGGCACTGCTGGCAGTTTTCCACCCAGGTTTCTCCATTACTGTATGCAAGCAGACCGTTCTGATGCAAACACTGAGAACTCAGACGAGGATCGCATTCAGGACAGCACAGCACATCCACCGTGGGATTCTCACAATCACACACCATCCGTCTGCACATCACCAACCCCAACTAAAACAGGAAAGACAGAGATTGAGTAAAAGCTTGTTTCTTAGTTTTCCTTTGACCACAATTCCCATCAGCCCCTTTGTCTCACCTGACAAGAACAGACCGAGCACCTGTCGTCGTCCAGCACCCAGATCTGCCCATTGTGTTTCACCTTCCCGTCGTGGGCGCAGTCTCCCGTGCAGTTCCTACCGTGCGGACAGCGGCAGTCGTAACCTCCGTCCACGTTAAAGCACACGGTGTCATTAGCACAGCTGTGCCTCCCCGTCTCACATTCATCAATGTCTACCAACAAGATTCAAACACAATAGTTAAATCCAAGGGGTTAAGGTTTAGCTGGTTAGCATGGCCCCTGTTGGCAGATGTCGTAACTACAACTATGCTGAAAGGGAAATGACTTCCATTGACTTCCATTCAAAAGAAGCACAGTTTCATTAGAAACAAGTTACCTTCACATGACTCTCCATTGGCTGAGAACATTCCGTTGTCATGGTATCCGTCACGACACTCACAGTGGTACCAGCCAGGTAGGTTGACGCAAATGGCTCGACTGTCACACTCCACAAATCCATCGGAGCACTCGTCGATGTCTAAGGGGATGAGGTGGTGAAATGCATGAGGAAAGACAAGAATGTATGAAAAAAGCAGTGCCACTCACTATTGTTTTAAACATTGATAATAAGAAGAAATGTTTCTCATTTCTGAAGGATCATGTGACACTGAAGGCTGGAGTAATGATGCTGAATATTCAGCTGTGCTATCTATTTGAACAAACAAACAAACAAAGAAAAAAACTCCCATAATGTTCATATTCAAATGTTGTTATGCTAGACTGTATTATATCTACACAAACTTTTAAAATTCCTAAATGAATGCAAATCGTCATAACTATATTTGATGTCTGTCCTCACACCAAACACAAAGGAAGTGAGACAAACAGAGTTTTTGCCATGGTTGTCTTGAAAGGCACATATCCAACAGCAGTTGATAATGATGCTCTTCAGAATCTATTCAACTCCCAGTCCTTGTCCTTGGATTACACTCTCACAGAAAGCTACGCAGAGCGTCACTCAGACCCAGTCAGTTCAATGACAACTTCTAGCACAATGGCATACTGGGTAAGAAATGATTTTGACTTTAGGCTACAGAATGTGTTTCACCTCACCCATCTTATTAGATTGCTATGGGAGAATTACATTGTGTTGTATTTCAATGCCAATTTTTAATGTCTGAAATAAAGGCAAGGTTGAGTTGAGAGGGTTAAACGAAAGCTGATGAATACTATGGGTTTGTGGGTATATGTGAGAGAAGAAAAAATGTATGTAGCCTTGAGAGTCTTTGTGAAAGAGCATAGAATATGAGAAACTGCCTAAAGGATCTTGTGAATTAGGTTTGCATGTGTTGCTTGTTAGTATTGCATAGGCTGAGACATCTTTAAAGGGATAGTTCACCCCAAAAGAAATGAAAATTCTGATATTATTCACCCTTAAGTTGATCTAAACATGTTTGACTTCATATATTGAACACAAAAATAGACGTTAAGCAAAATACATATACAAAAACAGCATAAATCAACCAATAAAAGTAGTCAATGCAACTCATGGACTATGTTTGAAGTCTTCTGAAGCCAAAGGATGACTTCTTAAAAACAACAACAACAACAACAACAAAAAAAGATTTTTGAAAGTCACCTATGCTCACCAAGTTAAAATAACCTTTTTCCCCATTTGAATATATTTTAAAATGTAATTAATTCCTTTGATAACAAAAGCTGAATTTTCAGCATCATTACTCCAGTCCTCAGGATCACGTGATCCTTCAGAAAGCATTCTGATATGCTGATTTGTTGCTCAAGAAACATTTATTATTATTATCAATGTTGAAAAGTGTTTTGTGGAAACCATGACACATTTATTTCAGGATTCTTTGATGAATAGAACATTCAAAAGAACAGCATTTATTTGAAATAACATTATGAATGTCTTTCACATAAATGTCATTCATTTTTGTGTAAATTCAAATATTGCACATTAAAATGCATCAGAGCAGGCATAACACTGAACATTTCAATATGTACATATTCAAAATCACACTAATTCAGTTTGAGTGCATTGGCAGAGGGTTATTGTACCTTTTTGGGTTTGTAAATGAAGACAGAACATTCTTTTTTGTTGTTGACTGAACTGCCCTTTTATTCTGAGGAACATTTCATCAAAAAAAGAAAAGATATGAACATTTTCAGAGAGTTCTCAACATCTCACTTCTAAGATTCCAACACTTTTGTCAAGATTCGGCTCCCCTAACACGAAATCCCTCCTCGACGGCAAAAATTACACAAACAATACTGAATAATACATAGATGTAGGCAGTGCTGATGACATTTATTCATTTTCTTCCTTGAGCACAAACTCACACCGCACTCATCTCCCTCAGAGGAACGGCTGGCATTTGTGCTGTCAGAAAGCAGTGGCGAGTATTGATTGACTGTGTATTCATGGGCAAACCCCCAGGGTTCCCGCTGTCCTGCAGCCTTGCCACTAATTTGTCACGGAATGTCACAAGTCGACGGCACAATACATAGTCTCCATCTCATTTGCTCCATCTTCAGCATTTGGGTTCCTCATACATTTCCATTTTGTTTGCATTGGTGAGTTTTGCGCTAGTAAAAAAACATGGGTGCAGTTTAAAGTGGACCTATTATGCCCTTTTAAAAGTCTTGATTTTGTTTTTAGGGTTTTAATGCTTGTTTTAGGTTTTAATGTTTAAATGTTTTTACATATTTTGGATTATTACAGCACCTCTCCCAGTCTGTCGGTAACACTCTGTTTAGTTCTTGTCTCTATAGGCCCTGATATGTTAAGCATTGGTCGGCCCAGTTTGGCAAAAATTTTGGCCGATTGAGCATGTTGAATCAGTGCCCGTTGGTGTCAGTGCTGTCGGTGAGACAGAGAGAACTCTGATTGGCTGTTCAGTTTAGCGAACGAGTCGGTGCCGAGACGCAGCTGACGCAAGGTGACAACAAGTCATCTTTCATCGCCGCTAGTTCTTTTATGTCGGCTTGGTGTGTCACGCCTTATGAAACCTCTTCTTTCCGAAAAGCTCAATGTGCTCTGATTGGTCGTCTCGATCAGTGTGTTGTGATTGGTCAACTGCTTCAAGCATAACCGCGAGTTTCAACACACTACTTAAGCAGCTCAACCAGGCCTCGTCCCTTTTTTGAGTATGCATTAGACAGGAATTATTCAAATGAGGAATATTGTGACGTGAGCGTTCCTGGAAGAAAACTCAAGACTACAATCGAGGCATTTCAGGGAGTTCAGAAACAGTGCTTACTGATATAGAGAATAACTCCCTTTGGAATGGACTTTGTGCTTTGTATCTTTGCAGACCCTTTTCATGCTCAAGCAGCAGCATTAAAGAAAGATGAAAATGTAAAAAAAAGCATAATAGGTCCCCTTTAAGATAATCAAGAGGATCAGGGTGTATACACACAATCTACAATCCCATGAGGACGGGAATAGTTATGGGTCCACCGTGGTATCCTCAAGCCAATTTCATCAGGGATGATTCTTCAAACGGTAAGTCATCAATCCACTCAGTCCCTTAACATCTTGGCTGTTCCCATCCCAGTTATCTCCTTCATCTGCCCTGCTCTCGATTCCCCCCACCACTTCCCTTCATCCTCCCCCTCCATCCTCACACTAATGAACAGATTCACACCCACTGCTGGGCCTCGCTGGGGAGCTTGGCACTGTAAAAGGGCCTCGATGCAAACGAGGGACTCTTAGTGCGGTTGTGTGCATGAAAACCTGGTCCCGTTCTCAAAGTCTGAGACTTTTTTTTTTTAACAGGAAGTTCATAAGCACACCTTTTCTTACTGAGAAGACAGATAGCAGATCCAGTTTCCCCAATAAAAGCAGTGATTCAGAGGAAAGTCTTATCTTTAAAGTCGAAGTGAATTACTTTTCGCAACCCATTTTATTGACAATAATGACTTATTTCGGAGAGAAACTGATATTCGGTGAGACACAAAGTTTCTTTGGAATAACATGATGAAACAATAGGACATGGAATGTGCATTTAGAAAGTAAACACTGTTGACTTTAACTGACCGAATACAGTCTATATGCAAATTTTTATGTTTATTTTTCATACCTAATTTTTTCAACGGTTTCTTGATCGTTTTAAACTAATTTAGAGAGGTGCAAAAACAACTACAGGTAAAATAAATACTTACTAAAATTTCTATGTTATTCTATGGATTTTTTTATTTATGATATATCTTTATTAATAATAATAATATATAATAATTATATAATTATAATAATACTAATTAGAATTATAAATAATTATAATGAAACGTTTATGTTATATTGTACATAAAAATGTATAATAACTATAATGTTCATACAAAATTAAATATGTAAATATGTGATGATGATGTTGAGATGTGCAAGAACAACAGGTAAGATAAATACATTTAACTAAAAATATAGTTATTATATGGAATTTTTTTATTTTATAATATATTTTTAATAATATTAATTATATTTAATTATTAATTATAATAAATAATTATAATGGACATTTTATATAATTATTCTACATAAAAATGTATAACTATAATATTCATACAAAATTATATATGTAAATATGTGATGACATATGATGTCCAGATATATATATATATATATATATATATATATATATATATATATATATATATATATATATATATATATATATATTATAGTGCCTTAAAAAGCATCTTCTCAAAGCGCTGTGCACAAAATAAACAATACAAAAAAATCTTATAAATATATAATTAATAATATTTTTGGTAATTATGATGAAAATGTCATGTTTTATTGTACATTAAAAATGGATAATTAAATATATAAAATAATATAAAGATAATACAATATATAAAAATATAAAACATATAATCATCATTTTACATTATATTATTACATCATATATATATTAGTTGTGCAGTGTTAATCAGGATAAAACAGAGGTCTGTGTTGCACAGTAAGGGTAGACGTTCAACAGCTAAACTCTAATTAGCTCCACCTCATTAGACATGATGAGTAACTCCTTGGATTACAAGAACCCAATGAAGCAGACATAATCAGAGCGCTTAAATAAACATGGAGAAGTTTTATCGGAGGACAGAACCAGCAGCTGTTTTGAATCTCTTTGTACACACAGTGTTACGCTCCTCCCTGTGGGACTTTCTCACTAGAGCTTCTGAAGATATCCTCATTAAAATTTGATAGGGGTAGGGCTCCAGTCTAGCTTTATATTACGAGTAAACACTTCTCAAGACTCCGTCCTGGTGCAAAGACACATTTAGGGTGTTCAGTGACAGAATGCAGCCATTTTATCTGCAAGTTGAAGGTGCTTACTTCGCCTTGCTATACACCTATCACATAAAGAATTAACAAGTAGCCTGCAGAAACATCTTGTTTAAGAGGAACGACCCCCGAGCTCATGGCGTTTAACCCCTGAGGACCTGCTGTAATTGGGTTTCCTTTATGAACAGAGCATGTGTGAAGCATCTGAGCCAATCCGATGGATAATACATGGTGCCAGTCTTCTAAGAGGTAAGAGCTGAATATGAAAAGAAATGTGACTCTCTACAGCTTTCTGTTTCAGAGGAAGATAAAAAGAGAGCAATTCTTATTCAGAAAGCATCTCTGCGGCAGGATATTTGATGGAGAAGATAATTCTTGTGTCTTTGTGCTTCAGTCGATTACTCTCATTAAAGAACAGAATAACAATAAAAACAATGCTCTTATCAAATAATTTCTCTATTTCAGGAGTACAATATCCCCTGAACTAATGGATTGCTTTGTATTTACAAAACTGGCAGGGAGTCGCCATATGTGGTCATATGTGCCAAAGTCAAGCTGGCATAGACATGAAAAAAAGAAGAAGAGAGGCTTACTGACAAAGACGGAGAGTTTAATAATGCAGTTTCTTTAGTGGAGGGATAGGAGGTTTCAAAGGGATGGAGAACAGACTTTTCTTTGCCTCTTATGTTTGTTTGTGCAATATTTTTCCTCTTTTATGCCTTTGTCATAACATTATATTTCCCCTTAGAGGAAGAAAGAAAACATGAGGGAGAAACCGTGAGGGATTACAGACGACTGAGCACACAAAACAAGCATAATCTGTCTCTCTCTCATTCATACATTCATATATATATATATATATATATATATATATATATATATATATATATATATATATATATATATACCACATCATCATCAAAAAAACCTCTTCCACAAATGGCCAAATGTCAAAGCTCTCAATAAAAATATGGGTTTCATTACATTATCTAAATTGGTGAAAATAAGAAAAAATTTTAGCATTTTGACAAATAAAAAAATAAAAAATGAATGAATGAATGATTGTTATGGGAACGAAGGAATGAACGACAGAAGGAAGGAAGAAATGAATGAACGAACGAACAAACAAACAAACGAACAAACAAATAAATGTGGTCTCGTTTCTTTCTCTGTACATTTTGGGACTTTTAAAGAATTTTTTTGTTCTCTGTTTTTTTCTTGTCTTTATTTCGCTGTAAAAGTTTTCGGTTTTTGTCTTTGTCTTTATTTTTGTTAATTTAGCTCTGTTGTTCACAAACAAACAATAAATAAATAATAACACATTACAATAAGGTTCCATTTGTTAACATTAGTTAACTACATTAGCTAACATTAACTAAAAATTTAAAATACTTCAAAAGCATTTATTAATAGTTAATGTTAATTTAAACATTTACTAATACATCATAAAATAAAAATGTGTATCTGTTAATATTACGTAATGTACCTGAGCTAATATGAACTGCAATCAGTTAACAATGAACAGCTGACTAACATTAACAAAGATTAATAAATACCGTAACAAATGTATTGCTCAATGTTAGTTAATCTCAGTTAATGCATTAACCACCATTAACTAATGGGACCTTATTTTAAAGTGTTTAACTAACTAAATAAATAAATTTATTAAGCTATGAGAAAAAAATAAATAATAAATAAATAAATAACTAAATAAATAGGAAGACCAAGGGTTTGCCACGTTTTCCTATGTAGTTATTTTCAGCTTTTACAATCCTTGTGGGGACATTTGGTGTAATGCAGGCAAAACCTGACCCACGTAACATAGCTGTGAGTTTGTCTGTGTGTCAGCCAGTTCTCCCTCCAAGAACGGTGAGTCAGGCGTTCAGCACACACAGTGTCTCGCAAACCACACCTCACTCTATCTTCTCTCTATCTCTCCACCAGCTGTCTCCTTTAGTCCCCATGCCTCCTCATTTCCTCTCTCCTCTTTTTCTCTTTCCCTTCATCATCCCTCTGTCACTCACACATAGGACTGAGTGGGTGTTGGACCAGTTTGTAAAAATCCACCGGCAGATGCCCTGCTGGGTAACGTTGAGCAAAAGGTTCTGAGGTCTCTGCTTCTCTCTCTCTCTCTCTCTCTCTCTCTCTCTCACACACACACACACACACACACACACACACACACACACACACACACACACACACACACACACACACACACACACACACACACACACACACACACACACACACACACACACACAGATCCCCAGAGCCATAAAAAAGCTTCATGTCTCTCTCTTCTGCTGTTCAAGAGTTCAGTGGCTCGTTTGAAATCGTACCTGCCAACAGAAGCCTGGACTGCAAAATAAATATTTTCTTAATCAGTATTTTTGGCTTGTTTTGGAGTAAAATTTAAGTTTAACTTCTTTAGAACTATAATTTACTAGAGAAGGAAAAACTGCACAAGATTTGAAGTTTGATTTCAGAAAATACACTATAATGCCAAAAGTATTGGGACACCCCTCCAAATTGAATTCAGGTTTTCCAATCACCGTGGCCACAGGTGTATAAAATCAAGCACATAGGCATGCAGACTGCTTCTACAAACATTTATGAAAGAATGTGTCGCTCTCAGGAGCTCAGTGAATTCAAGAGTGGTACCATGATAGGTTGCCACCTGTGCAATAAGTCCATTTGTGAAATTTCCTCACTACTAAATATTCCAGGGTCAACTGTTAGTGGTATTATAACAAAGCAGAAGCAATTGGGAACAACAGCAACTCAGCCACGAAGTGGTAGGCCACATAAAATCACAGAGCGGGGTCAGTGCATGCTGAGGCGCACAGTGAGCAGAAGTTGCCAACTTTCTGCAGAGTCAATAGCTACAGACTTCCAAACTTCTTGTGGCCTTCAGATTAGCTCATGAACCGCGTGTAGAGAGCTTCATGGGATGAGTATCCATGGCCGAGCAGCTGCATCCAAGCCTTACATCACCAAGTGCAATGCAAAACTTTGGATGCAGTGGTGTAAAGCATGCTGCCACTGGACTCTAGAGCAGTGGAGATGTGTTCTCTGGAGTGACGAATTACGCTTCTCTGTCTGGCAATCCGACGGACGAGTCTGGGTTTGGCGGTTGCCAGGAGAACGGTACTTGCCTGACTGCATTGTGCCAAGTGTAAAGTTTGGTGGAGGAGGGATTATGGTGTGGGGTTGTTTTTCAGGGGTTGGGCTTGGCCCCTTAGTTCCGGTGAAAGGAACTCTTAATGCTTCAGCATACCAAGACATTTTGGACAATTTCATGCTCCCAACTTTGTGGGAACAGTTTGGGGATGGCCCCTTCCTGTTCCAAAATGACTGCACACCAGTGCACAAAGCAAGGTCCATAAAGACAAGGATGAGCGAGTTTGGTGTGGAGGTTTAAAACAAGTAAAAATTATCAATTGGGTAAGAACATAATTTAAGAAAAGTATATTTTTTTAAAAAGGTATAGATTTTTTTTAATGAAAGAAAAGACAAAATTTTTTGCAGTCTGTTTCCTTTCTGAATTGACAGTACATGTTTGCACCCACTCAGGGATAGCTTGTCCTCACCATGATATGGCAAGTTCCCAGCATCAAGTCATTTTTCTGTCAACACTAATAGCAAAATACTTCATGAAGCCACACAATCACAGCCCTTCAGAACATATTTAATGTTTAATATACAGCTATGAGTGGATGGGGCTAGTCAATTCAGTGTGACAAAATACAAACAAAGCAACTGGCAAGATGTCTTGTCGTTCGTCACTTGTCATGGTTGATTAGGACACAAACTGAAATTACATGGTGGATGTGATCTCTGTGTGTGTATCTTGACGCTTTCATGTCACATTTGGTTAAAACACGTTGTCAGAGGAGACAGGTTACATCTATCTTCATAGTCAGACATACGTATATTTAAAATGCAACAACACAAAGCTGACCACTGAATCTTGCTGATTGACAGAGTACAAGAAGACTGAAGAAGATATTAGTTGTTATAACTTCACCATTCTAGACACAAAATGACAATAAATTATGATGATTTAATGATATGTATTTTTCAAATTATATGTATTTATATTCAATTACAACTAAATTAATATCAACAATTTATATAAACATTTAACTTAAAGTTGTTAATATTGTTATCAAAAATCTTGGAATTTCACTAGCATGTATAATTTACATTTTTATAACCATCATTATTATAATTATATTATGTAATTATAGATTTTTAATGTTAATTTATATGAACATTTAACTTACATTAAATTATATTAATATTACAAATTGTTATATATTTCAACATATTAATGTTATATCCATTATTATTTTAATTATATTAAGTATTTCTTTAAGTATTATTAACATAATATAAATCATATATTAAAAAAACATAATATACGCTCAAAATAATTAATTGAATTAAACAAATTAGTTCAAACTAATGAACTTTTATGAGTATTTAGAACTTTCTTTTGAGTTCTCAAAACTGAAAAACCTTTAATTTTTCATTGTTTTGAGTTTCATGAACTTGTTTCTTTTCATTTAGACCAACTTAAATTGAACCGAAACTGAGCTGGGGTTTCTATTTCCCAGCATGCTTTGCCATGACACTCAAAAGGGACAGTAAATGCCAAAATTAAGTGTTATATTATGTTTTGTTTTGGGGTTTTTTAACGTTAAGTGGGAGATTTAGTAGTGTTTAATGTTTTGTTATGCTAGTTTAGAAGAGTTTCTGTTATGTTGGGTTTTTTTGTAGGGTTATCTTCATGGTGACGAGGGGAGCATGAGCTTAGTTTGAGAGCAGATATATGTTAAATGTATTATATTGCTGTCCTCATTCAGCAAGTTCTATGCTAATGCTAATGCTACCAAAGCATTGTGTAACCAATTAGCAAGGTGGCAATTATTGAATTAGCTAGTTAAAGCTAGTCAAGTTTCCACTACTAAAAATTTGATGACATGATATTTTTAAGTTAAATGTATGAATTAAAAAAATAATAATAATGAAAAAGTTCAGAGCAATTAAAATGTATGATTACAAAATAAAAATCTGCAAGTTCTGCTTACTTAAACTTTACATTTCTTAACTTTACTGATTGCCTCAATTTTTTTGGAGTTTTGCCAACTTATTTGGGTTTTCAGTGCATTATTCATCAAATTCATAGCAAACATGCATATCTACAGTGTCATGAAATATTGCACAGTCCACAGAAAGAAATCTTTGGTCATGTTCACATTCATGGAAATCATCTGACATAAATCTGCACTCGCCTGGAAAATATAAAAAATATTTCTGCAGCTCCTAGCTCAAAATTTCTACCAACTCAGTCCATCACTATAATATGAAAACACTTGAGAAGCAACAGTATGTGAATGTTGTACACTTTTCTCCGTTCTCAATTTCTCAACCCATTGAAAGGTTACAGGAAATGCCCTTCCATTGGCCTAATTGCGTCTTACCTGTCTCACATCTCTTTCCAGTGAAGCCCTGCTGGCAGATGCAGGTATCTGGAGTGACACAGGAACCTCCGTTGAGACACTGGCCATCACAGAGCGCTGCACACCAAACACAATGAAATAAAAAACAATGAAAAAGAGTTTCTGCAAACCAGAGGCTGAGCTAATGCACGTGTCCAATGTAGTGATGCAAAAACTACTGATTCTCAGTGTTGGGGAAAGTTACTTTTAAAAGTAATACATTAAATATTGTGTTACTCGCTAAAAAGTAACTGAGTTACTTATTACTTTCTATAATAAGTAACTTTGTTGTGTTATTTTTGCTTTACTTTTTGTCACTTGGGCTGGGTCTGCATCTTTGTTTTTTGATAACAAAAAAAAGTTCTATTTTTGGCAAATGTAAAGGTCCTTTCACACCAAAAATGAAATGAATAAGCCTCAGGCTGAAGGAAATGCACATTCACACCTATACAGTAGAGGTCAATTAATGGGAAAACGTACTAAAGTAACTTTATACTTACATATTTGAAAAAGTAACTCATATATTTTAAAGGTGATGCATTAGTTTACTTGTTACTTAAAGCAATCTGTAACTCAAGTTACAGTAGTAATGTGTTACCCCCAACACTGCATTCTTGATACCAAGTCAATGCTATATTTATTCCCCTCCAAATTTAATGAATTTAGTTCCTGAGTACTGTCTGACATGTATATGGAGAAAAAATGTAACATTCTGAATTTAAGCATTAGGTCATACAGTGCAAATACAGTCTAATAGACCTGCCACTTACTGCTTATTTGCTTTTGGTAACACTTTACAATACGGGTGCACTAATATGCATTAATTCATGCTTAACTAATGCACAGAAAATCATGAGTTAATGTATGACTCTTTACTTGTTGAAGTTGAAATGCATGGCTTTGACCCGCTGTGGTAATTAACATGTTATTTTACATTATTAGTTAATATAATATGTTATTAGGGAATTAATACATTATGACACATTTAACTAATAACAATTTAATGATTACTTAATCTATTAATCATGTAGAATCTTCATTAGTTGCTGATGCAGTAATCATTAATAAATGGTTTAGTTCTTCATGAGTCATACATTAACTACAGGAGCTTTCCTGTAGCTCAAACAATAAGAGCGTGGTGCTAGCAACGTCAAAGTCATGGGTTCGATTCCCAGGGAAAGCAAGAACTGACAAAATGTAAAAATGTGTACCTTGAATGCAATGTAAGTCGCTTTGGATAAAAGCGTCTGCCAAATGCATTAATGTAAATGTAAACTCATGATTATCTGTGCATTAGTTAAGCATGAATTAATGCATATTAGTGCACCCGTATTGTAAAGTGTTACCTTGCTTTCCTTTGTTTAATTGAATAACTACTTTAGGAAAAAACCTGTTTACTTTATTGAGAAATAAAACATATATACAAACCCGATTCTAAAAAAGTTGGGACACTGTACAAATTGTGAATAAAAAAGGAATGCAATAATTTACAAATCTCATAAACTTAGATTTTATTCACAACAGAATATAGATAACATATCAAATGTTGAAAGTGAGACATTTTGAAATGTCATGCCAAATATTGGCTCATTTTGGATTTCATGAGACCTACACATTCCAAAAAAGTTGGGACAGGGAGCAATAAGAGGCCGGAAAAGTTAAATAAACAGCTGGAGGACCAATTTGCAACTTATTAGGTCAATTGGCAACATGATTGGGTATAAAAAGAGCCTCTCAGAGTGGCAGTGTCTCTCAGAAGTCAAGATGGGCAGAGGATCACCAATTCCCCCAATGCTGCGGCCAAAAACAGTGGAGCAATATCAGAAAGGAGTTTCTCAGAGAAAAACTGCAAAGAGTTTGAAGTTATCATCATCTACAGTGCATAATATCATCTAAAGATTCAGAGAATCTGGAACAATCTCTGTGCGTAAGGGTCAAGACCGGAAAACCATACTGGATGCCCGTGATCTTCGGCCCTTAGACGGCACTGCATCACATACAGGAATGCTACTGTAATGGAAATCACAACATGGGCTCAGGAATACTTCCAGAAAACATTGTCGGTGAACACAATCCACCGTGCCATTCGCCGTTGCCGGCTAAAACTCTATAGGTCAAAAAAGAAGCCATATCTAAACATGATCCAGAAGCGCAGGCGTTTTCTCTGGGCCAAGGCTCATTTAAAATGGACTGGCAAAGTGGAAAACTGTTCTGTGGTCAGACCAATCAAAATTTGAAGTTCTTTTTGGAAAACTGGGAATCCATGTCATCCGGAATAAAAGAGGACAAGGACAACCCAAGTTGTTCTCAGCGCTCAGTTCAGAAGCCTGCATCTCTGATGGGATGGGGTTGCAAGAGTGCGTGTGGCATGGGCAGCTTACACATCTGGAAAGGCACCATCAATGCTGAAGGGTATATCCAAGTTCTAGAACAACATATGCTCCCATCCAGACGTCGTCTCTTTCAGGGAAGACCTTGCATTTTCTAACATGACAATGCCAGACCACATAACTGCATCAATTACAACATCATGGCTGCGTAGAAGAAGGATCTGGGTACTGAAATGGCCAGCCTGCAGTCCAGATCTTTCACCCATAGAAAACATTTGGCGCATCATAAAGAGGAAGATGCAACAAAGAAGACCTAAGACAGTTGAGCAACTAGAAGCCTGTATTAGACAAGAATGGGACAAAATTCCTATTCCTAAACTTGAGCAACTTGTCTCCTCAGTCCCCAGACGTTTGCAGACTGTTATAAAAAGAAGAGGGGATGCCACACAGTGGGAAACATGGCCTTGTCCCAACTTTTTTGAGCTGTGTTGATGCCATGAAATTTAAATCAACTTATTTTTCCCTTAAAATTATACATTTTCTCAGTTTAAACATTTGATATGTTGTATTCTGAATAAAATATTGAAATTTGAAACTTCCACATCATTGCATTCTGTTTTTATTCACAAATTGTCACAACTAACCCTAACCCTAACCCTACACCCTAACCTAACCCTAACCCTAACCCTAACCTAACCTATCCTAACCTAACCTAACCTAACCTAACCCTAACCCTACCCTAACCCTAACCCTACACTCTAACAAAAGTTTGTAATTCGTTAATACTCATGTCAACAATTAATACCAATAAATATAAAATAATTTATTTACAATGAAAGGAAAACTACAAGAACTTTTAGCATAATTTGTTCATAATAGTTCTATTTATTTTATTTGCTGTTAATTTGATTCTTTGTTTATTATTTTATTATGAACTGTTTACTTAAATATGGTGAAAAACTTTTTTTTTAACTATTTGTTTTAATAAAATATGTTAATATTTATATTAATTTATAATTTATAAACTATTTGTTTGGTGTATATATTTGTTCCATTATTTTTATTGTTTTATTTGCTTGCAATTAGTGTTCTTATTTTTACTGTTTACTTGAATAATTACTCAAAAAAACTGTTTTATTCATTGAGAAATATTAAAATTAACATTTAAATTAACAACTTTAGCATAGTGCAGCATAGTGTGGAGTTCAGATGGTTGTGCTTACCTCTGCAGACAGTCCCGTTACCGACGTACCCTGGTTTACAGGAACAGCTGTGTCCGCCAACCATATTGAAGCAAAGAGCGTTTTCGTCACAGGTATTCAGTCCACGCACACACTCATCATGCTCTGAAAACACAAGATCAAGTGTGCGTCAGTGCATTTTTGCACACTTTCCTCTAACTTTTTGCACATTCTACCTTTTCCTTGCTGCTGTTTTTCTCTAAGGGGATACAATTCAGGCAGGCAGATTCAAAACGGGCAGAAGGAGGGACAAAGAGACAGAAAGAAACAAAAACACTGAAAGGGGAAGGAATCAGATGTGTATGAGCATGGTGTTTAGGGAATAACTGACACTATTGTGCAAAAATAATATGCCACAGTCTTTGCTAAAGGTTGTCTGCACATCTGAGATGCTGTCAGAGTTTTTGCACTTGGACTGTCTATATGGGCAAGTGCAAAGGCTCAAAACCCTGAAAAAAGCATGTAGTTTATGATGCTAATAACTATATTAGCGCCCACACAAGTGCACAGTATCGTTACGTTTTATCGTAAGCGCGCTGCACTTTTGACATCCGCCACTTTATATGCTCATGCTCTTAAAGAAGGATTCTGATTGGCTGTCAATTGCCATGCAATCAATCTATATCTATCTATCTATCTATCTATCTATCTATCTATCTATCTATCTATCTATCTATCTATCTATCTATCTATCTATCTATCTATCTATCTATCTATCTATCTATCTATCTATCTATCTATCTATCTATCTATCTATCTATCTATCTATCTATCTATCTATCTATCTATCTAATTTAAACCTACCTACATACCTACCTAGTGGATTCTGCATATTCCTTTATATTAGAACAATTTTTAGAACAATATCTTTATCGTTATCATTGTAGTTATCGTCTTCGGCATGAATGGGTCTTTAGAATCTACCAGGCTATTTTATGGTACTGTTCAATTAAGACTTCAATGTAACCGCTCTCTTTGTATGAATTATGCAGGCTCAAAATTAGCTTGCTCTGTTCCATCCTTCCATCCTCATTACATTTTGATAGGTTTACTACAATATGCACTGAAAAATGGCAATCAAATGGTTAAAGTATGATTGCAATGAACTGGGACACTGGTAAAAATCTTCAGCTACTCTGACATGACTGGACTAAAACACTGATTTATAATAAAGACAGCAAAGCAGTCCATATATTGTTTAAAAGAACAGGGGTCAACAGTTCAGTAATAATAATAAAAACAATTTTCTTGAATCTTGAATTGAACTTGATCATGAAACATTCAACAATCATCTCACAATTTTATAGTTTTACAATGACCTCCAGATGACCCCGTACTAAAATAAAGTCTTCACTCAGCCTGCCTGAAATGCCAGTGAAAAGTCCTCTGCTTCAGAGACTCATGTCATTAATATTTCTGTTTGGGGCAAAATGTTCCCAAAGCAGCCAAGAGTTAAGGAGATTCGGAGAGACTTTCAGAAAGAATTGTGAAGTTACTCTCTAAAAACAGTGGTGAAACTTCAGCGAAAATTTGAGCAAATCTAACTATGAACATCCATTTTTCATACTTTACATTATAATGCTGTGAAGCCTAAAATCAGCTGTAGCTTTTAAAATGATGATTTAGTGCTTTTTCTCCTCAATGTAAGACCCAAAAGACAAACAAATTAAGCCAACAAACAATTTGGCCCAATACCAGCTGCATGGCTTCCTTGACGCCAGCTCGGTTTACCTCAGTCAGTGATATTACAGTCATGCCAAGCAGAATTTGACTGAGATGAATCCCTCACAGTGGATGTGTTTGTGTGGTCTGATTTCTCATCTGTGTTGACTCATCTGCCCATGACAGCTAAAGTGACACCAATTATCCTTCTAATTATTCATTAACAAAGCTCTTCTCTCCTTCTCTCTCACACATTCATTCACTTTCTATCTTCCAGATGGGCAGATCTGTCAGCTACCACCAGGTGAAAAATAGAGAATGTTCTCTCTGCTTCTCAGGCAAACACTGACCATCCATCTGTCCGTCTATCTAATCATCTGTCTATATATGGATGGATGGATTACATACACACAGATCAGGCATAACATTATGACAACCTTCCTAATATTGTGTTGGTCCCCCTTTTGCTGCCAAAACAGATCCGTCAAGGCATGGACTCCACTAGACCCCTGAAGGTGTGCTGTGGTATCTGGCACCAAGATGTTCGGAGCAGTTCATTTAGAAGATCCTTTAAGTCCTGTAAATTGCGAGGTGGAGCAAAATCCCAATTTACACAAATCCCAGTCTGGTGTCTTTTTCTTCACTATGTGTTACTTTTCATCTCCTCAAATTCCCTCCAGTGAAGTGAAACTGCCTAATCAACTTTAGTCATAAATCTTACAACACAGATCTTTAAATCACACTCATTAAAATGTCATTAAATCATCTCATTAAAATGCACTTTGACTGATGAATGATGCTGATTGGCTGGGCGTTTTTATGCTGTGGCTCCCCATCTATGAATATCTCAGAATGCATTTCCAGCTGAATTGAGGATCATTCACCAACATAATGTAGATCACACATTCAGTCTGACGGAGACTCATCAAACGGAGAGACAAAAAACATATTCGTTCTATGCCTCTTATCAAGAATGCAACAGAATCGCTTTTGGAAAAGATGATTCTTTGTGTTTGTACATGAAAGGGTAGTACATCCAAAAATTTACATCATTTACTCATCCTCATATCTTTCGAAACCTGTATGATTATTCAGGACAACAAAAGGAGATGTAAAACAATGCTAACCATGATCGTGAAAAGGCTTTTCATTTTAAGTTTCTCACACAAACATATCATATGGCTTTAGAAGACTTTGAATAGTGAGTCAAAGGAACCACCTTTATGATGCTTTCATGGTGTTTGTTGGAGCTTGAAAAGCCCCTGGTCACCATCAACTTTCATTGTGTGTAACAGAACAGCGTGAACATTCTTCAAAATATCTCCTTTTGTGTCCCATATAGAAAAGTCACACGGGTTTGGAATGACATGAGGGTGAGTAAATGATGACGGGTGAACTATTCCTTGAAAAATAGAAACTAAACGAAGGTGAAATCTCTCTGATCTTTGCAGACACATTTACACTGACATCTCTGTCCAGAACAGCACATAAATGAGCTGAATGGAGACTAACGTCCTTTTAAGCTTAACATCTGCTGACTGCTCAAGAGGAACTAATGAGGAATTGTGTGAGAGACACAGAAAGGAAAGAGAAAGAGGAACTCCATAATGTCCATTATTAATGCCAAATATTCTTTTTTGAAACAGCAAATGCTAACTAATGACTGGTACTGTTCATGTAACTGACAAAACCTCTTATTGTGCCAACAAGTTTGTTCACTGCAGTAAAGGACGTAATTAGTAAATATCACTGAGCCGATCAAGGCAAGACAGAGCTTTAATGAACAGATATGGAAACAGTAGAGCACAATTAAAATAATTACAGTAATTCAAATAGCGTCTGATGTTTTAAATTAAAATAAGATCGCCTGATTAAAAGTGTTCAATTAGAAATGTTCTCGTTTTATACCAGGTAACATCTATTCCAGTTTCAAATTAAACGAATTCCAGTTTCAACCGACGTGAAGGCAGCCTGCAGATTATCTCATAATAATCCCACAGGCAAAATATGCAATATATTTCTCTGTGTGACTGCACACATGAATAATTGAAAATAATAATGTTTTGCCATCAGAACGCCAGCCTCACTGAGACTCTAAGTAATTACAGAGGCAGATGCACAGCTTTGAGCCAATCAACAACAGACGCATGGCTTTCAACCAATCATCAATGGGCTAGAAATCCAGAGGGAAGGGAGGAGAGATTAAACATATAGAGTTAAAAAGATAACTGCTGCAAGTAATAGTTTTATTAAATTGATATAAAAGCAGCAGGGTGTGCATTTAAAGCTGCAGTCCATAAGTTTTGCCTCTGTGTCGCCATCTCTTTTTGAAACCTGCAATTGTATTTATTTGCGGAGTTATCATCTGTACACGAGTTGTGCATCGGCAGCTCCTCAGTGCAGAAGAATGTAATGTTTTGAGGAGTTTGTGGCTGTCATTCATCACCGCACTGGTGTGGATACTGTACTTCACAATCACAGATTCTACGTCTTGGAGTATAACCTAAATAAGAATTTTCACCGGAAAATGTCATCTGAACAAGTTAGTAACATGTCTGCCACTTGGGAAAAAACATTACAATAAATCACGCTTTTGCTTTCGACTACAGGTGAATCTCCAGTTGTAACTGATAATGTAATTTGGGCCTTTCTGGATTACAATCCGCCAACAAAATCATAAATTGAATTATTCCAGCTGCTGTGAGAAAAGGCTATAAAAGATCCGCCACCTGCAGCATCCTTACATGAGATACATTACGTGACGTAATGACACAAATACATGCATCATACATCCCAGGTGCAGTTTTCTATGCTTTTTTTGTGTATTTATTGAGACAGAAACCTTCCTGGACTCTCTGTTGTAATTAATTCAGTTTTAAAGTAGGTCACAGAAGGACTAAGGCTCATTTATCGTGTGGCTGTTCCCTTGCGCCGGGTCTCGCTTCCTTATCCTGTGCTCCTGAAGAGATTTAATTGCTTTTTTAAGTTAAAGATCAGGAGCACGTATACCATCTGTACTTTCTATCAGTGAAAACTTTCACATATGCTGTCTTTCTTGAACTTTTTTTTTGTCTCATTCTTGTTCTTCCTCTATTGCAAGCATTATTAAAGCAATGTTAAACAATGCCTGATAAGATGCATAAAACAAACTTCATTTGTACAAAAAAAAACTAAAATCATATTTATAATTATTAATTATTATTAACATATTCATAATTCATAATATTTTGCTGGGTCTGTACATTGCCTGGAGATGTAATATATTTAGCATTTTAATTATTTAAATATTAGTAATTCAATTAAATGACTTTCCTTTTCTTTTACTCATATTAAAATATAAAAAAGCAAAAAAATAATGCTATTAAAATCACACTAAACACTACATAACAGAACGGGCTCCTAGTGTAGTTTTTTTTTCACCCATGTTTTAAATAAACACAAAAATATGCTATAACACAAACAAAATAAAATAAAATAAAATCACTGCATGTATAAAATAAAATATAGTATATATGTCAAAAGTAGCTTATTAAATGATTTTTACAGGGTCGTTAAAAACATTTTAATGACCTATACACATTAAGCCATGGTGCTCATATGATAAATTCAGGTTTGAATCCTGCCTTCAGTCCCATTCTCCTTTTCCGCAATACTAATACATCCTTGTCAAAAAAGCACATTATAATGATCTCAGTACTCACCTGTGCAGGAGTAATCATCAATACGGACGTAGCCGGTGTGACAGACACACATAAAGGAGCCGGGTGTGTTCATACACATCGTGTTCTCCCTGCAGTAGTGTTTCCCCTCTGCACACTCATCGATATCTGCAACCATAGCATAACACAAGACACTCTGTACTATGACCTGAACACAACACGGTTTTTTCATAACATTTGGGAAGAAGCTTTGCCAAAATCCACCATTCACACTGCAGCTGTGATCAATTAACAGCATTTGTCAAGGGTGCTGGAAGATCCAGTCATTACATCATGAGCGTTCTGTTGTACGAACAACATTACTGTTCACACTGCTGCAGGAAACTGCTAAGACTGAAATATAACAGGAACGCCAACACCATGTTCAAGATCAAGAGTTTTATTTGTCACATACACAGTTATATACAGAATATACAACCGGCAGTGAAATGTTTGAATGTTTCAAAGAATATTTAATTCTTGCATATATTGAATATTTAAAACTGTCATTCAACAAGCTTCCAAACCCATTTAAGTCCTTGTCTTCAATGAAACAAAACAAAAAATTAAAGGATTAGTTCACTTTTAAATAAACTTTTGCTGATCATTTACTCACCCCCATGTCATCCAAGATGTCCATGTCTGTCTTTCTTCAGTCGAAAATAAATTAAGGTTTTTGATGAAAACATTCCAGGATTTTTCTCCATATAATGGACTTCAATGGGCTCCAAACGGTTCAAGGCCCAAATGACAGTGCAGCTTCAAAGAGCTTTAAACGATACCAGACAATGAATAAGGGTCTTATCTAGCGAAACGATCGGTCATTTAAAAAAATAGATAGATAGATAGATAGATATATAGATAAATAGATTAAAAAGTTTAAGTTTTATAAGCACAAATGCTCGTCTTGCTCTGCTCTGTGATGCGTGTTTGTGACGTCGTGATGTTGAAAAGGTCATGCTTGACATAGGCGGAAGTACCAAGTCAGTGTTTACAAATGTGTGGAAGGATGACCATATACACATATTCAACTGTCTTTGTGTCAGTTTATCATTTAAAATGCCCATTTCGTGTTTTAATATTAGAAAGCCTAAAAGAAAATTTTCAAGCGTGACCTTTTCAACGTAATTGCGTATTACGTGACGTCACAAATAAATAAAATATCGATGAGCCCTTGAACCGTTTGGAGCCCATTGAAGTCCATTATATGGAGAAAAATCCTGGAATGTTTTCATCAAAAACCTTAATTTATTTTCGACTGAAGAAAGACAGACATGGACATCTTGGATGACATGGGGGTGAGTGAATTATTAGCAAAAGTTTATTTAAAAGTGAGCTAATCCTTTAAGCAAACTATTCAATCTCTGCAGGTTCAGCATTTAAACTTTTTGTGCATCTGCCTGAAGGTTTAGCAGCCTTGATAACAGAGACAAGAAAAAAATACATCTACAACAAAGAGTTAAAGATTTTAATAACTTTTGAAAATAATGTACAGTACTGTACGTGTGACTCAATTCAGTCCTTAAACTGCATTAACAAAACACAGAGCACTTCTAGACCTTTCACTTTCTGTCCCTTTCCTCCACCTCCTTCACTTTCTCAGCCTCCAGTTTTTTCCTCTTACACTTTTCATAGACACGCTCTTGTCCTTCGGTCCACCCACTCTCTCCTCCTCAAGAACAGTTTATATAATCTTCCTCACATTTCTTTTCTCTGTTTAAATCTACACAACACAAAATCATGTTCTTAATCAGCATTTTGTCTCTATTCAGTTAAAAAAATCCTTGAAACAAGATACATATTTAATGAAGAAACAGTTGCTTGAGATACAGCATTAAGACTTGTTTTCTTACCCCATTAGCAGATGTAACAATAAATCTTAATCTTTTATGCTTAAAATAAAAATCCATCCATCCTTCGCACCCACCACTCCAACCAACCAACCAACAATCCATCCATCCATCCATCCATCGCACACACCACTCCAACCAACCAACAATCCATCCATCCAACCAACCAAACCATTCATTCAGCCATTTATCCATCCCACCACTCCAACCATCCATCCAACCATCCATCAACCAACCAACCAACCAACCAACCAACAATCCATCCATCCATCCATCGCACACACCACTCCAACCAACCAACAATCCATCCAACCAACCAAACCATTCATTCAGCCATTTATCCATCCCACCACTCCAACCATCCATCCAACCATCCATCAACCAACCAACCAACCAACCAACCAACCAACCAAACCATTCATTCATCCATTTATCCATCCCACCATTCATTCATCCTTTTATCCATCCCACCACTCCTACCATCCATCCATCCATCCATCGTACCCACCACTCCAACCATCCAACCACTCCACATCCAACTATCCATCCAACCAACCAAACCATCCATCCATCCATCCATCCATCCATCCATCCATCCATCCATCCATCCATCCATCCATCCATCCATCCATACCATCATCCATCTTACTCACCTACTCCATCCACCCATTTATCGCACCCACCACTCCATCCATCTATCCATATAAAAAATAAATAAAAAGAATTCTTAAAACAACATACATTCTCTGAAAACCAGTATTATTAACTAACACAGAGGCATCGTAACCACTTTTTGATCCATCGGAGCAGTGTGATTGGAATAACAGTAAATAGTGGAGAGAAATTCTCCAAAGTCTTATCTGTCCTAATGCTGTGGAGGATTCAGAGCCTAAACTGTGGAGGAAAAAAAACTCACTCATAATTTCTGTAAATGAGAAAATGTAATGCCTTTTTCAGCAGCTTTTGTTCTAGAAGATATGAATCCCAAATTAATAATTTAAAGTTTATTTCAGAGCTGCATTGGCACTGATATTTTTCATATGCCTGAGGCTGCTGCAAACTACAGACTACAACAATCCACGCAAACATGCTGAATTTCTCCCAAAACTAGCAGGTTACTTAACCTTATTTAACCTTGCCAGTTATTTACAGCTGATGTGTGTAATTTCAATGTTAAAAAAGTTATATATTATCCCAGCTTAATGTGCAAAGACAACTATAGTAACTAAAATGCATTGGTTAATTTCCACAAAAAGCATAAACAGATGAACAAAAAGACTTTGCACTTTTCTGACTTAGTATCACAACAGGGAAAATCACACACATTCCCAAATGGTAAAAAAGTTGCTTGATAAAGAGCGCTATTATGACCCAGCAGGTCCTATCAGATGTCTCTCAGATTTTATCAAGTCAAACTGATATATTGTGCCGCAACATTACTGTAACAACTGTGTTGTGTAAATTCTTCCAGACACTTACAGAAGCTTTCTGTGCTTTTCTGGTGACCAAAAGTTCTTCTAATGTCACCCCCCAAATTGTCTATCGATTGTCTATGCTGGAGGTCCTACTGTCGCCTACACATCACTTTGATCCGTAGCCATCACCATTGATTTTTCACAGTTTTCGATTAATACACTTTCAGACTTCCTTGACATTTTAGAGGCAAGTTGAAACTGTTATACAGCAGGACACATTATGTTTTTTACTCATTGTATAAACAAAAACAACTGAATTTTTTTCCTTTCTGTTCTGTTTATAACGTCATGGGGGTGAGTAAATGATGAGAGAATTGTATTTTTGGGGAACTATCCATGTTCTGGGTAAACTAATAGGATATAAAAACCAAAAGAGAACGCAATGTTACGCAAAAGCACGTTTGCAAGCAACACTGTTAAAACTAAAAAATAGTCATTGGTCTTTTGTGTGGAAAGAGATATCCATCACATACTCGCTGGGCTGCCGTGTTTGTTTAGACAAGGGTACCGCCTATTAAAAGCCAGCGAGCCACAGGAATCCCCCTTCACATCTGTACACACACTCGCACAGCATGAACTCCAGGGTTTACAATGCATTAATTACAGCTGTAAGGATAATAGTGGTGCTGAAATATTCATTCAGCGAGACACTAAGTAATCACCAGTCAACAGCTTTCATCGGTAACTCCTCCATCTGTGATTGCAGGCAATTTAGTGATTTGTGAAAGCCCTGTTATTTGCTTATACAAAACAAACATTTTAAGCAAGCAAATCTGTGGGGGTTCAAAAAAACAGGTGCTATATATGGAGCAACAAAAGGGCTTGACGGATTTAGAGTTTCATTTGTTTGTATAGTGTTTAGAAACATATATCAGTGATTGGCAGGTTTGCCTGTGGGAGTTTGAATACCTTGGCAGTAGGCGCTGTCATCCCTGAGCGCATGGTATCCCTCTTTACAGCTGCAGCAAGCTCCTGCCTCTAGGTTAATGCAGTCCGAGTTCTCCACACAATTGCGGTTGTAACCCTCAGCACAGAAATCATGCCCTGGGAGTGAGATAAATAGAGTAGAAGTGCTATGCATTGCCTAAATATGACATTTATAATAGATGGATTAATATATAAATTACACTTTTTCCCCTGTGTTGACAAATTTTCACATTGTAAGACTATTCAATTGGGGAGGATTTATTGTTCACTCCTGGCTAATTGACATGAAATAGGATGTTGGGACGTTTTGGGACATTGCATGTCCTGCGGTGTGACACCATCTAAAACCATTTTAAACAGCATTTTGCTAATTATTTTATAATTGTTAATAAATGACTTCTTAATGAGTTTTTAATTGGTCTTTTTACTTGTTTTCCAACAAACATCCTTAAAACTAGATCAGTTTACTAAGCCCATTAAACCTTGATTTTATAGATATATCTTAAATGTAACTGTATATTCTCCTACTGCACTGGTTTTACTTGTTTTTAACTTCTTTACACTGAAAATAAGTGGAAAAATATATAATATCTTATGCAGTGTTTGACAAATAAATTGCTTGTTTCAATGATTTTTAGATATTTTACTATTTATTTTTGGACCCACTTTATATTAGGTGGCCTTAACTACTATGTACTAACAAATTTAATGAATAATTTGATACAATGCACTTATTGTGTACATACATATTGTTACATTGTACTTACATTTTTAAAATTACCTGCATGTAATTACATCTGTAATTGATTTCTGTAGTTACATTTATAATTATACTGTTGACACTTCCCTTACACCTAACCCTACCTTTGAACTTACCCATACCACCACACCTGTCCCTAACTTTACCCATATCCCACCTCAATATCAGCAAAAGTGTTTTGCATTACAATATAAACACAATCACAATATAAACAAAAAGTACATTGTACTTATTTTTTGATATACATAGTAGTTAAGGCCACCTAATATAAACTGGGGCCATCTTTCATTTCTTTTTTTTTTTTTGCAGTGCTTATTTGATCTCAAATAAATAGAGAGAATACATGGACCATTTGTACTTTTAAAAATGTACTTTTCACAAAATTGTGATGTTAAAAAAATTAGATGGGTTTAAAACTAAACGAAAAGAAAAAAAAATTTACTACTATGTGTCAACCTTCTGTATCCCTCTACAAAATGGTTCAAAAGTGGGTTAGGGTTACTGCACACTGTGGCTCAATCTGTGAACTATGAGAGGTGTGGTAAAGTCGAGCAATATCACTGTTACACTTGGGTGTGTTATGTGTGTGTGGTTATATGTGTGAAGGGTGCAAAAATAGATGTTTGCTGTCATGCACAGTCATGGCTTGGTGTTGAGCACAAATCTAGTTTGTGTGCGCAGTGGTCAAAGGTGACTGCCCTTAATATGACTCCAATCAGTGGAGTGTAGAGGATGTGTGTTGTTCCTGCGTCTGTGAGTGTGTCGCACCTCTGCACACTTTGCAGCAGCGGTCTGTGAGTGTGATCTGCTCTGACTCTGGGCAGTTCAGCTCTGAACAAGTAGTCATCTCAACCCTACGCATACTTCGATCCTGCAAACACATAAACAAATGTTTGTTCAATTAACCTTGCAAGTCAAACATTCAGCTTAAACTTTGGAACATGGTAGCTGTTTCTAAGCTGGTCTTAGCTGGTTTAAGCAACAAACTAACTTCCAAGATGGTCCAGGTGTTTTTTTTGGAACATGACCAACCAGCTAACTGACGAGCTATCACGTTCCAAACAAACAAACAAACAAACAAAACAAACAAACAAACAAACAAACAAACAGTTATGAGTTTGAAGATGGATTTTCAAATTCAAATTCAAATTCATAACCATACTCAGAAAATAATCTAATTCTGCCTAGGATTCAAACTCACAAACAGATCTAGACTTCATTCAGATTCTGCCTGGAATTAAAATGTATAACCAAGTTCATAATCCGTCCCAGACAGAATTTAAATTCATTCTGAATTCAAAGGTGGCTTGGAATTTTGATTTTAAACCATATTCAGAAAACAATCTAATTCTCCTAGAATTCAAACTCTCAAACAGATCAAGACAAAACACAAATTCAGATTCAGCTTGGAATACAGATTCATAACCACATTCAGAAAAAAAAAAAAAAAAAAAAAAAAATCTGATTCTGCCTGGAATTCAAATTCACAAACAGATCTAGATAGAATTCATATTGAAATTCAGATTCAAATTCAAATTCTGCCTGGAATTCAAATTTTTAACCAGGACCAGACAGACTATAAATTCTGCCTGCAATTCAAATTCATAATCAGAACCAGACCCAGAGAGAATTCAAGTTCAGATTCAAATTCTGCCTGGAATTCCAATTCATAATGATTCAGACAAAACCTCAACTTATGCCTGTAATTCAAATTCATAATCAAACACAGACAGAATTCACATGCTGCTTGGCATTCCAATTCATAACCAGGCCCAGGTAGAATTGGGGCCAGCAACAGTCAGATTTCTGCAGAATTCACATTCCCATCTTTCATGTCATCCACCCATTGTGTGTTGATTTATGCCATATTATGATTGATCATGCTTTCATCTACAAATAAGAGTGCAGCTCCAAATAACACATCCACCTTAAACAATTTTGGATTTCTCCAAAAAGGAGTGCATATAAATGCAGAAGATTCTGGTATGAGTGTGCTGAACACCTTCAGACCACCGGCCCGCAGTTGCATTGGAACTTACCCTGCATTCAAACAGCAGACAATTTCCCTCAGAGTCGTGTACGCTCTTACGGTCACCTTCCACGTACACTCTTCCCCTGAACAGACACACAGCTAAAGACAGAAAAGATATAAAGAGAAAAAGAAGAAATTAAGAGGATAGAGACAAAACAAACCAGTAAAGCATCGTTCAGACAAGCATGTTAGATTAAGCCTACCAGAGCGCAGTGTTAAATAAAGCCCTGGTCATCAGTCAAACTGCTATTAGCTTCTGCACATTAGCTCTGCTCACTCAAACACAACATGCTGCACACTGGCCTTGAATTATTAATGATACCAGAGAAAGTGCGTGACTGCGTTGTGTGTGTGTTGACATTCGAATTTGTGGCAGCGGTAACCTAGCAACACAGGGATGTGGTCAGTTTGTCATCAAGACCGCAGCATGATTATAAAAAAAGATTTTGGTAGAAAGAAAGATAGTGAGGAGAGAATCGAGAAGATGGAGAGATAAAGGAGCAAATATGAGACAAAGGGAGAGAGAGGCAAAGTTGTAAAATATATGCAGATCTATAGATGCATGACCTCATTGTGTGTGTGTGTGTGTGTGTGTGTGTGTGTGTGTGTGTGTGTGTGTGTGTGTGTGTGTGTGTGTGTGTGTGTGTGTGTGTGTGTGTGTGTGTGTGTGTGTGTGTATGTGTGTGTGTAAACACTTACGCTGGCACTCTTTACAGCATGCTCCAGGCATGTAGATTGGAGCTGTATCAGGGGGACACTGAGGTGGTGGGCAGAAAATACTCTCACACTCCACTGTACCATTCTGCAGGTAGAACACACACAGACACACACAACACACAATCAGATGATTCTGCAAAATAAGCTAAAAGAATTAAACATTTAGTGAGTGATGCAGGCAACTCAAACTGTCAGAACTTCAAAATCTAAAACAAAACCCCCAAAATACTTGAGGGCATTCCCACACTGACAGCTACAAAACAGCTTGACTTGCCAAGCTTCTGTACTATAATATGGCTACAAAATTCAACATTTTATCTTTAATAAATGTACAATGCTTTAAGGGTGTTTGGATATTTTATTCCATGATGGAAGCAGGGAATAAAAAATAAAAAGTAATTGCTGTAATGTCTAGTGTATTGGTTCTGATTCATGTTCAGCAGTGCGTCTCTTGCGCCTCCATCAAGGCGACCATGCCATTGAGGACTATGTCCAGGAATTTTGTGAACTTTCCAACCAGGTGGATTTTAATGATGTCGAATATATAGACCATGCCCTTTTGTTGTGCGGCTCATTTTTTACCGTGGGAATGTAACAGTGCACACCACAGACCAGCCTGCTCATGTCTTGCATGTCCAGAGCCAAGTCCACATCCAGAGTCCAGCGGTGTCTCCTGTTCGTGACCAGAGCCCAGTGGCGTCTCCAGTCTGTGACCAGGATCCAGCGGCGTCTCCAGCCCATAAGCAGAGTCCAGAGACGTCTCCAGCCCGTGACCAGAGTCCAGTGGCGTCTCCATTCTGTGAGCAGAGTCCAGAGAGGTCTCCATCCCATGACCAGCATCCAGAGGGCTTAGCAGGTACCTGGCTAAGGCCACGGAGGCTGTGACTCTGTTGTCCCTTGAACTTCCTGCAGCACCATGGTCCCTTGAACTGCCTGAGCCTCCATGGCTTTTGGAACTGCCTGTGCCTCCATGGCTTCCGGAACTGCCTGCGCCGCCATGGCTTCCTGAACTACCAGGTCCGCCCATGCTCCTAAGCTCATCTCTGCCTTGCCAGGGTCCATGTCCTGTTCCCCTGCCTGGGCCTGGCCCACCATTCCTCCCCCAAGACCTCCTCCGCTCCACCACCCTCCTAGACTGTATGTTTTGTGTTGGTTCTGTTGGGCGTCGGGAGCCGCCTTTAGAGGGGGGAATCTGTAATGTCTAGTGTGTTGGTTCTGTTTCATGTTCATGTGTCATGTTCTTGTTATGTTCATTGTCATGTTTCCTGTTGTCATGTGATTCTATTGTGCCCTAATGTGATCATGTCATGTGCTTCCCTAGTCTCTTGTGTCATGTTGTCATTGGATGATTTAGTCAAGTAGGTTCTCAGTTCATTTCTGTCAATAGGCTTGTTCGATTTGATGCAGAGATGCACAGACCGATCGGTGGCTGACTTGAAGCAGTGCATGCCAGTTAGAAATTTTGTCCGACTTGAGGCAGCGCCGACGGCACGTGACTGTGACGTATGTCAACAAAGTACTGCGAGACCGGTTCGAGAGCAGCCAGCTAATACAGACGGTGCATTTTTTTATAACAATAAAACCTCTTTTCATGTAGTCACGATGTTATATTGTCATGTTTATCAAAATAAAACTGATAAAAAAACGTAGACTCCACTTCATTGATAGTGTAGGCTTATATGTTGAACTTTATTCTTATACAAACAGACGCTGCATTAAGCAGTACATAAAGTATTGAATGAAAATGTCTTCTGAAACATCTGTGTATTTGACAAATATTGCATTTATTTAACTTCAGCTGTGATGAAGTATGCAAATATAGCGCAAGCGTCACTACGGGAAGCAGAAAGTGTCCGACTTGACATCTTCGTTTGCAGCTCCTCCCGCCTGCACGCGGCTACTCTCGCCGATCGGTTACATCCAGCTGCAGCCGATGTCGAACACACCTATTGGTTCATTGTCTTGATTGTTCACAGGTGTGTCTTGTTAGTCATTAGTCTGTGTATTTAAGCCCTCATGTTTGCCATGCGTCTTTGTCTAGTATTGTGATTGTTTGTGTAAACCGCTGTTTGGTGAGTTTTGTGTCAAGTCTAGGTTCATGTTGATTTCAAGTTTAGCTCAAGTCAAGATTGTTCATGTTTGGATTTATGTTAAACTGCACTTGGGTTCTGCAACTTGCCTCCAGTGGAATCATAAGTTACAATTGCGAGTTTTAATCTCACAATTCAGCCTTTTGTCTTTTTTCAGAGACAAGCTTCCATATTTCAGAGCCCCAGACTAAAGGGACATGTTAAAAAAAAATACTATGTGAGGAAAAATTGTATTTCAATACTTTTGCGATTTCTACAAAACTTTTGGTTTCTTCTGAGAAACTTTGTGTCCAGTCCAAAAAAAATTGTTGGAGATAACGTGGTAGGAAAAAGGTTTTTTTGCAGAACGCAGTAGTTTTGGGTGAAATGCAATACTTTTGCAAGTGAATGCAGAAGTTTTGTGAAAGAACGCAAAAGTATTGAAGAAAAATTCCCATCACCATGTCCAATAAAAAAATGCTTTGCTCCCACAAATAGTAGTCAAATCATAACTTATTTCCATAATTTGCACTCTCACTCATGTCTAAAATAGCCAACTATCAATGAAAAATAATGAAATGAAATTCTAGTTGCTTTGTCACTGAAAATCACTGCCACTGTGAAAGGCCCTTGAGTTTGTAGTTTGGAGAGCCATCGCTTGTATAAAATCCCAAACAAACAATCCTGTTATCCTGTCTTGGGAATACATGAGCTTACTGAGCATGTGCAGTTTCTGCATCCATCTATCCAAGCATCATCGTCCCTATATATCTCTCCATTCAGGGTGCACGTCCTCTCACAGTAACAGCCATCCAAGTACTTCATCTTCTCTTCGGCAAGTGCCAGCTAGACACAATAAAGACATGAGGAAGAAGAGAGGGTGTGACTGAATGAATCATTTATAGTGGGAAGTGATACAAAAAGAAAAGCAAGCAAAAAATAAATGTTAGAAGGAGAGGGAAATAAGAGATTTATGATGAATGCAGCATTTGTGGTGTTCACTATTAAGGACATTAACAAACCATAGAAACTACTACTACTACTACTGAGCCCCTAAAGAGACATGCTAATGGAAAAAATATATGTCAGTGCTTTTGCATTCTCTTGAAAATGTTTTGCATTTTCCTGAGATACTTTGTGTTCACTTGCAAAGAACTCAAAAGTTTTTCAGGCAAATGAAAAGCTTCTCAGGAGAACACAAACATCTTGCGAGGGAATGTAAAGTTTCTCAGGGGAATGCAGAACTTTTGCGAGTGAACGCAAAAACATTAAAATATACCCCATCTCATATTTTTTCCATCAGCATGACCCTTCAGGGGCTCCGTACACTACAAATCTTGTGTAGTTGAATGAAAATTAAGTAGGCCCTAGGTCCCAATATAATGAAACACATCAAACTGACTCAATCCCTTTCAACTATATAGCTAACAATAGCAAGATTAGCATCCTAAGTAATATTTTTTTCTCTTCACATATAGGTAAACACCAAAATATAACAAAAACTAATTTAAAGCCAAAGTTAACCCTAACAGATCTCCTTATTTTGTCGTTTTGCTCAAAACCACATAAAATAATGCTTAATTTCAAAATTTCTCATCCAATTTCCATGCAAAGCATGCTGGGAACTGGAAATTCCCTTCTTAAATAAATGATGCACGTAGTCCCAATGCAAACACATTAAATAAACTTCTATATTACACATTTAAATTCAATGCACAGAATGAAAATGAAACTGACCAAATTCAACAACCGTTTTAGCTCAGTATAATTAAATAAATTGAGCAAGCAGAAAAATCAGCTTTTGAAATCAGGCTACCCCCAATGCTAAACCTTTTTACAAACTTGCCTTGTTTGATGTTTTAGCTAAAATATCTTGAAGTTCCATGATCTTCTGAACCAGCCCATGGAAATCATTACAAGTGGGACAAGCTGCAAAAGTGGTGAACGTGCATTAATGGCATTTCCAGAACAGTGAGTAAACAAAGTGCATACATTTTCTTTTTTTTCCTATGTTGTCCACAGGAAGAATGCACTTACTACGATTGAGATCTGGACACTGGACGATGTATCCATGGGGTACGGCTACCAACTGAACATCTTGCATAACTCCCTGACAGAAAGATATTGCAGAAAGCAAGTCAGAGAGATGTAGACAGGACGAATGTACAACTTACATATTTTTCAATGTGCAAAGCTATGTTGTACCCTGAAAAAACCATGGGCATCATTTCTTTGACCAAGCCAGATGTTTGTTCCTCTGGGAAAGTCCATAGATGGCGTCTCCACAATTCTTTCATAAATTCTGAAAGCAAGTACAAATAAAAAGCAATGAGTGAACATTGATAAGGAAGGCATTCAAATTCGGCTCTGGTGGTCCTTTTATTTTCAAGCCATTCACCTGTTGCAGTCAATATGGAGCACCACTTGGGTGGCGCTGAATGCCAGGGAGACTTTGTGCCAGTGTCCATCTGCAAGACTATAGGGGAAGACCTCTTTCTGCTGCCGCTGATCTGAGGTCTGGAAGAAGAGACGGATCTCATTACGCAGACCACTGCTCTCCACCTCCAGAAACCTGAGGAGGAAGCCAAGCAAACAGATTTACTTCATGAAAAGTCATAATCATGAATCAGTTGCGTAACATCTAAGAACTACGGAAAATAACTGCTGCCATAGCTCTTATGTTCCCATGCATAAGACTTCTGCAGGTTAAGCTGCCAAATGGTCGTTATTAAATTCTGGAGAAAAAAAATGGAGCTCAAGGGAATGTGTGAGTTCTGAATGAATGTGAAGACGAGCAGTGATCCATAAATCTCTTGGCCTGTACTCCGAGTGCTGACCTTAAAGAGGTGGTAGAATCAATACTTTGTGTGTTTAAGAAATGTCAGTGGACACCCTAATCAGAAATGTTACAGACATTCCATCAGGGAGATTATGTGTTCCTCTGAGAAACAGTAAATTAAAAAAGAAAAAATAGAAAGAGGGTTTTACTGGAGCAAAAGCCTACCTACTGGATGGATGGATGGATGGATGGATGGATGGATGGATGGATGGATGGATGGATGGATGGATGGATGGATGGATGGATGGATGGATGGATGGATGGATGGATGGATGGATGGATGGATGGATGGATGGATGGATGGATGGATGGATGGATGGATAGATAGATAGATAGATACCTCTGTTCTCCATAGTGAATGGACAGCAGCACTCCTGAGCTGAATTTCTCTTGTTTAAGGGTCAGTAGAAGAGTGAACTCTGTTCTTCCTCTCAACTTCTGAAGAATTCTCTCTGCTGCCTTGAGGGAAGCTCTTGCATTCCTTGATGAGCCTGATGAGACAGTGATAGAAAAGACTGAAAAGGAGAGGAATGCAATACTTTAAAAACAGACACTACCCATTTAAAAAAACAATATGCAATCATGAGTCATGAGACATGTCATAGAGAGCTGACCATAAAATGAAGAGTTATGAAACAATTCATTCCATGGTTGTCCATAGATGTTAGACTATTCAGTAACTATTCTGTATTCTTTCCATTCAAATTCAATTATACTTCCTAAATCACTTCTGAATCAACTGACATAATTTAAAAAGAGATAAATTCAGTGTTCAGGAAAATCTGATGCTCTTACTCATTCAACTTAGATCACCTTTATATATGATCATACAGGTTTTATATAGTAAAGGAAGACAGAACAGATCAGACAGAAGAAAATGTTTGATCCATCCATCACTGTGTCACTGTTATGTCAAGTATGCAACACAATCATCAGCCTGTAAGTGAATATGTTAATCATTCAGGCTCGTAATTACTGGTAACAAACAAAAGTGGCATAGAGAAAGCAAGTGGCAGTTTTGCACCAAATGGACCATCTGGTGATATTTATGTTTCAATATCCACTCTGGAGCGAGTGTGAATACTGAACTAAGCATGATAAATACCAAGGGGTCAAAGTTTTGCTGGTTAGCCTGGTTCGGTTAGCCCCCGCTGATAAGAAACTACACCATCTGGACCTAAAAAGCATTTTTCGCCATTTCATTGCTGCATTTTTACACAATAGAGCAGGATAGATACTATTGAAGGGTTTAGGACTCTGCACATTTATGTCACGACAACAATGTCAAAAACGATCCCCGTTCACATGGTTCCGCAAAAACAATTAAAAACGCTGTATTCTGCGGCCAGGCCAGTAGTTGGCAATGTTACTGTGTAAAGAAAAGCTACATGCCTACAGACTGAACACATATTATGCATTCGCATGATGTAATTTCACAAATTTGTGTTTTTGTAGTCTACACAGAAACAATAATGGTTTATTTATTTAGTTTTTTTAGTTTTTTTTTTTTTTTGCAAAACGCTGTTGTTGTGTAAATGGCCCCTAAGACTAGAAAGCAGACTAAACAAAAAACATTATCAGAAATGATTATGACAATTATAGACCTCCTTGGAGCATACGAATGACAATTTTAAGGAAATGAGGATGGTCGACAGACATGTGGGTCATGCCGTGACATTGATGTGAGTGGCAATAGCACAGAAGTTAAAAAAAAGAGAGAGAGAGAGACAGAAGGAGGAAACACATTGGGAGATGTGATGAGTTAGCTGAGGAGGACAGAGGAAGTTGACTGCCTCCTCAGGGACGAATGTTTAAATCAGTCCTGTCAAAACATAAGAAATGTCTGGGTCTGGTCTTCTCAAAAGGTGAAAAAAAATGCAACACACACACACACTCGCACACCCATTAAGGCCAACCGGGGAACACTAATGTTCTGTAGCTATTGTCAAGTAAAGCTCAGGGGAGTTGTAAGCTGCAGCCGTGAGCCTATTGTATGGCAGGAATGAGGCAGAGTTTCGCCACCTTCATTAATCAAATACACTGTACGACAGTGAGCTGAAGCTAACCTGGTAACCTCAACAATCCGCAGAGGACACCACAGCTGATCTAATGGATTCCTGGACAGTTCACAAGTATCAGCATTAAAGTCCTCTGGGATAGCGCTAGGAAAACAGGTTTTTTCTGACATCTCTCTGATTAATTCCCATTGGATCAACACTTCGTCTCAGATGTGCTACCCTTCTATCGCCATCGCTATTGTGTACTGTAAATCAAAGGCTAGACATTCGATGGCAGCATTTAAAGGTCAAAGAGCAGCTAGGGACTGCTGGCTATCCGCTAGGAAATTATGCAAATTACCAGCAATGACTCTTTAAATAATTACATTAAAATCTATATAAAATAAATAAATAAATGGTTACAAATCTGTACAAACAAAGGTAAATTTTCAGGGCAAATTGTTTTTGGTTTTTTTTACACCATGAATCTGTAATCAATCGCTCCCAGTTATCAAACACCCCAGCCCATTATGCGCCTCAAGAGAACCAATAACTTCAATAATGATAAACGAGAACTGTGCTCCTGAGAGCAAGATAAACAAATTATGTAACTCTGTCGACAATATTCTGGCAGAATTTAAATTGAAAACCTTTCAAGAAGGTTGCTGGTGAGTTTTTTTCTAATGACGTTGAGTATCCGTGCCAGCAATTACATCTAAAAAGCACTTAAATTGATCAAAAGTCAGGCTACTTATGATGCAAGCACTTAAAAGTGTGTCCTAACACCATTGTAACGTACCTTAATGAAAGTTTAAAGCCCATGTAAAATGAAAAACCTCATTTACAACTGATGAATTATTCACAACCTATTATAATGACAAAATGAACAAGTGTCTCTCCTCAAATTAACATCGCATTAATCAGAAGACATGGGTCCATTATTCCTCAAAGCCTCAAAGCTGTGTGACCAAAACAGTGGCTTGGGACAGAAGCAATGCAGCAGAAGAGAGTATTAAATGAACAGTTCATGAATGAAAATTCTGTCATTTACTTACACTCTTGTCTTTTCAATTTGCTAAACATCATCTTTTGTATTCCACACAAGAAAGAAAGTCATATAGGGTAAGTAAACGATGACAGAATTTCTATTTTTCTATCGGTGAAGTAGCCCTTTAAGTCTCTGCAAAATATGTGACCATACTGCAGACACAAAGTCGAGACATGGAAGCTCAGTTGGGGAATGCGAGTGCTACGAGTGACGTAGAGTATTTGTCTGGTCCAGACCGCATCCTCGGGCAGGAGAAACACTTAGCTGGTGTCCCTGTTGGCTGCTGCTTGCTGAAATAGCTGATGAATGAGCAGGAATCTGATCCTGGCACTTAAAAGACCCAGTCAGCACCTGGTCAGACGGAAGAGGTACAATTGAGCCAAACTTCTTTCTTTTATTGTTTGCTTTGCTCTGTTCCACTCATTTGCTCATTAATTAAGTTAAGTTATAAGTTATTCAGCAAAACATTCACACTCAGACTTATAGATGCGTATTAGCACTGGGAACTGCAATGTTATACATTTTAAGGGTAGAGATTCAGCTATAATTTTTACAATTAAAAGATGAAATAATCAAAGTACCGTTATGAAATTATATAAAGAGATAGTTTATATAAAATTTTTAATTCTGCCATCTTTCATCTCATGCTATTCCAAATCTTCAGTTGGAAGTGTCTTAATTGTGGTTCAAATGTCTCATGTGACTGAAATAACACATTGTTTACTGACAATCTTCCCATCCAGTGGGCTGTGACTGATTCACTGAATCAGTGACTTGAGAACCAGATTAGTCCAATTCATGAACGAATCATTCAAGATTTGTGAATCGACTCAACAGATTCATTAAAGAGAATTGGCCATTGCTATTTTTCTATCTTTGCTCTAGCTTCTACAAGATATACAGTATGGAGTACTTTTATGATACTTTTGGGGCTTATTTTGACATTTTGGAGCTTGACAGCCTCAATCCTCAATCACTTTCATTATATTGAGAATATATAATATTTCAAATATAGGATATTCCAAAATGTACCTTTTGCAGTTCAAAATTCAGAGGGGTTTGGAATGATGAGTAAATAATGGCAGAATAATTATCCCTTTAATTCATTCCATTCTCCAACAGTTACTTACTGTGCTTTCAAACTAAAATAACTACTGTGATATATACGTTATTGTGATATAGAATTACTCTTTCCATGAAATAAGCAGTGGCAGAACTAGAGTTTTATACACGGTGTGGCCACCCCACATCAAAATAAATGCTGCTTTCAACAAGAGGTGAAATTTCAATCAGCCAGTATAGTGAATTAAATTTTGATGAGGCACCCGGGGAGGCCAATCAGATGTCAGGGGTGTCCAGTGCTATCCCGGACACCCCTCTGGCTCCGCCACTGGATATAAGATTTTGTTCCTACCGCCCACCCACACTTACTCAATGCCACATTGTCTAGCTACATTATCACAACAGCATGCTTAGCCTTGAATTATCTCTAATATCTCCCCATCCTCCCCTCTTGTCTTTTCTCCTTTCCCCTTCTTTATAAACAGCACAGCATGGATGTCATTGACTACATTGATGGGTCTCTCATCTGCATTCTGCACATTTATGACCTTGTCTCGGAGCCTGTCTGTTAGATCCCAATTCCGCAATCCCACTGGCATTTACTGGAGCACCAATCAATACTGTGGAGGTGCCACCTGCCCAAATTAGAACAGGACTATTGGATATCAAATGCCTCTGCTTATCCTAGAATATCAGACTTTGTTTTGTTTTTTTTCACCAAATATGTATGCATCCTAACTCTGTCTAATGCAGTGGGTACCTTTTGTGTGTGTGCGTGCTTATGGGTGTACAGTTGCACACGTAGATTGTTCACAGTATAAATACATTGCCCAGAATTGCAGTCTCTCATACACCATTCATACTGCAGTGCGGAACAGAAGTGATGACACAGATGCTGGTTAACTGCAAACCCAGAACGTTACTCCATGCATAAAAATCTGTCATCATTATAGGTTATGGGAGTGGTGACAGCATAGCGCTTAAGTAAATAAAACGTTGGTGGTTTTGTCCTAAGGTGCTGAAGAGTGGTTGAGCCAGAAAGCAGAGAATGACCATCACCATTGTGCCCTTGAGTAAGGCACTTAACCCAAACTGCTCAAAATGGGATGTCAATCTGGATAAACAACCATCTGTAAATCACCAGAGGGACACCAATGCTATAGACAAATCTGCTAAAACAGCCCTCCAGATGAACAGAATGGAATGGAGTAGAACAGAACAAAAACAGAAACACTAAACAGAGTAGAACAGAGTAGAATACAGCAGAGCAGACATAGAATAGAATAGAATAGAATAGAATAGAATAGAATAGAATAGAATAGAATAGAATAGAATAGAATAGAATAGAAGAAGGTATAATGCTGAATACAGTAAACTACACAAATAAGAGTATTAAAAGAATTGAACATAGCAGATCAGAATAAGAATAGAACAGATGTAGAATAGTGTAAAATAGAACAGACAAAGAATGGAAAAGAACAAAATGGCACAGAATACAGTAGACCAGATATATAGAATAGAATCAGAGATAGAATAGAATAGAATAGAATAGAATATAATAGAATAGAATAGAATAGAATAGAATAGACAAATAATAGAACAGAACCAAAAATAATAGAATAAAGCCAGACAGAATATAGTAGACACTGAATAGCAAAGAACAGATAGAGAATAGAACAGAACAAAATAGATTACAGAAGAGCAGACATGGAATAAAACAGAACAGAATAAAATATAATAGAAGTGCAGTATAGCACCCACACACACAAAAAAACAGAATGCAGCAGAGCAGTTTTGAATAGAATAGATTAGAAGGCATAAAACTGAAGACTGTAAACTACACAAATAATAGAGTATAAAAAGAATTGAATACAGCAGATTAGAATAAGAATAGAATAGATGTGGAATAGTGTAGAATAGAAAAGAAAATGAATAGAAAAATTAAATAGAATGGAATACAGTAGACCAGACATATAGAATAGAATAAAACAGAATAGACAAAGAATAGAACAGAACCTAAAAGAATAGAATAAAGCCAGACATAGAACAGAATACAGTAGACATTGAATATCATAGAAAAGACAGAGAGTAGAATAGAACAAAATAGAACACAGTAGAGCAGACATGGAATAAAACAGAACAGAATAAAATAAAATATAATAGAAGTGCAGTAGAGCACCCACACAAACACAAAAACAGAATACAGCAGAGCAGTTTTGAATAGAATAGAAAAAAAGAATAGATTAGAAGGCATAAAACTGAAGGCTGTAAACTACACAAATAATAGAGTATAAAAAGAATTGAATACAGCAGATTAGAATAAGAATAGGTGTTGAAGAGCGCAGAATGAAACAGACAATGAATAGAAAAAAAAAAGAATAGGACAGAATACAGTAGAATCAGACATATAGAAGAGAATAAAACCAGACACTGAATAAAATAGAATGACAAAGAATAGAACAGAACCAAGTGAATAGAATATAGTAGATATCGACTAGCATAGCACAGACAGAGAATAGAACAGAACAGAACAAAATAGCATACACAGCAGAGCAGACATAGAATAAAACAAAGAGAATAAACTATACTAGAAGTGCAGTATAGCACCCACACACAAAAAAAAAACAGAATACAGCAGAAAAGTTTAGAATAGAACAGAGCAAAGACTTAATAGTTTAGAATAGAGCAATAATAGAACGGAACAAAATAGAGTAATTGTCACGTGGTCTATGTTTGAGTTGGTTTTCACTGTCTGTACATCAGTTTCCTTTGTTTGTGATCATTTGTTACCATGGTTTTTAATTTACCCCTTATGTGTCTCACCCGTGTCTTGTTAATTATCTCGTTAAGTCCCAGTGTGTCCCGGTGTATATTTAGCCCTGTGTTTGGTTCAGTCTTTGTCTGATCTTGTCGCTAAATTGTTGTTCTGTTCATCATGCTTTTTATTCCGGTTACCCGGAGATAGTGTTATAGAGTTTAATTAAAGAGACTGTTAGCTTTGTTTCAAACCTCGCTGACAGTAGTAGAATAGAATAGAATAATAGAATAGAATAGAATAGAATAGAATAGAATAGAATAGAATAGAATAGAATAGAATAGAATAATGAACCAACGTGACCAACAGACAACCTCATGGAAAAACTTCATTTTAAAAGCTCTAGAACTGAGTTTAATAACTGCTTCTATTTATCATACTGTAACTCTAGAGCCATAAACAGCATCATTGTGGCATTCAGAATGAGCCATGGAGCCAGATGTTATTCCCTTCTCTCTATACTCACTGTCCTCATTAACTGCATCTCCTGAATGAGATGACAATTCTTTGATGGGCAAGAACTTGCTGCTCAACACAGGAGCCTGTTTACTCCTGGGACTGATGTTTCACTGTTGGGTTGATCCATTTTTCATGAGAGATTAAGTGGGATCTGGAATTATGCCGTTCTAAACCAGCTGTCTGCCTGGCTCTTTCCTCTCACCAGATGTTGACAATGGATTCAAATTTCTCTAAATTGATGAGGCTCACTGCAAACGCTTTTTCTGGAAAGCTGCTCTGATGTCAGTTACACTCTGACGCTGAAACAAAAGCAAAGACCCACATGTCAGTTCAACTGACTTATTAAAAAGCCAGTTACTCGTACCTTCAAAAAGATATGCTCTGCTCTCATTGTGGAACCCCTGGACCTGGGAGACTCCAGCACTTGACCTAACAAGATCAAACTCCTGGAAAATGTCCACGTGTAATGCTGGATCAACCCCGAAACCTGAAACTAAGGGAACATTAACATGAGGAATCACTTTCTCCAATACAAACAGAATTGAATAAAACTGCAATTATATAGTGAGTCGCATTCTATATTTGTAGAAAATATAAAAGATAACACTTAATAACAAAAATCTTCTTTTGTATATTTAAATAAACTGACGACCACCACAATGATACATCTGGTAAAACAGAAAACCACATAATATTTTAATAAACAGTATATTCAATTTAATCAACACTGGCTTTTCCAGGAGCCATGCATAATAAACATGTGCTCACAAAAACTCCAAAACACCATAACACAAAATTAAAAACAAATTTTTAACATAAAACACCCTAGTGTACATAAACGTACTATTTTCCCCACAAAAATGTTTTTATATAATTTATATAATATGTAAATATAATGTTACTACCTTTTAATAGCCTATTATATATATAATTTTACATTTTAATAGCCTATTATAGAATATAGATTACTTCAATACATTTGAAATATATATATATATATATATATATATATATATATATATATATATATATATATATATATATATATATATATAAAAATGAGTTGTTCAAATAGTATAAATGTTACATGTGACCATAATCCACTGAGTAGCCTAAAACCAGTGGATATCAGGTAACCATCCCGTTGCTGAAATTCACTAGCAATAAGACATCTGACAAAAACTGAGCTTACCAAATCCGACAGAGCAAAGCGCAAAATAAAGTTTGAATAATCCCATTGTGAAGAAGGAGAGAAAAACGCCTATTCCATCATGCTGATGTTCTGCTGGAGACTGAGCGAGATACACATCAGTGATACATCTCCAATAAACGCATCCTCAAACCTTCATTATACTTCGGCAAAACTTTAGCAAATAAACACGGCGATGTAAAGCAAGAGTGAAAACTCCATGAGGCGAAAAATCAGCTTAAGGAGATGCAGTGTCTTCTTGTGAATGAGCGGTCAGTGGAGAGATGCAGGTGCGTCTGTCCTCCCTTCTCTTACGACCAGAGAGAGAGAGCGAGAGAGAGAGACAGAGACAGAAAAAGAGAGGTTGAACACACGCACCTGCAGCTCATGAATCCTGCCACCTGCTGGTCATGCACATGAACATGTTTAGTATAACATATTCACAAAACATTTGAAGTTTGCAGATACATTACAATGCCATATACGCATACAGTATCACAATAATATATTTTATGAAAGATGTTTACATATTACGCAAAACCTGATATTCATGACATTTCACAGAGAGGGCTACACTCTAAAAAATGCTGAATTAAAAACCAGCAGTTGGGTTGTTTTAACCTAGTGAATGGGTCGTTTTTAACCCAGCAGTTGGGTTAAATGTTTGCTTAAGACAACCCAACCACTGGGTTAAAACAACCCAATTGCTGGGTTAGTCCATTTTTAAATGTGTATTTCTTTTTTTTTTTTTTTTTTTCATAACTATTTTACTGTTTCAATTTCGCTGAAAAGCCATAAAGCCCAGTGCTGTTTTTGTTTTTATTTAATTAAAGTTTTGAATTTTAAAAATATTGATATTTAAATCAATGATATTTAAAATAAATCACTTTAATAATTTTATATCAATTAATAATTATTCTTGATTCCAATTAAATTGTTTTTAAATCTGCTACACTCTAAAAAATGCTGGGTTAAAAACAACCCAAGTTGGGTTGAAAATGGACTAACCCAGCGATTGGGTTGTTTTAACCCAGCAATTGGGTTGTTTTAAGCAAACATTTAACCCAACCGCTGGGTTAAAACAACCCAATTGCTGGGTTAAAACAACCCAAATCATTGGGTTAGTCCATTTTCAACCCAACTTGGGTTGTTTTTAACCCAGCATTTTTAAGAGTGTACTTTGAAGATTTACTGTAACTACTCCCCAATATGTTAATGACCTAAAATAACTAATATAAATCAATGGAGATTAACTAATATTCTTCCACTAAAGCCATATGTACATGTTGCTTGGATATCCAGTGTTATGGTGCTTAAATAACTAAAGCACGTTGCCATGGCATCTGCAGTGCATTTGCATATGGAGAAGGGTCAAAGAAGATGGTCATGTGAGGCAGAATTGATAATTGCAGGACCAATCATACAGGTCATGCATCCAGCATGCATTATACAACGCCATGTGTCAGATTTGCACAGCACAGTGTGGTCTGCTTTCTGCTTTCTGAAAATGTTACAGTTGCATCTGTTATCTTTCCATGCGAATATGGCTGCAATGCACAGCATTAAAGAAAAAAATCAAGGAGTTTGTGTATGCATGTGTGATAGCTCATGCATTATTAATGAATCATCTGGGTGGCAAACCTATAAATCTGATTGCATGATTCCACCCTCACTTATTATTTATTAGGCCACTATAGCAATATGCATGACATTAAAGTAAATGCATATAAACAAGAAACCAGCGGTGAAAACAGAGAGAAAGAGAATGAGACACAGTTGGATGTCATCGTGCGCACCTTTCAGTTTTCACAATGACAGCTCAAGGCATCAGTTAGACAGAAGGCAGCTTAAAAAGCAATGCACAGGGAGATAGCTGTCCTCGATATCAGTTCAGGCACTACATAACAACAAGTGTTTCAGACAACAGCCTGTCTGCATTGACAATTTTTGAGGCCTCCAATAAAAGCAGCAGTTGGGAACTATAGTATAGGCTATGAGTGCTGTGATCATCATAGATAGATAGATAGATAGATAGATAGATAGATAGATAGATAGATAGATAGATAGATAGATAGATAGATAGATAGATAGATAGATAGATAGATAGATAGATAGATAGATAGATAGATAGATAGATAGATAGATAGATAGATAGATAGATAGATAGATAGATAGATAGATAGATAGATAGATAGATAGATAGATAGATGCTTAGGAAGGTGGTACGCGTCAAAGTAACATCCATATGAATAGCAGGACCCAAGATTTCCCAGCAGAACATTGCCCAAAGCATCACACTGCCTCCGCCGGCTTGCCTTCTTCCCATAGTGCATCCTGGTGCCATGTGTTCCCCAGGTAAGCAACACATGCACCCAGCCATCCACGTGATGTAAAAGAAAATGTGATTCATCAGACCAGGCCACCTTCTTCCATTGCTCCGTGGTCCAGTTCTGATGCTCACATGCCCACTGTTGGCACTTTCGGCGGTGGACAGGGATCAGCATGGGCACCCTGACTGGTTTGCGGCTATGCAGCCCTGTACGCAACATATTGCAATGCAAAGACACCTTTCTATCAGAACCAGCATTAACTTCTTGAGCAATTTGAGCTACAGTTGCTTGTCTGCCTTGGCCTCCCATTACCCTGTAGCCGGTTCACCACTGTTCCTTCCTTGGACCTCTTTTGATAGCTCCTGACCACTGCAGAATGGGAACACCCCACAAGAGCTGCAGTTTTGGAGATGCTCTGACCCATCTAGCCATCACAATTTGGCCCTTGTCAGACTCGCTCAAATATTTACACTTGCTCATTTTTCCTGCTTCTAACACATCAACTTTGAAGACAAAAATGTTCACTTGCTGCCTAATATATCCCACCCACTAACAGGTGCTGTGATGAAGAGATAATCAGTGTTATTCACTTCACCTGTCAGTGGTTATTATGTTATGCCTGATCGGTGTTGATAATGGTCATTCACCATTGGTCATTCACCGTGGTCATGCTGGAAGACCAGTTTACACCACCTAAAACCAGCTTAGAGCAGTTAAGACCAGCTCAGGCTTTTCAGGTTTTTCAGCATGGAATGTGCTGGCACAAGCAAATTATACAGCAAAGCTAAAGATAAAGGAGACCTATGTACATCTATAGTACACCCCATAAAAAATGACTAATATGCAAAAATTCAGTCTTACAGTATAGGCCTTGCTGCTGCTGCTGCTGAGAACTTGACAGGTTTGCTGTGGCTTCTGTGTTTTTAATTAATCAGCACAAAGCCAACTTAACCTAAGCAGCCACTCAGGACTGCAGATCCCTTTATCCAACATGACTACTCTTCACTCAGACAAGCACTCACTGCTGTCTCCACTTCACTAACAAATGAGCCTCTCTAAACCTGTGAGAGGCACACACAGCTCTGCAAGTGCACCATGAAAACACTTATCCAATGTGCAAGTACAATTACGGAGGATGGAGTGTTATTTCCCATCTTCAAAAGCTTGTTCCTCGACCTGTCGCTAAGAAACAAACAAACATTGCACTGTGAATGTTAGAAAAAGTTATCATGCAGGTTTATTTAAAAGCATTCATTAAGAGTATAGCATAAGGAAAACATAAAAGTATAGCTGAACTCTATACTTGCAATGTATACATTATTATACATTGTAATAAATAATAAAACGTTCTGAATATACAGTAAATAATATCCAGACAGATAGATAGATAGATAGATAGATAGATAGATAGATAGATAGATAGATAGATAGATAGATAGATAGATAGATAGATAGATAGATAGATAGATAGATAGATAGATAGATAGATAGATAGATAGATAGATAGATAGATAGATAGATAGATAAAAAAATGTATAGGAGTTACAATACTGACATCTAGTGGAAAATAGCAGATACGCATATTCTTAACTAAATATAAAGGAATACAATTGACTTGTATTTGTGTATTTAGTCATCACAACATTACAATGCAGTATATTTATTTTCCGATTTGAAAAAATATTACATAAAGTGCATTTATCAAATATTTAGACGCTATAAAAATGACAGCTGTGTCGTGCAACTGACAGACAAAAGTGGCAGTAGAAAGTCCAATTCTGCTAGAATGAAAAATATCCTGTTAAATGACAACAAAATACCAAAAAATGTGCAAAACATGCATTAGCAAAGCGCATAGTTATCCATGTAGCTAAAAAAAGTAAACAGGAATATAAGCATAAATAGGCAGTCACAAGCATACAGAGGCAAGATCAAAATGACATACACATATCCTCAGCAAAGAAAATCCATAAAATCCACAACTTAACTAATGAATACACTGTTCTTTCACTTTTCACCCTTTCCTGTCAGTGTTTATTTACATCAGTTCACTGTACGACATCATAAGCCATGTGAGGCAGTGCGAGTGGTCAAAGGTGAGTCTTATTGCTGCCACAATATTAGCGTGAATCAGCGATTCAGCTGCACGCTAAGTTTAAAGGCTGCACAGACTACACGAACACGCAGCCAATTGTGAAGTCCTCTGCCACCCATGTCATGCCATATCCACTAACTGCTTTGCTAATATATATATATATATACACTTTTGAGGCGTCGACGTAAAATCACCTACCCAGGCTGCCAGATCAGCTGTATGCATAAGCAGCCTGCCAGTCCCACATGGAACCCATCCGAATCAACGGATGGCAGGCATTGTTGCCAAATAAATCTGAACCCAAAGTGTAGGAAGAGAGGTATGTCTATTATAAATGTGAATGCAGGTGATGTCTTTAAGCACTGTAGTCATGCATGCCAGACAGGAGGTCAGAAAACAACATTGTGCAATTAGATGGAGATTTCTAAGAAATCGTTTTCAATTCACCAACAATTTTCTCAAAGTACATTTTGGATTGCTCTCATGTTTAAAAGGATCTAGAAGACACTGATGCTATTTATGTACATATATTGACTGTATACTGAGAGTCAGCCGTATACTTGAGAGTGCATTTGTCCATCTTTATGGGTGGAAATGTCAATCTGGCATGTACCCACTCAACGTATGATTCATAAAGCCTTTTTTAAAGTTAATTAGTTCTTTCTTTGCGATTGAATGCAGTTTGACTTTTGGACTTTTGCAGAGCATGAAAGTTTGACTTATACTTTGACTTAAACGCGTTATAATCACCATCATTAGGTCAACGCGTTATAATCACCATCATTAGGTCAACGCGTTATAATCACCATCATTAGGTCAATTAGCATTTGTACAACTCATTTACATTCACATCAAATGGACATCAAGCAATGATTCATTTTGCAATCATTTCGCAGTCTCCACATGTCCTGCCTCGAAGAATAAAAAAAAAAGACATGCAGTTGCTGTCCATGGTGCTGATCCCATTATAGCTTTTTACTTCTTATTAGTAAAAAGAAAGCAATTGATTTCTTTATTGAAAGTCTTTATAATAAATAAGCAATCAAGCAACAAATAAATAAAAAATAATAAATAGAAAATAATAAAATAAAATAATCATGTAAAGTAATTGCTCTCCTGTTTATGTTATGAGGGTTTCTATAAATTTGTGCTCAGTAACAATTTAGTGCTTTAAATATTGCTTAAAAGATTCATACTTACAGGATGTGTAGACTTGGGAGCTGGTGATCTCGTACCTAGCTGAGGAAGAGAGTCATATCACATCTATATGATGAAATGAGACAACAAGTCACTGAGAGAGACAGATATGAGAGCAGACAATCCAGGGAATAAACAGACAATATGAAGTATGATGCCCTGTATTAAACAATGTTGCATAATTTGAATACACCGCATGGAGCCCAGCCGGGTGTTTGGGTCTGATTTTCTCCCCACGTTGTGCTGTGTGTCATTAATTCTGTTCAACCTCACATGGAGCCAAAACACTTGATATACACACTTCTTTGACCCCATTCCTTAACTAACTATTACCTAACTTACCTAACTATTGTCAGTACAAGACTGGGTCTTTCCAGCACAAAACGCAAATCTTTGAGGCAAAGATCTTTGTCATCAACCTCATTAGGAGAGTTTTTTTTAAACTATTTATTTTTTTGTTCTTTCCCACAGGCAGAAATCAGTTTCCACCCATAATGTTCTTGAACAGCACTGAAGAACACTATACCATTCAAAAGGTTTTTTTTTTTTTTTTTTTTTAAGAAATTAAAACTCAGAATTTCAGAAATATTCAGCAAAAGACGCATTTGTTCGAATTAAACTAAAAAGTGACAAAGACATTTATAATGTTAAAAACGATTTACATTTCAAATAAATGGTGTTCTTTAGAACTTTCTATCATCTAAATATCCTGACAAAAATATGCATCAAGGTTTCCACAAAAATATTAAGCAGGACAATTGTTTATAATAATAATAAGAAGAAATGTTTCTTGAGCACCAAATCAGCATATTAGAATTGATTTCTGAAGGACACCGGATGCTGAAAATTCAGTTTAGCCATCACAGGAATAAATAAATAATATATCATTTAAATCAGTTATTTTAAATTGTAATAATATTTCTAAATACTACTACTTTTACTATATTTCTTGATCAAATAAATGCAGCCTTTGTTAGCATAAGACACTTCTTTCAAAAATATTTAAAAATCTTACCTACAATAAACTTTTGAATGGCAATACTTTAGCGACAAAATAAAACAATTTTTAGTTGTAGATAGAAGAGAGTTTTATCCAGTCACCTCATCCTTATCACTTCTGTCAGCTTGTTTCAAGCACATCATCATATAAGGTGGCATTTTGTCCACATGCTATTTTCACCCCTGCACATTTGAGAGGAAGTCTCACTGTTTTATGACAGTTTGTAAGATTTTGCATCTAATAATAGTCCTCCTGTCTTGTTTGACCCATTTCCAGCTGGCTGACGTCATAGTTGCATTCAGTTTAACATCGACCCGTCACATATCATGCCTTGAGGGTTGGGTGGCGAATGATCGTCGTCACAGTGAACATCCAACCACATTAATACAAATGTCTGAGGTCAAGTGTCACTTACCGAGCACATGCAGCAAGAAATGCTGCATTCAAACACACATACTTGCACATCAATCATCACATTTCAAAGGTTGTTGGGTTTTGTTGGAACAGTGTGTTCACCCTGAGTGCACTGGGCCTTAATAAGCAGAAACAGTGTTCTTTACTTTCAACTTAAGTGTTCACTTTGACTCAAAAACACACAAAATATTTTTCTTTCCTATTTCATACCTCAAGCAAGCTCTATTTTGTCATTAACATATACATAGTCCATTTTCCTGCACTTCAAAACACTGAAAAGACAAACAATAATAATAATTTGTGAATGTTGCAGCCATTTTATAAATACATTGATTTTTATTTGTATTTGCAATCGTTCTTTTATTCTCTTTTCCAAATATTTTAATAGACCCTCACCAACATTAATATAATAAAATAAATATAATTAATATAATATAATAATGTAATGTAATGTAATATATGTATAAATATAACATTTATATTATATTAAATTGTAAATACATAAAACAAAATTAATTAAATAAATAATATAAGTAATTAAACTATATAAGTAATTAATATAATGTGTATAAATATATATTATATTATATTATATTATATTATATTATATTATATTATATTATATTATATTATATTATATTATATTATATTATATTATATTATATTATATTATATTATATTAATATACATCAATAAATATTGACTGGAGTCAAACATTTATGTATTTATTTAAAATAAATAAGTTTTGCTGTATTTATTTAGAATAAATCTAATTAATTGACAAAGTAAATCTACATCAATAAATATTGACTGAAGTCAAAAGTGTGACTATTCAACATTAATATAATATAATATAATATAATATAATATAATATAATATAATATAATATAATATAATATAATATAATATAATATAATATAATATAATATAACATAATAATATAATATAATATAATATAATATAATATAATATAATATAATATAATATAATATAATATAATATAATATAATATAATATAATATAATATAATATAATATAATATATATATATATATAATATAGTATACATCATTATATTATAATTTACACTTATTTACAAAAAACATTACTTATTTTTATTATATATATATATATATATACACACTAACCCAATTCCAAAAAGTTTGGACACTGTACAAATTGGAATAAAAAAGGAATGCAATAATTTACAAATCTCATAAACTTATGTTTTATTCACAATAGAATATAGATAACATATCAAATGTTGAAAGTGAGACATTTTGAAATGTCATGCCAAATATTGGCTCATTTTGGATTTCATGAGAGCTACACATTCCAAAAAGTTGGGACAGGTAGCAATAAGAGGCCGGAAAAGTTAAATGTACATATAAGGAACAGCTGGAGGACCAATTTGCAACTTATTAGGTCAATTGGCAACATGATTGGGTATAAAAAGAGCCTCTCAGAGTGGCAGTGTCTCTCAGAAGTCAAGATGGGCAGAGGATCACCAATTCCCCCAATGCTGCGGCCAAAACTAGTGGAGCAATATCAGAAAGGAGTTTCTCAGAGAACAATTGCAAAGAGTTTGAAGTTATCATCATCTACAGTGCATAATATCATCCAAAGATTCAGAGAATCTGGAACAATCTCTGTGTGTAAGGGTCAAGGCCGGAAAACCATACTGGATGCCCATGATCTTCGGCCCTTAGACGGCACTGCATCACATACAGGAATGCTACTGTAATGGAAATCACAACATGGGCTCAGGAATACTTCCAGAAAACATTGTCGGTGAACACAATCCACCGTGCCATTCACCGTTGCCAGCTAAAACTCTGTGGGTCAAAAAAGAAGCCATATCTAAACATGATCCAGAAGCGCAGGCGTTTTCTCTGGGCCAAGGCTCATTTAAAATGGACTGTGGCAAAGTGGAAAACTGTTCTGTGGTCAGACCAACCAAAATTTGAAGTTCTTTTTGGAAAACTGGGACGCCATGTCATCCGGACTAAAGAGGACAAGGACAACCCAAGTTGTCATCAGCGCTCAGTTCAGAAGCCTGCATCTCTGATGGTATGGGGTTGCATGAGTGTGTGTGGCATGGGCAGCTTACACATCTGGAAAGGCACCATCAATGCTGAAGGGTATATCCAAGTTCTAGAACAACATATGCTCCCATCCAGACGTCGTCTCTTTCAGGGAAGACCTTGCATTTTCTAACATGACAATGCCAGACCACATACCGCATCAATTACAACATCATGGCTGCGTAGAAGAAGGATCCGGTACTGAAATGGCCAGCCTGCAGTCCAGATCTTTCCCCATAGAAAACATTTGGCGCATCATAAAGAGGAAGATGCGACAAAGAAGACCTCAGACAGTTGAGCAACTAGAAGCCTGTATTAGACAAGAATGGGACAAAATTCCTATTCCTAAACTTGAGCAACTTGTCTCCTCAGTCCCCAGACGTTTGCAGACTGTTATAAAAGAAGAGGGGATGCCACACAGTGGGAAACATGGCCTTGTCCCAACGTTTTTTTTGAGATGTGTTGATGCCATGAAATTTAAAATCAACTTATTTTTCCTTTAAAATTATACATTTTCTCAGTTTAAACATTTGATCTGTCATCTATGTTGTATTCTGAATAAAATATTGAAATTGGAAACTTCCACATCACTGCATTCTGTTTTTATTCACAATTTGTACAGTATATATATATATATATATATATATATATATATATATATATATATATATATATATATATATATATATATATATATATATATATATATATATATATATATATATATGACATATCCATGACATTAACTAGTCTTATTCAAATGCATGACTGAACAAGGCTGAATTACTTAAAAACTCTGAGCCCAGCTCTGTCAACAATTTATTCTCTGCAATGACTATTTAAAGTGCACGACTCACTGGCGTTTTGGGTCATGTAGGATGTCAGAAGGCAAGTGCACCGGTTGCTCTGATGGGACAGATGACAGGAAAGAGAGAGGGTTAAAGAGGTAAGAACGCAAAATCGAAGCGGGCAGCCTGCAGGGACTGGGGAGGGAAGAGGCATTAGTCACCATCTGATTGAAGGAACGGACACAATGGACTACGACAATCACGCCATCCTCACGCACGCATACTTTTCATGCCCGCCCCCTTCGTTCCTTCCTTCTCTTTAATGGGCAGATTCGTCCCCCAGCACCTAAACTCAGGACACTTTAAATAGCAGTCCGACCCCTTGCTTTTCCACAACCTCTCCTCTCCTCTCAGAATGTCTAGGAGCCTGAAACAAGGTATTTCCATGAACTGACAGAGACTCTGATTCAAGGAGACTGGCTAGCTGTTGAAGCCTGTGTGGCTGTCCACAGTTAGAAATCAAATCTCTTTCTTCATTTGTGGATCTATTTCTCGGCGGAACTTATATTTTCACTAACCCTCTGCTCCTCTGCTCTCTGTCTCCATTTCTCTTTCTCTCCCTCTCCCTGTGGGTTTGTCTCTGCTGGCAGTGGCTGTGCTGCTTGTGGCACTTCTGTGCCTGGATCCTCATGGCCGGGTGGGCTCTGCACCCATCTGCGCACATGGCCCATCAGGATGCCACGTCCCATCCCTGGCAGATCTCTTCGACAGGGTCATTCAGCACTCTGCCAGAATGCACAGCCTCTCCAACGATCTGCACTCAGAGTTTGTGAGTCACATCTGTCTCTTTTTCTTCGTCTTCTTCTAATAGTTCTAATGCAACTGTCATTGTAGCAAGGAGGTTGTAAAATGTGCAGATGCTAAAGTAAAATTGTATGTCTACATTTTGTAATGCAAGTGCATTTTTAGCACTAAACATATATCAAAATAAGTATATTATTGAATTTAGATTCTGATAATAATCATTCATATTTGCAAATCATACACCATAATTTTTTACACCATAAAATAGGATCCTACTTATCTCAAAAGGAAAAAATAACCATTTGTTAGATGTCAAATCTTTACACAAGCACACACAAAATTACAAATTACAATCTGACTTTTTAAAAGATAAAATAATCTTTTGCTAAAATCAAGTATGCATTAAAATAATAATAGACATTATAAATAATTAAGAATGAATTATAATAAAATGTATGACAGCTTAACAGCAAAATTAGCTTTTCTTTGCTAATATAAAGTATGAATTTAAATAATAATAAACATTTTTAGATTTTTGCAGATATTTAGATCTCAGTTATTTTATTATACATCATAAGAAAATACATAACAGCTTTTAAATAACATTACATTATTTAATTTATAAAAAATATATAGTAATATTAATTAATATTAATATGCAATTTAAAGGTTGACTAATATGATGAATAATGATGTTAATCTAACAGTTAAACAGTATTATAAAAATACAAAATTGTGAAGCTTTTAAGCTTTTTTTGTCTTTTTTTTTTTTAAAGATAGCTCTTTAATATTTTATTTTTATTTATTTATTTATTTATTTTTTGCTTTTTTTCCACATCTTCTCTCTATTTCTTTTGTTTAAAGGAACAATATTTCCTGCCCAGCAAAAACCATATTGGAAAGATCTATCGCAAGTGTCACACCTCCAACATACTGACTCCAAATGGCAAAGAAAATGCACAGAAACTAGCTGTGAGTATAACATCCCAACAAACCTTTCCTAAAAAAACTTGTCATTAATAGACAGTGTTCTCTGCTCCCACTGCTGTCTTATCACCTCTGCGCCTTTGAGCAAAGCACTTAACCACAGCCCATCCCAAGAGGACTGTCCCATCAATTAATGTACTTAAAGCCACATCTGCTAAATTAAGTAACCCAGCAACCATCTCCTCAAACTCTTAAGCCTCATTAGTTGATGTTATGCTGTTTCGGACAAATCAACAGCTGAAGAAATTAGAAATAACTTCATACCTGTAGCTTCAAACTCTTTAAACCATTTCAATCTTGCAGCGTGAAGAGTTAACCGAGGTGATTCTAAAATTGCTGTTGGCCTGGAGGGATCCCCTGTTCCAGCTGCACGAGAGCATGGCTCACCAGCAGGACTTCAACAGCTTCAGCAGTAACAAAGCTCTGGAGATGGGTGACATGGCTCACGAGCTGAGGAAAGGGGTGGAGAAAGTAGCTGAAAAGGTGAGTCACATCAAAGTAGGAAATAAGAAACAGAAGTGTTAAGAAGGTCCAGGAGAGGGATATATGACAAAGGTCAGAGTGTGTCTGTGTCATTTATAAGAAATAAGCAGAAAAGAAAGGTGTGTGACACCTGTGTGATTGTGTGTATGAGTGTGCCATTATTAGGCACTTTGATTTCCTACTATAAGCATTAGACATTATTTCTGTTGTGAAAACTACAGTATTAGATATTTTAGACCAATTATCATTGAACATAACATTATGAATACTAATGAAAAGTAGCTAATTTTAAACATTTTATATCTACTGTCTACACACCTAAAATTATCAATTTGACTTGTCACACCTGAGACTTCTTTTTAATGTACAATATCTAATATATATATATATATATATATATATATATATATATATATATATATATATATATATATATATATATATATATATATATATATATATATATATATATATATATATATATATATACACACACTATTAAATGTAAAAGACACATTAAATCAAACATAGAACTAAATTTGTAAAAATACGCAAAATAAATAAAAATAAAAACAAAAAAGGAAAATTAAATAAAAAGAAATTAAATTAAATTAGAAAAGGAAAATAAAAGAAAAATTTGAATGAGTGAGTGAGTGAGTAAGTGAGTGTGTGAGTGAGTGAGTAAGTGAGTGTGTGAGTGATCAAGTGAGTGTGAGTGGTTGAATGATCAAGTGTGTGAATGAGTGAGTGATCGAGTGAGTGAGTGAGTGAGTGAGTGAGTGAGTGAGTGAGTGAGTGAGTGAGTGAGTGAGTGGTGAGTGAGTGGTGATCGAGTGAGTGATCGTGATCGAGTGAGTGATCGAGTGAGTGAGGGAGTGATCGAGTGAGTGATCAAGTGAGTGAGTGAGTGAGAGTGATCGAGTGAGTGAGTGAGTGAGTGAGTGATCGAGTGAGTGAGTGTGAGTGATCGAGTGAGTGATCGCATGAGTGAGTGAGTGAGTGTGAGTGATCGAGTGAGTGAGTGAGTGATCGCATGAGTGAGTGATCGAGTGAGTGATCGAGTGAGGGATCGAGTGGTGGTGGTGTGGTGGTGTGAGTGAGTGAGTGAGTGAGTGATCGATCGAGTGAATGATCGAGTGTGAGTGATTGAGTGAGTGAGTGAGTGAGTGTGAGTGATCGAGTGAGTGATCGAGTGAGTGGTCAAGTGAGTGGTCAAGTGAGTGGTCGAGTGAGTGATTGAGTGATCGAATGTGTGAGTGATCGAGTGAGTGAGTGAGTGTGAGTAAGTTAGTGAGTGAGTGAGTGATTGAGTGTGTGTGAGTGATCGAGTGAGTGATTGAGTGAGTGGTCAAGTCAGTGAGTGGTCAAGTGAGTGAATGATCGAGTGAGTGATCGAGTGATTGAGTGAGTGAGTGAGTGATCGAGTGAGTGAGTGAGTGATCGAGTGAGTGAGTGTGAGTAAGTTAGTGAGTGAGTGATTGAGTGTGTGTGAGTGATCGAGTGAGTGAGTGTGTGTGATTGAGTGAGTGATCGAGTGAGTGAATGAGTAAGTGAGTGATTGAGTGAGTGAGTGAGTGAGTGAGTGATTGAGTGAGTGAGTGAGTGATCAAGTGAGGGATCAAGTGAGTGATGGAGTGAGTGATGGAGTGAGTGAGTGATGGAGTGAGTGAGTGATGGAGTGAGTGAGTGAGTGAGTGAGTGATTGAGTGAGTGATTGAGTGAGTGATCAAGTGAGTGAGTGATCGATCAAGTGAGTGATTGAGTGATTGAGTGAGTGAGTGTGTGAGTGAGTGTGTGAGTGAGTGATTTAGTGAGTGATTGATCGAGTGAGTGATCAAGTGAGTGAGTGATGGAGTGAGTGAGTGAGTGATGGAGTGAGTGAGTAAGTGATCGAGTGTGTGAATGAGTGAGTGAGTGATCGAGTGAGTGAGTGATCGAGTGAGTGAGTGATCGAGTGAGTGATCGAGTGAGTGAGTGATCGAGTGCGTGATGGAGTGAGTGATGGAGTGAGTGAGTGAGTGATGGAGTGAGTGAGTGAGTGATCGAGTGAGTGAGTGAGTGAGTGATTGAGTGAGTGATTGAGTGATTGAGTGATCAAGTGAGTGAGTGATCGATCAAGTGAGTGATTGAGTGATTGAGTGAGTGAGTGAGTGAGTCAGTGAGTGAGTGATCGAGTGATTTAGTGAGTGATTGATCGAGTGAGTGATCAAGTGAGTGAGTGAGTGATGGAGTGAGTGAGTGAGTGAGTGATCGAGTGTGTGAATGAGTGAGTGAGTGATCGAGTGAGTGAGTGAGTGATCGAGTGAGTGATCGAGTGAGTGATCGAGTGAGTGATCGAGTGCGTGATTGAGTGCGTGATCGAGTGAGTGAGTGATCGAGAGAGTGAGTGATCGAGTGAGTGAGTGATCGAGTGATCGAGTGATCGAGTGCGTGATCGAGTGCGTGATCGAGTGAGTGAGTGATCGAGAGAGTGAGTGATCGAGTAAGTGAGTGATCGAGTTAGTGAGTGAGTAAGTGAATGAATGAATGAATGAATGAATGAATGAATGAACGAACGAACGAATGAATGAATGTTCAGTTTGACCTCTTGTGGTTGACAAGCTTATGAACAACAGCTTCTGAACATTATTTCCCTATATTTGTGGAAAATGCCTTCAACACTGTGATTTATTCATTGTTTCTCTCTCGTCCTCTGTCAGATGAGGGTACTGGGAATGCTTGGTAACTCTGTGACAGGTCTGTCGGCACCAGAAACCATGCTTCCTATATCTGACAGCGGAGAGGCCATGAGTGACTACGAGCTCCTGTACTGCTTTCGCCGTGATTCTAACAAAGTCCAGAACTATCTAAAGATCCTTAAGTGCAGAATCGTACCTGAGCATGACTGTTAGAAAAAAAGACATGGGCCTTTCACCTGCACTAATGGACTACACATGCTGGTCCCCACTTATCAAGCATGTTTGACTCTGTGCCATCAATTAAGACTTCAGCAGATTCTTATTGCATCGCTAGTGCTCCAAACCAATTAATTGCTGTAATTATCAAAACCTAAATAGTATGCAGCAGGAGAGGGGGAAATTTTGTTTCGCCTCTAACCAGAATATCTCTAAAGTCAATTCATTCTTTAAAATATTTTTCTATGTACCAAATGCTTTCTATTTATATTTGCACATCAGTTACACACCTTTTAATCATATTTAATTTTATTTTTTTGCTTTCAAACTTTTCGCTGAATGAACTGACAACACAAGATTAAAATAAAACTGTAGATTCTTCAGCAGAGACGCAATGTTTACTGTATTTATTAAAGAATATGAATTAAATATCTTGAAATTGTGTTCCAAGCACATTTCCCACTACACAACACTGAACACTGACAATTATTATTAAATATTATTTTAATATAAACAATTACATATGTCCAGTGGGATGACATTATTATAATAAACCATATAGTGCTGTCCAAAATAAAAGTTTGTGTTTACATAATATATGTGTGTGTACTGTGTATAATTATTATGTATATATAAATACACACACATACATGTATTTATTTAAATTATATATATATATATATATATATATATATATATATATATATATATATATATATATATATATATATATATATATATATATATATATATATATATATACACACACAAATTTCTTAAATGTATACATGAATGAGTATTTATATATACGTAATTATACACACACACACACCAATACATATACGTGTGTGTGTGTGTGTGTGTGTGTGTGTGTGTGTGTGTGTGTTCTGTGTATAAATATGTATATATAAATCACACAAAAATAACCATATATGGAGACAGTTTTTGATTGTTATTTATTTATTTAGTCATTTAATCATGACTAATTTGGGTAGGGAAAAACTACACGTGCTTTACGATGAATAATAATTTAATTAAATTTAATCTGGCCTTGACTATTGTGGATGGGAGATGTGTGTGTCTCTAGCTTGCCCTCTGCATATAATGACAAGTTACTCTTCATACAGTAGGACAGAAAGACGTCCAAGAGTTCAGTCTCAGCCTGGGGCCTGTGCTTCTGCCTGAACTTTACCATTTTACCAGAACATGTGACAGAATCAGGTGCGCTGTTATGATCAAAGAGGAAAAAGCTTTTGAAACAACACAACAGGATCATCTAGAAAACTGCAGTTTTTAGTCCAGATTTTAAGTTTAATGTGCTTAGATGGATTAATTATACAGATATCTTTAAATATAAAATATATGTCTTATAGAAAACGCTATTATGCCCTTCATTCATCATACTGTAAATGGAAGGTGAAGTCATCTGGAACACATATTACAGTATGTACAATAGTTAATATGGTAGCCATAGATTTTCAGAGAATTATCAACCTTTGCTTTGTCACTAGAGGGGGCTGAGGTGCAGAGCAGATATAGATCAGTATTTCAACAATTCTGCGCAGTATAATAAACAATAGGTGCATTAAAGATAAATATCATACCTGATAAGGCATGCTTGATATAGTTTAGAGCCTTTTTTACTTGGTAGGCTAAATGCTTTACTTTAGTGGATCATTGTACTCTGGCATTCTGGGCTATATTTTGATGGACAGCTCCTAAAATCAGATGAGATGGATGATGCTCATCTTATGTTACCCACCAGAGTCAGCCTAAGAGCTGAGCATTCTGGGAGTGACAGACAGAAAGCCAACAGCAATAAGACAATTATGCAAGACTTGCTGTGGTGGGTATAGATGGAAGTGAAATATAGAAAGGTCATACATGAGGCACACAGAAATGTCCTGAATTGTTCATTAGATGACTTTGGGGTCATTAGGTCATATGGCATTAGTCATATCATGATGCATGATTCAATCCATGTGGTGTACAGGAAATGAATAATCAAGGTTGTTGAATGTACTGTGACTCTTGCCTGTGGCATGACATGTACTGTACATTACTACGACATTCTTGAGTCTCCTTTATATTTCATTCTAGATTAGTGGTTTGTCTCCAGAGTTTCATCATGAAAAATCAGTTGCATGATGATACATTGGCAAGTACACAGTAAAATGAAAAACAATAATATTGTGAAATACTATTAAATTCTATATAATATACTAATATATTATATATTTTTATATAATTATATAATTAATTATATAATTACTATATAATTATTTTTAATTAGCTGTTTTCTATTTGAATATATTTTAAAATGTAATTTATTCCTGTGATTTCAAAGCTGAATTTTCAGCATCATTACTGTGTTTCTTATTAATATTAAAGTTGAAAAATGTTTCATTCATTCATTCGTTCTTCAATTTATTTATTTATTTATTTATTTATTTATTTGTTCATTCATTCATTGATTCATTTATTTGTTTGCTTGTTCAATTTATTTATTTTTTATTGGTTGGTTGGATGCCATGATACAATTTAGAAACAGCATTTATTTGAAATATAAATATTTTTGCAACATTATTAATGTCCATACTGTCACTTTTGATCAGTTAATGCATCATTGCTGAATAAAAGTAATCATTTGTTCCAAAACAAACAAACAAAAACTCTTCCTGACCACAAATGTTTGAACAGTATATAAAGACACATTACAGCCCAGTGAAATAAGTCAAGCAAGATATAAACCCAACAATCCCAACTGTTTACAATAAGAAAGCAGCTTAACAATTTCATAGACAGTTTTCAGGGTAACAAATCTTTTAGTAGCCAATTGTTCTAATTATGTTTTCAAAATAAAGCTGGATGTTAAATATTTTATCAATACACAATGGAGGCCAATACCAGCATCATTATTGAAGAAGGAAGCGGCCGGAAACTGTGATTTGCCCTTTGACCCACAGACCAGAGTCATAGGGACAGGCGAGACCTGAGCAGCTCCTCTTCCGGAATGGGTGAGCATTGCGCAATGCACAGGCCTACATCAGCACACACACACAGACACACACACACACACACACACACACACACACACACACACACACACACACACACACACTCTCTCTCTCTCTCTCTCTCTCTCTCTGTACAGTTATACAGTTTTGCTGACCTGTTTTTTCCTATTCTTTTTAAAATGATAATACACGCATAATTCTTACATCATTCATATACATCATCAGACATATCAGGACATATCAAAAGGCTTGTTTTAAAGATGGCCAACAGGCAACAGTTGTCACAGACACAAAGTTTTCAGTGATAGTCTCATGACTAGTGGCTGGTATGTGTGTGCAATTCCACAAACCTGGAAGACTTTCTGAATGTATATAAACAATAGACTTTTATAGAACAAAAATTAAAAGATAAAAAGTATAGTAGGGGGAAATCAATAAATTATTCATAATTTACTGCCATTGTAAGAATAACGTGTTATCATGTAATCAATAAACGTGTAACTGTAGTCTGATAACAAGTATTTTAAAACATAATCTAATCTAATTAAGAGTACTTACTTTTGGAATCTAATTACAATCCAGATTACATGTAATCAGTTACTACCTAGCACTGTGCACAATACATAGCCTATACTTCAGAAACAAAAGTTTTCTGAACACAGCCTATTTTAATGCTATTTTATGTCCTCCATATGATGGCAGTACTTGCCAATGATCCCAGTAGGCTCTATGACAGCTGCACAAATATTGCGCTATTGCTAGAGGGCGCTGCCGGGCCACATTTTGCTACTGCGTAATGTTTGCTTACTGTCCTGCGAGCATGACCAAAGTTTAGGAACACAACACAAACAAAAGCAAACACTGGACTACAGAAGTACAACCAGACATTCATGATATGATTCCATGTTTAGTAGATTTAAAGGAAATACAAACCAGAGATTCTTCATTAGAAAACCATTGTGTTTAGTCATATCTTCATCTGTTATTTTTAATATAGTGTGATTATTTTGTTCAAATTGTAATTATTACTGCAAAACACAGGCATGGCCTACATTATGCGACTGGAAATGCTTTAGTCCCAGAAATGTACAGTTATTCGTCATGTCAATAAAGTACCTTAAATTGAATTGGGAGAGAAAGTGATGAAAGGAAAGTACTGACCAAACCTAACAAAATAAAGTTAAGTGTCCTCCATTACGAGAGAGAGAGAGAGAGAGAGAGAGAGAGAGAGAGAGAGAGAGAGAGACCTGCTATCATAACTCCTCCTCCGGCTTCAATCAGGCTGCATTCTTTATTCCTGTAGACTTTACTCTGGAGAAAAGGGAAAAGGAGGGGAGGAGGAGAAACACGCGCCGGTAGTGGGATGGACGGGAAAGCATGGAGTCTGCTCGCGCATATTTGAGCTGACAGAGGCGAGGCGAGCGCATCCCGACACGAGAGCTCTGAACACTTCACCGATGAATGAATGACGGGTCGCTCTCCTTAGACGACCCCCCAAAACCCTGACCCCATTCATCAGCTTAAATAACGACTGGACACTGAGTTCGGGACATTTGCGACTTTCCACAGCGTCTCAGCGGCGATCTTAAGAATTATCGAGCATCTGGACACGTCGCCGAGGAAACCATGGAGACGGAATCGTCCCAGTTAGGGAGTAACGGAGCCAATGAAAGTGAGCTTCTACCGGTGGACTATCCCGGAGGAGAGATGCCAGCTTCTCTCGGTGTACGGAGAGGGTCCAGCGTGAAGAAACATCACCACAAACATAACCTGAAGCACCGCTACGAGCTGTTCGAGACCCTCGGGAGAGGTACATATGGAAAAGTGAAAAAAGCCATAGAGAGGCACACTGGACGAGTGGTGAGTTGACAATCACGCATATAAAAGACTCAAAAATTGCTCTTACATAGCTCAAGAAACCCAGTGCAGTTCTCAAACAGGTATCAGCTATGTTTCAGATGTTTCTCCTAAAATTATTTGAGATAAACAGACATTACATTAACACTCTAAAACATGCTGGGTTGTTTCAACCCAAGTTTGGGTCAAATATTGACAAACCAACCATTGGTTTAATTTTTTTAATGCATTTTTTTAACCCAACGTTTGTCCATATTTGACCCAAACATGGGTTGAAACAACCCAGCATTTTTTAGAATGTAAGGTACATAAAAAGGAGCTATAAAATGCACAAGTTGCATAAACCAGGTAATTTTTTGTTCTTGATGTCTTGGCAAATCTAAACAATTTTTTTCCCATCATGGAAAAGCAAGAGACAAGAGAAAGTCGTCGTTTAAACTCATTGTTATAGAACAGAGATATTACAAATATCAAATTTTCCTTTATAATGATAGAAATTGTGTGGGCTTCACTCTGTATCAGTTGACTTAATTAAACATTCCTTGAAATGTTGGTGAAAGTAAATTCGCCTCTAATGGCCATCATTACATGCACAATTTCACAAGGCAAGTGCTGTGTTCCGTCCCTCAGTAACAGGGGTCAGATCATTTAGGTCATCTAGGAGTTGAGCAGGTCAAAGGTTTCAAAGCACGAGAGGTATGTTTATGTCGCAAGTAACCTAAGCTCCTTTACGTACCACTCTGGACTTTGCTAAGAAATGTATAACATCTGTAGGGAGAGATAAGTGCGGAAAAACTAGGATAAACCACGTCTGCTTTGGAACTAGGTCAGTACATTAATCCTGAGACATATCTGCATCTTGAGTAGGGCAGAAATGGACCTAGTGGGTCAGATCTGTGGGCGAGAAATGTGGCCTGATGTCAACAGCTGCTTGAGCGCAGAGGATGTTCTCAGAGTCACGTCCGGGACATGGTAACCTAATAAAGCAACCACTTAGGAGCGTTTCCGCAGAATTAGCACCATCTGACTAGACGGACACATTAGATGGTGTCGTTCTGTGGAGTCCAACTCAACGGGTTGTGTTTTCATTGTCGATAGCCAATGCTAAACCTGAAGGGTGCAGATAAACTCAAGTGTTTGTGTGCTGCTGATTTTGGCAGCCGCAAGTAATGTTCCACGCATATGCATTTAAAAGTTTTCCCTGCCAACACATGAGTGAGCTTCAGTCATTTGTTTGGTTAACTTTGTGTTCAAGGAGGGAAAAAAAGACAGGTAGACACTGTAGACTTCGGGGCAGATGATAAAGTAGCATATATAAACTTAAACACATTCAGTGGAGCTGACAAAGTCACAAGTCCACACTCATTGTCTGAATGGACCGTTGGTTGAATCTTAAGAATGCATGACTCCCGCTAGCAGCGAAAGGAAGAATTCACATCATCGTAGGGTGAATTAAACCAGAATAATTCTTAACTTTTGCACGTGCTTCTTTATAGTAGTGTAATCTTGGCTCATGCTCTTTAGCATATTTTATGTACACTTTAATATAGAGAGACAGGCATACACACTCTAAAAGCATAAATATATTTATTAGAATATTCCAGGTTTAAAACAAGTATAATATAATATAAACATATCTCTTTAGAACTTAGAAAAGAAAAATAGTACTGAAAAAGGACTATATATATATATATATATATATATATATATATATATATATATATTATTTTTTTTTTGATTTACAATATGTATGTTTTCTTGAACTACTGTTCAAAAGTTCAGATTTTTTCCCTAAATTAATACTTTTAGCATAGATTAGTTCAATTGCTCAAAAGTGACAGTTTATACAGTATATACATTTATAAAGTTACAAAAATACATATACATTTTAAAAATGCTGTTCTTTTGGCCTTTCTATTCAAATAATTCTTTAAATATATCATAGCGTCCACAAAAATACTAAGCAGCACTACCCTTTTGAATCGTAAGTCACAAAGAGAAAAACCACAACCCTAAAAAATAGGTTAGGCTATGGCATGAGGTACTTAACATTTCTGGATGATTTAAATGCGTATTCACACATTCTGAAAATGTGAGTGTTTTTATTGAAAGGACACTGATAGTGTAAGTTTGGAGAGGTAGAAAGATGTAAAAGGCAGGGAAGGTGGAAAGAAACAACAAATGTGACGACAGGCTTTCTTTTTTTGCTCATTCGTTGTGTTCAATTCTCTATGACGCCTTGTTCCACACGAGTGCTCCTGTGAGTAAAGGTGCTCCCTTTTCCCCTTAAACGGTGGACAGGTAAAAACAACACAGCTGTTGTGTGAGGCTTAGACAATAGGCTGGTCTATGTCTGTGAGACAACGAGAATGCTTCAGTTATAGCCAGGGGTTAGAGAAGAGCAAAGACTACAGCCAGCTGGCACAGGCATCAAACACAGGTTGGCTTAATGATCTGTAGCCACAGGCAGGGAAACAATACCACTCAACCATGTGCGCTTCCAGCACGGTCAAAGAATCACCTGCACACCCATCTGCTGTGATGCAAATTTAATGAGTTAATGCTTTCACTGTAATTGTTTTTAAGTTTGAGAGGATTTTATATCACATTGAGGTCCTAAAGTGGCTCTTAATGCACATTGGGTACACACACACACACACACACACACACACACACACACACACACACACACACACACACACACACACACACACACACTCACACTATCTGGCTCTATCTTACAGTCTCTTTAAAACCATTCTCCATTCTAGTGACAAACACCAGACTGAAACCAGACAGATCAAATCCAAGTATGAGTGTTACATAAGTCACCATTGATAAGGCTGTAACATGCAATGCATGCATTGCAGATATAATTAGACAAGAAAACAATACATTGCATGCACACCCTGCTCAGACGTTTTCGTTTTGTCCCTAAAAGGCTTGGGGTGGCAGTATATCGGTGCCGTGAACAACACTGGGTGGACAGGAAGTCAGCTCTGTCAGCACTACTTCCCTTTCTGCGTGTTTTATGAGTCAGTGGAGGAACAGGCTGCAAACTTCCTGCAACTTTAATCCCTCCTCATGACCAGTCAGACTTAGCCAGGCAGAAATCTTCATCCTCAAGCAAACACACACACGCATGCAGGCACATGCGCACGCACACACACACACACACACACACACACACACACACACACACACACACACACACACACACACACACACACACACACAGGATAATACAAGTACTTTACCAGCTAATACAATTCATTTTTTAGATAACAAAAAATAGGTTCTTTGAAAGCAGGTTTTTGAGCGCTGACACATCTCTGTGATAGAGCCTGTTTGGGAGCTTCTAAATGGGACATTTAAAAATAACTCCTGTGGTGTGCCTTCTCCCAAAAAAGTCATTCACCTTCACAGAAACCCATTTTTGCTCAAGGTTAAGACTTCTAAATAGCAGATCTATACTGTAATCCAAGTTTACCAAGAAAAACATCTCTCTTTAGAGCTTACAAAGAAAATAGTACTGAAATAGGAGTATGCCTGTGTTTTCTAAGGAATTAATAATTTATATGATTTACATTATGTATCTTTTCTTGAACTATTGTTCAAAAGTTTTTTTGTAGTCACTACGCTCAAGCATTTTTTTGGGGTTGTGTAAATCAGTGGAAATGGCAATACTTTCAAATGAAAAATAAAAGATTTGCACTCGCTTGTGTATTCTTAATGAATTTAAAAAAATATTAAATTCCTGGGAAAAGTAATATTGTATGACTCACTGAAGGCGGCTGATTGCTGAAACATTTGATTGATCTATATGTGCTTTGTTGCAGAATAAAAAAAAAAAAACATTAAGAAGACATAAGCGAGTGCAGACCTTTTGAAAGTATTCAAAGAATTCTGAAAAGAAATGATCATACTATGCAAAAAAATATTTAAGCAGCACAACCCTTTTGATAATAAATAAGAAATGTTTTTTAAGCATTAAATCAGCATATTAGTATGATTTCTGAAGGATCGCGTGACACTGAAGACTGAACATTCAGCTTTGCCATCCGATGAATCATTTACATTTTAGAAAATAGTCATTTTAAATTATATTTCACACCATTACTATTTCACTGTATTTTCGACCAAATAAATGAGAATTAGAGACTTTCAAAAACATGACAAAAACCCCAAAAGACCCCCAAATTTTTACCATTAGTATATAATCATATTATTTTAAATATACTATGAAAAATGTCCATGTTAAAACCCACTATAAACAATTGCTCAGCAGGGTAAATAAAAAGACTACTACTACAACTAGACTGGTTTGTTCAGTTAATATGTGGGTCAACTGACTGACTGAGACAGGAAATACTTTTCCTGTGAACCATAAAAGGGAGTAGGCTCTTCTATTTCTATGATCTATGACCCCCAGGGGCAGGATGTCACTGCAACACAAATATCAATGACCCATGTATTCATCAATACCGCTCAATCAAACTGAGAAACTGAGCTACTAAACCAGGAATCTATCAATATTTTCTGTTTTCGCCAATCAAAAGAGTCATTAATACTACTTTGCACTTAATGTAAGTGTGCTACAAATAGGATTCATATAGTTGATTTTAATAATGTGTGTTGGTTCTCAGGTGGCCATTAAATCCATCCGTAAGGAGAAGATTAAAGATGAACAAGACATGGTGCACATCCGCAGAGAGATCGAAATCATGTCTTCTCTCCGCCATCCACACATCATCTCTATATATGAAGGTAGGCCTAGTCTTTGTCTTTCATACTCTTAAAAAGCAGGTTCAAATCTAACTGAGACAACAAATCTCCACCTTATGTATAAAGAAAACGGAGCACAGTTTTTGCACATTTTGCTGCAAAATGTGTGTTTTTTCTCAACTGCCAGTCATTTCTAGATCAGTTACCCTCATGTTTTATTTATGCGATCTGACCACACCCTGCTAGCCCAAGGGTGTTGATCAGGCAACAACGTTGTTGGGGGTGTAAACTCTCTAATAGAGATGAAGCAGATGCATTGAGGCCATTACAGTCCTGCAGCAATCAGCATGTTTAAAATGTCCCACACATGTAGCTGTGCCTCTCAGAACATAAATCAAAAACCCATCAAATCAGGCCCCAAGCGCAGCACGCCTTGAGCGGGATGCTCAAAACAAAGACTTGACAAAGCTGCTTTATCTCTACGCTGACAGAGGGAGACGCCACGGCTGTGGACTCATGCCACGCTCTCAGTCAGGGGTCATTATTACTGACCCTGGATCGGTCTGAGAGCCGGTGCCAAAACGGAGCACGCTCAGTCTCCTGTGCCTAATACGGATTAGCTGAGAGAGGTAATTACTCAGAGCTGGCCTGAGATCGAGTTCAGTGCCTTGAACATGAACTTAACTTGTTTTCTTAGAGGCTATTCTAACATCCTCAGTTAGTCCTGACCTAGACAGTCAAAAGTATCCAAATACACATATTGTTATTGAAAGTGGCACCAAGAGATCTGAAGGAAACCCACCTGATCAGCAGGATGCTTCATTGTCTATTCGGTCCGCTGACCATCACTGTGACGACCAGCCTCTGGGCACTAAACAATGAAGAGTCACTATGGAGATTCTCTTGCTGTATCAGCAGAAGGTGGAAGAGGATCTAAATGGAGCAACAGCTTCACTCCCCAGCAAAATAAAAACAAAGATTTGCTGAGCTCCCATTTTTTCCACCAGGTTCTCAAGATAAACATTTATCTGATGGGCTTAAATGATAGCTAATAATCTAAGAGCTGCTACTAAGAATACCGTGTTGTGCAAAACACATACCTTTTCTTAGAATGGGAATGTTTACGCCACCATCTCAGCTCACGTACACCAAATCTCACTTCCTGTCTGCACTTAACACCTGTTAACAGTTGTGGTCTCGCTTGCAAAGACAGCTCCTAATCGCCATGACCCTGACTAAAGCCAGACTCGCTGGTGATTTTGACTCCTACATACAGTGCTGGCAACGGCCCAACGAAAGCTCGAGCCAAACAGTTGATGTCAATGACAGAGAGCTTTAGTTAGTGAGTCTGACTTGATGGAAATATGCTATTTTCTTTTCTATGTGCCGTCCCTTCAGCACGCATAATGCAATGATGTTGTGTAAACTAATAAACTGATGTTATATTTGCTTCTATGTCTATTTACAGTTTTCGAGAATAAGGATAAGATTGTGATCGTGATGGAATATGCCAGTAAGGGCGAACTGTACGATTACATCAGTGAGCGCCGAAAGCTCAGTGAAAGGGAGACGAGACATTTCTTCAGACAGATCGTCTCTGCTGTCCATTACTGCCACAAGGTGAGGACGGAGCCCACAAACATCATATCCGTGTGGTGAAAAAAAATAAAACACTAAATTTACTGATCCTCATGTTGTTTCAAACCTGCATGATGTTCTTTCTTCTGTAAAAGAAAAAAAAAATAGTCATAGAGGTTTGGAATGACAATTAATTAAATTAAGATGATTAATTAAGGTGAACTAGCCCTTTGAATGTTTAGATACATTTAGATTTTTTTTTGCCCTTTCTAATAATATTAGTGCAAGATATGTTAGCAATCGAACTAAAACTAGATCGAACTAAAGTGCATATATGATTTTTCAATCATGGGTTTCTGTATTATGTTTGATATTATAAAACAGCTAGTTTCGGCCCTGGATGCTAATTAGTTGCTAAATTCTAGCTGTAGGATTACAATGAATGAATTTGATCACAAAATGAAATGAACAAAAATGTGCCCATAATACTTTAATTAATATAAAAACCTTTTTTAAACTTTGCTTACTAGAAAAAAAGAATATAGAAACAAACAAAAAAACAAAACAGCCTAAGCTAGTTGCTCTCCCAGCCTGTTCAAGCCAGTTTTTTGGCTGGTTTTAAAGGGATGTTTGTACTATTCAGCTAGTCAGCCTGGTCGCCCAGCTAAACGTCAGCTTGGCCATCCTTGCTAGACCAGCTGAAGACCAGTTTGGGCAGGCTGGGAGGCCAGATTTGACTAGCTAAGACCAGGAAACTAGCTTAAGCTGGTTTTAAGTGGGTTTTTTTCAGCAAGGATATTGCAAATATAGGCTCTACTGCATGTCATGCCATTAACCTCTAAGTACAACATGCAGTGCCGCAACTACACTTCCTTTAGCCCACCATCTCATACCTTAAATGAAGCCTCTCAAACGAAATAACTGACATCTGTGCAATGTTCACGTGCAATCGACATGATTCGCACATAGAGAGCTCATGTGTGAATCATGTTGATCGCACGTGAACATTGCGCAGATGTCAGTAAAATGATTTACTCTATGAAGGAGGACTTGACATGATATGAGAGGGATAAACTCAACTTCCAAGAATGTCTCGATATGAAAGGTTGTGGAGCCAGAGAGCAGCTGTGTTCTTCTGTCCTGGTGCCAAACCCATCCTCATCTCATATTTTCCCACTTTCCAAGCTTGATAATTCAAATTGACCTTTCACACTGATCCAGCCCATATTTCTTCATTGTTTTCTCTTTTATTTCACATTATAGTGTGTATTTTTCTAGTTTTACAGAGATTAAAAGTAGGATTAAAGCAGAAGATACTGTTTCTAGATCAGTACAAAGGGTCAGCTGGTACCCTGGGCCGTGTCAGCTGGAAAATGAAACGTCCTGGGGGAATTCAGGGTGGGCTTGGCCTTTGTTCCTATACAGCTGGGCTGATGATGTCATCAACTCAGCTGGGGGATTCCAGCTCAGCCCTTCTGATCGGGGAGAGCCAGGAGGTCGTCATGAAAACGAGGGAGGAGATAGACAGATCAGGCCATTTGGCATTTAGGTTATGATGCCAGATGAAGGGAAATGTCACTTTTTGCTTCCCTAAAATCACTGTTTGTTTGTTTGTTTGTTTTTTAAATTAGATCTATTAACCTGTTGTAGGTCATCAAATATGACAAAACTATGGGGCAATGGTCATAATAGCGCAGTTCACCATTATTTCATTAGATTACAAAAAAGTGATGTTTTTGTAATGCCAGACAGAGTGAAGTTAATTGAAAATCAATTATTTTGATGATGTCTTACAGAATGGAGTAGTACACCGAGATCTCAAGCTGGAAAACATTCTCCTGGATGACAACGGTAACATTAAGGTACATTATAATTTTCCTCCAGTGATTTAATACTCACAATATTGGCCTGTTCTGACTCTGTCTTGTCTTCTAGATTGCAGATTTTGGTTTGTCCAACCTCTACCACAAGGACAAGCTTCTTCAAACGTTCTGCGGCAGCCCGCTGTATGCCTCCCCTGAGATTGTGAACGGACGACCATATAAAGGTCCAGAGGTACACTATGAACTAATATTCTCTAGTTATGCAACCCTATATTGCCATTTAAGAGGTCTTCATTTCTCACCTTTAAAAAATGTGGGCTAGGAAACACAATCACATACTTCCTGTCTGAAAAGATAAGAGAGAACAAAACACATAACAAAGAGAAAGAGAAAGTGTTTCCACTCATATCTGAGGGAGGTGAAACTACCCCCACCCCTCATTCCAAATCCCAACACACTCCAAACTTAGTCACTCCCAACAGGAATCATTCCACATGCCAAGTCAGTCAGCATCCTCTATAATCCAATGAGAAACAAAGACTGCCAAAAAGAATGAGAACTAATCTCAAAGTTATTTTCAGGATATCAAGCATTCTTACACCCCTTTCACGATTCCTAATATTTAATAGCCAAACACTAAGCCTGTCTGGAGCACAGGAATATATCAAAATTCCCATACTTTTTCCGGTTTTATTGTATGATGACACATGACCAACTCTAAAAGCCTCTGAACATTCAATCATACAGTGATCCCTCTGGTCCCTCAATCATCCTTACATAACTGCAGACCATGGGAAAGGCAGCATTCTTCTCACTGGTCAGAGATCAGTGGATCAAGGCCAACAATCACAGAGCTCCTCACATCTACTCAGGGTCAGATAGGTCTGGAGTTAGGGGAGTGGACGCTTCCTGCGCTGTAATCAGCCATTGTTTCCCTCGATACCTCCTCATTCCTGGCTTGGACCCCTGGCTAATCAGCAGAAGTGCAGAAGGGATCAGACGAGGTCAGGCACGAGAAATGATTAAATAACAAGCAGGAATTATGATGGCAGTTACTGTGCAGATATATGTGAGAATACCTATTGTTCTCATACATTTTAGGTGTACAATGACAGCTTGATTAAATGTTCATAAATATAGGTGGAGTTAACTTTATGGCCCAGACAGGAAAATAAAATCACAGAACCTTTTAATCTATTGCTGACAACGAGTCTTCACTGGCATGTGTTCAACTAGTACAAAAGGTCAACCAGTCTGTGAAGCCATTAAATCTATCAAAAATTATTACAAAAATAAAATGCGTCGTGATGATCATTGAACAATTTGACAGTTTTTACAAAAATATGACTAGAAAGACAAGTTACATTATTATATAATTGTTTTGTGTCACTTTGCACAACACATACAGTAAATTAAAATATCATTTTTATATTCATTGTAAAATTAAATCAATATGAAATATATTTAGTCGATAGACAAAAACAAAAAAACAAACAAAAAAAAGCCTATAAGAATTACTGGAATTGTTTTATGTAAATGCAAATTTAATTGAAAATGTTCCATAAACCATTTTCCAAAACTGTATCTCCCAGTGGACCAATTTACCAGTGTGGTGTTGTTTTGACAGGTTGACAGTTGGGCGCTGGGCGTATTACTCTACACTCTTGTGTACGGAACAATGCCCTTCGATGGAGGAGACCACCAAAGACTCATTCGCCAGATCAGCAATGGAGAGTACAGGGAACCGCCACAGTCATCAGGTATGTGTCTTCTCTACAGACATTTCAAAGTTGTCTGAACCCAAATCTCCCAACCCCAACTGAACCCAAAGTTTCCTGACCGAGTTCAAATCTCTCCATCTCATTCAGATGCTCGTGGTTTGATCCGCTGGATGTTAATGGTTAATCCAGAGCGCAGGGCTACAGTTGAGGACATTGCAAATCATTGGTGGGTGAACTGGGGCTGGAAGACCAGTGTGTGCGACTGCCAAACACAAAGGGAAAACAGCTCCCCCATGCTTGCCCGCTTCATTGACTGGCAAAACCGCACCGAGGTCCGTCCTGGCAAAGCCCAACGCCCAGAGTCTGGTAACAATAATGTCACTAATACAGCCTTGACTCCAGGCCGGCGTTTGAGAAAGTCCATGAAGGAGAACGATGGTGGAATATGGGGTGTTGTGGAGGAGAAGCCAGGCCTCAAGAGACCAAAGAGCATTCTGAAGACTCGGGCGAGCAGCGGAGACCAACGATCTCAGAGTCTGTGTGAATTAGAGCTCAGACGGTCCATTTGCTACCAAGACGATGAGTCCAGCTCCAGTCCGGAGCGAGAGGACACCCTGGGTGGCTCGCCAGCCAAAATGGTGTCCATGTTACCTAAGAAAGGCATTTTGAAAAACAATCAGCAGCGTGAGTCCGGGTATTACTCCTCACCAGAGCGTAGTGAGTCCTCCGAACTGTTAGGGGGCGCTACTGTGCAGCCTCCTAACAGCTCACCGTCCAAACGGTCTGTCGGGAGGAAAGGAATACTGAAGCGTAATGGGAAATATTCCACACACACTGCTGTGGGAGTCCATGGGGAGGTCCCGGCAGACTCAACCCTCTCACGGAGCCAAAGCAGACCCTCTAGTATCATGTACGAGGAGACAGGTCTCTCGAGCATGGGCTTGGACTGGCCGCCTGCCTCTCCGAAACCCAACATCCGGGGCTCACAGTCTGCCGAAGACTTGCTGCAGATGGCTGGGTTCAGGGGCCTTCAGACCGTTGCGCCCCTTCCCGGCGGAAAGGGTGCCCGCAGCCCTCCCGGCTCCCCTGGAGACAACGGCAGCTTCTCCTTGCTGGCCGATCTGGATGATGTTACCCAGGTGTACCAGAAAGCCCTGGACATCAGCAGTCAGCTGAGCTAGACAAAAAGGCTGAATTTACGGAGAGACTGGAAGAGTGAATGATTCCCAGCTTGTCCTTCTCGTCACAGTGCTGCTAGGTAAACGTTTACAGGTCGAGAAGTGGGACATTTCAAATCTCCAAACACCAACTCGTGTTGATGAGCATTTCTCATGATATTCTCGTTTTAAAATCGACAGTTGAGGGGGAACAACGGAAGCACTTTAAAGCGGCTGTTCTCCGAGATGCAGCGTGTAATATACATGAGAGCTGGGACCGTGTTATTTAAGTTATTTATCTGTCATTCAAGTTTTGGCCATTTGAAAATACCAAGGCCATTTCATAGTCCTTGGGAGGGTGTTTTAATTGATACAGGTCGTGAATTATGAAAAGTGTTAGATAAAGGCCATTTGAATATCTGTATAATAAATGATCATTGTATAATACCAGCAGTTTCAGTGACGTACATGCACAACAGTCCATCAGTAATGCTAAGACTTAAAGAAAAGGAATGTTTTCAAGAATTTGGAAGGATTTAAGTTTAATATACAGAAATATGGTAGCACTTTATTTTACAGTCCTGTTCCCCATTTACATACTATGTACTTATTATAGTAACTACAATAACTGGGTAATAATTAGGTACTAACACTGAACCTACCCTTAAACTTAACCTCAGCCCATGTAGTTACTTTATATTAGGACTTTCTTAGTACACTAAGTACAAGAGCACATACTGTAAAATGAAGTGCAACATAATTAAGAACATTTTCTCTTTATTAATATCTTTCTAAACTGTTTTGATAACACTCACAAAAAGTACCAAAAGGTACTACGCCTCTCTGAATCTATGGTTTTGAGAACATTGACCATAGTACTAACATGGTTAATAATACCAGTTCATTTTGGCAGCCCTAAAAGGAGTATAATGTTAATTTCATTACTATTCCAATGATATTATTATTTGATACCATCACTGTACCGTGGTACTTACTTTTTTGTAAGAGAAGTTAGATGATGTTATAGAGGGTACCAAAAACTCACTGAGATAATATCATGATCCCAGAGCTCATTTTTAACTTACTGTGACAGAGACAGGGCCATGCAAACGTTGACATATCTCTGAGATCAGTTAGAGAGCAACTAGTGGAACACAAATCACACGAAAGGTCAAAGGGCAAAGGTTATATCAGTGTTATGATACCATACATTCTTATTCTGTTTCACAAGCACACACACACACAAATACTTAAACACAATGCTAGTGCACACGGGCAATTATATGAGTTCCCTGAAGCATGAAAGTGTGGAAGGACAAGTTTTGACCTATGGTGTAATTCTGGTCCAGAAATGTCCTGCATTTCAACAACACATGCCATTTAAGACAGGAAAAGAGATGTCAAACTATTCTTTTCATGAGGTGGAGTGTTAAGACACATTATGAAGGCAGTAGATTGTGAAAAAAAGATTAAGAATGAAAAGGTTTCTTTTCAAAAATGGGAATCAAAAGGTCACATTTCGAACTGTAAAATCTTCAGGAAGTAGTATACATTGCATACGTTTTTACAATGGCATGCCAAGATAAACTGAAGATACGATGCCATTTTTCCCCAGTATTTTCTGCTTGTTTTTGGTAGTTACATTTCTACAATTGCTCACACAGGCTTAATATCAAAATATTGGTTGCATGAGGCATTTTTAATGTAGGTTAAGTGTGAACAACAGCTTTAAACGTGCTTAATATTAAAATCTGCGTTAAGATATACAAAGCATTTCTGTCAACCTAAGCATCAATGTGGCAGTTTTATATGAAGTACAGTGTAACCATTTAAATATATACATGTATATATGAAATTAACTGGAAAAATTATTTTATCCTATAGACTATCTGTTATAGGCCATTGAAAAAACTTGACTGGATATACTACATATTTAAACTGTGTTATTTAATTTGTCTTGTATTATATATAGTGTACATTGTCATGGCTATTTGTTACCTTTACTTTTTTTTTTCAACTGACTTACGATTGTCTTGATTTGTGCCTTCATTGACATAAGATTGTCCTGATAATTTTAATGTTATTCTCAGTTTAAATAATTTGCAGCATTGTTTTAAAAGGCTTTAAATAGGCATCCATGGGAAAGAAGATCTGTCTGTATGGTTTCTTATGAGCACAGTTAGGTGGTGTATTAAGCCGTACTGTTCTGTTCTGTGCTCAGTGCAAAAAAGTCACATCTTTTAATAAATGTCTCAATCTAAATACCTTTTGTGTGTATGTGTGCATCTCCACTCACTTCATTAAATGTAGAACACAAAGTACTCATAAAAGTTAGCCTCCCACCCAACCAACCAGCTGTTCCAGGATCAGTGTTAAATAAATTATACATAATATTATTCATTTATTTATATTTGCTGGTCTTAACGGCTGTGTGTTGTAGCTTGTACTCATTGTTGAGACTGGCGTGCTGACCTTGTTGTGTCAGGCCACATACGTTTCTTGTTGTTTGTTTCTCAGCCCGCATGATCACAGTGCAACACAAGCACACATTTCTCAAAGTAGTGCATTTACTTCTCATGTGACTTTTTCCAAAACAGCTCGCTCTTTCTCTTTCTCTCTCACACACACACACACACACACACATATATATACAAATTATTTTTGCATGAATATCTAACGGCAACTTTTACTATGCGTTACAAAAGACATTATTCTAAATAAAATAAATATATACATTAGAGCTCAACATTTTGAGGAAAGTTGTTTTTAAATAAGTCTATTATGTTCGCCAAGGTTGCATTTTTATCAGAAAATGCAGGAAAAATAACAATATTGTGAAATATTATTACAATTTAAAGTTTTCTATTTGAATATACTTTAAAATTTAAATTATTCCAGTGATGGCAATGCTGAATTTTCAGCATCATTACTCTTGTGTCACATGATTCTTTCTAACATTTTATTCATTCTAATACGCTGATTTAGTGCTCAATGTTTTATTATTATTATCAATGTTGAAAACTATTGGGCTGTCTTTGATTAACTGAAAGTTCCAAAGATCTGAGACATTTTCTGTAACAATATAAAAGTATTTCTTGTCACTTTTGATCTGTAACGCTGGGTGAACTCAAAATGAGAGAGAGCTGGATCCATATGCAGTGAGTTTTATTAACAGAATAAACATACCAATAAATCCAACATGAAGATCAGAGAACCAGGGAACAGAAAGAGTACACCAAAACATATAGTCATGAACATGGAAAACACTGGGGTATAAATACTATTATATATATATATATATATATATATATATATATATATATATATATATATATTGTTTGATGGAACTGCTGTAAAAGATTAAACTGGAAAAGTCGTCACTTCCTAAATACCCAAAAAGGTTTAGCTGAATTTAGTGTGGAAAAAGCAAGCAAAAGATTGTGTTTGCATGGGCCAGGTTTTGCAGAAAAAAAAATCCTATCTCTTCATATGGCAGGAAAAATAATCGTCAGGGAACAGTGTGTGTGCTTGTGTGTGATTGTTTTAGTGGACACTCGCCCTGACGCATAGTGTGAAACTCTGACTAAGTAGGTGTGTGTGTTTATGTTTGTGGGTTTGTGCAAGAATCTGTGAAAAATCTTCTGTGTCGGCACCTCCTCTTCATACAAACACACATCCTATAAATCTCAACTAATTTTAGCTCAGCGTCTGCCCACAGTTTGCATCAATGCATGAGCTGCTCTGGAAGTCTAGGCTACTTGTCTCTTAGGAATGTCTGGCCTTTGCACAGCAACCACTACAAAGACACAGAGAGAAAAATTGGAAAGGAACTGGCGGGGGGGCGGGGGGGCAAAAAAGGTGAGAGCGCTTCCAGTCGGACAGCTGATGTCAAGGCCTCATTTTAAATCCTGACCGCATGGAAACCACGGCTACTGACAGCACAGAATTATACAAAACAAAGGCCAAGAACAGCAGAGATTCACTTTTCTTTTCTTGCCTTTTTGTGAAACTGTTGATGTTTAGGTTTGTGTGTGGTCCAACCAAACAGAACGTCTGAATCCAAATAGGATGTAACGGGATAGCTTTCTCTTTCCTGAAGGAAAAAAAGCTTTTTCTCTCATTCCAGAGAGTGCTCAACCCATCTGGTCTTGATTGAAAACAACCCCCTTTTGTTCTCAAGGAGCTGCCTTGAATCACTGCAACAAGATCAAAGATAGATGTCCATTATTGCCGAATTAGGATCAGCTTACTATTCTAATACAAACCTGAACCATTGAAAAGAAAAAATGTGGTGAAACTGTTCTCAGATCAGCCCAGACGCCTGACATTTACCAACACCCAGCCGTTTATCTGAAACTCCATGAGCCGTGTCCTCTTAGGTGAGATGAACGACGAGACTTCCATCCTCTCTCCTATCCCATAATCCCCTCTTCCCTCTATACGCTTTCACACCAGTATCAAAGCCCTCCAAATATTTTTCCTCAAGTTCCACTCATTCTTTACTCCTCCTGGAAGACTGTTCGCATTCTGTAGATGTTTTCACTGGTGACAGGAAAGAAAATCTCATGAAAGTTCACCTGAAAATTTAATGTGTGGGCATGTTGCCATCATCCATCTGTCTGAGAGTTGAGTAAGTATTGTCTGTATGTAAATAAATTCATTCATTCCATATTTGATTGGAATTGAAGCGATGCACAATATATTGGGGAAATATCCTTAAAAGCTGATCATACAGGTTTTTTCTTCAAATATAAAAGGAAATGAGCATGCACAATTAAATATCCAATACATACATACATGCATACATACATACATACATACATATAATATACACTATATTGCCAAAAGTACTGGGACACCCCTCCTTCATTTCCAAGGCCACGGGTGTATATAATCAAGCACTTAGGCATTCAGACTGCTTCTACAAACATTTGTGACAGAATGGGTCGCTCTCAGGAGCTCAGTGAATTCAAGCGTGGTACCGTGATAGGTTGCCACCTATGCAATAAGTCCATTCATAAAATTTCCTCACTACTAAATATTCCACGGTCTGCTGTTAGTGGTACTATAACAAAGTGGAAGCAATTGGGAACAACAGCAACTCAGCCACGAAGTAGTGGGCCACGTTAAAAAAAAATAAAAAATAATAATAATTCACAGAGCACAGTCAGCACAGTGCGTAGAGAGCTTCATGAAATGGGTTTCCATGGCCGAGCTGCTGCATCCAAGCCTTACATCACCAAGTGCAATGCAAAGCGTCGGATGCAGTGGTGTAAAGCACGCCACCACTGGACTCTAGAGCAGTTGAGATGTGTTCTCGAGAGTGTCGAATCATGCTTCTCTGTCTGGCAATCCGATGGACGAGACTTGGTTGCCAGGAGAACGGTACTTGCCTGACTGCATTGTGCCAAGTGTAAAGTTTGGTGGAGGGGGGATTATGGTGTGGGGTTGTTTTTCAGGGGTTGGGATTGGTCCCTTAGTTCCAGTGAAAGAAACACTTAATACACTTTAGACATTTTGGACAATTTCATGCTCCCAACTTTGTGGGAACAGTTTGGGGCTGGCCCCTTCCTGTTCCAACATGACTGCGCACCAGTGAACAAAGCAAGGTCCATAAAGACATGGATGGTCGAGTTTGGTATGGAGGAACTTGACTGGCCAGCACAGAGTCCTTACCTCAACCCGACAGAACACCTTTGGGATGAATTCGAGCGGAGAATGCGAGCCAGGCCTTCTCATCCAACATCAGTGCCTGACCTCATAAATGCGCTTCTAGAAGAATGTCAAAAATTCCCATAAAACAATCCTTCCCAGAAGAGCTGTTAAAGTGCAAAGGGTAGCCAACTCCATATTAAAACCTACAGATTAAGAATGGGATGCCATTAAAGTAAATATATTTAGCATTTTATTTTTAATTTGCTCAGACAAAATAGTATAAATTGCATAAAATATAATTTATTGGTTACTAGTCATAACATAAAAATAATTATAAATATTGACCAAATTTTTAATATGGGTGCATCCCTAATTTTAAAAAAATCTAATTTAATTAAAGACTGAATAATTTAATCTCATAGATAATACACATACCCAATAAAGAACCTTTAAAGAAAGAAAATTTATAACAGGATTTATTTTATTTTTTTGACCCCCATCAATTTCTTGAGAGTTTTAATGTAGATAAGACTTTGAGTGTGGGATGGGATTAGAATTTAAGCAACTGTGTTCTTTTAAAAATTGCTCAAGACTGAATCAAAGCCTTTGTTTTGGATCTAATTGGTGAAATACTCCACATACAGTACATTCCATTTGATGAAGACGTCTCATATTAAACAGATGACAGCTTGGTGAGTAAAACATCCAACTGGCTGAAGAAGACCTGGTAGACCTGATGTGAGCCAGCCAAATCTACACAGACATACAGCCTGGAGTGAAATGAGCTGGTACAGTGTGTGAGAATGATAATCGGCTAAAATAATTGCATGCAATAAGTCTAATTGATCTCTGAGCTGTGAGGAATATATTGAGCATCAAATTAGAACCACCTCAAATTTTAGATTGCAGACCCAGCCGCAATCTTGAGCACACGCATTTCACAACGGCTAAATCTACAGTAATCCAAATCTCTGTTGCCTAAGGGTTTAGTAGTTAATCTAGATTTTGAACAAAAACACATTAAAAAGTGATTTTGGATAACACCCATCGAATCAAATCTTGTTGAATTTGTAACTGTTCTCATGTCATACTCATTGAACTAGACCCCTTTTCACCCTAACATCTGCATGAGGAATTTGGATTGAATTTGAGACTGATTGTTTTCACTCAACGGCATTAGATGATAACAATCTCCTCCTGTTTAACCATAGATTCCAAATAGAATAGAACAGTAGACATTCATTCATGTCTACACTCCTAATGAAGGTGCATACCGACTCGGAGCGATGCAAGGAAGAATGTAATAGAATGTAAAATAGTTTGTCCTTGTGCTCCTGGTCACCAGAACAAGACTAATACTGCCAAAACAAGCAACCATGAAAGGAAAAACTCGCTCAGTGTCCCTGCCCAAACTCTTTCATGCTACACCCTTCTTTTCCCTTTTTTGTTTTCTTCAGCGGTCTTGGATTCGCAAACATTTCATTGGTGTGTTCCGATCCATGCCATGCCTAATGGATATTTCAGCTCCGTATCGGCCAAAGACAACAGCAGGCCGACATTCTTGGTGCTTGACATCAAAGATGCAAACAATCATATAGTGCACAGAGTCCACATATGGATACTGAACCCTACCAGGAGCAAAAGCCTCAGAATTCCAAACAGGTCTGAGGACACATAGAGGGGGCGAAATTCCAAGACGTTTAAAGATAGCTCAGGATGTATGGGAGTTGACTTAAGATTCCCAAGCCAATATATTGCCCTGCGGCGATCAGAGAGAACACGCATTCCAGACATTCCTCTGTGACCAATCAGTAGGTCAGTCTAGAGCCTGAACTCCGCGAGATGCATCAGGGGATGAAGAGCATGACTCTTAAAGAATCTGCGCTTGTCTGTACAGCCTCTTCACTTCTTAATTGCCTCTACAGATTCTAATCAAAGACACTTTGCTTCTGCATGACTGGTAACGTCAGGATACAGGCCATGTTAGCCACCAAAAGTTGCTGTTGAGGTGTGGTTTTTAAAGAGAAATTAATTATTTTACTGTGAAAAGATGCATTAAATTGATCAAAAGTGACAGTAAAGACATTTATATTGTTACAAAAGAAATAATATATTACAATTACTTTTTTTTTTTTTTTTTTTATACACTACTTCACAATATTAGACTTTTAGTGTAGCATAAGAGACTTTGGTAACACTTTACAAGCATTAAAATGCATAAACTAATATGAACTAACAATGAGCATTACATTCTTACAGCATTTATTAACCTTTGTAAAGGGACCTGTTACCACAACTTAAAAGCATGGTTGCAAGTAAAAAAATCAAATGTATTGTTTCAATTAAACCTTTTAAGTTGTGAACATTATTTTGTAAAGTTCTGTTGACATAATAATGCTGATCATTACATCAACTTAACATCGTCTGTAATTTAAACTCAAATTTCTGCGTAAATTGGCTTTTTTTAGGTTGTAGTAACTTAAGCCCCATTTCCATTAAAATATCCCAGAACAATTTGTCCCAGGAATTTTTTTCCCTCAGACCTGTTGCTGTCTGAGTTTCCGTCGCAGTCTAAAGTACCATGAAGATTAATCCAGTGATGTAGGTTAGGGGTGGGCGTAAGGATTAAAAAAAAGTTTTTTTGTTTTTTTTTTACCAGTAATTTTGTTTATTTAAAAGATTCTTTAATGCATACAGTACGAATAACCTATGTTACTGATTAGTTGTGTAATATAGTATTTGGATAGTTTGGATAGTTTTCCAAAACTATCATAAGAAACCATTGATGCTTTTGAAAACGCAGCCCAGAACAATGCTCATGAGAAGACACAAAAATATATGTTTGAGTTATTTCACAATAAACAAATAGAAATTGTACCCTACATAGTGCAATTACACTCTTTAAATGTAATGTTAAAAGTTGATATTGATCATGTTCTATTCTGTAACTAATGTTAAAATAAATCATGTCAGAATAAAAGGTTGCATTTTATGGGTGCAGTGTCCTGTCACTGGCAATCCCTTATGAAAATGAACCATGGTTTATTTTTTACTACAGTGACCAGTTAAACTAATATTTGTACATTTTAATATTTTAACCATGTATAAACAAAAATATGATCTAATAAGTTGCAATTAAGGCATTTTGAATGTTAAAACACCTTTCAAATATAATGTTAAGTGGGAATCTTTACCCATTTTACTCCTTACTACTTTTAATAATTTAATAAATGTAAAAATTAAAAAGTTTCGGTATCGATATCGGTGATACTGGTCTTGAAAGTATCGGTATCGTATCGAAAAAAACTAAATAAGTGGTATCGCCCATTCCCTAATGTAGGACTACATGCGACTTTCCAGTTCCCGCTGGATTTCATCCTCCACATATAAGCCTAATAAAGCCCGAACCTCGTTGACGGGCCATCTGTTATATTTTTTAAACTTCATTGTTGATTCAAATAGAAAACAACTTACTGCATACACTGCGACAGACTTTTTAAAAATGGTGGTTGAAATAAAATGCTGCGAGGAGTCAGCCAATCAAAATGCTGCGTGAACTCAACCAATCAGCATGTTCAGTGCCTAAGTCCCCTGAACGTTTCTGAACTTTGATAAAGTAATACCTCACGAGCAGGGCCATTTTGAAGAGGAAATCTTTACCCGGAACTTCATTTAGACCCTGGTCCCTGCGGTTGAAACACACCGAGTACCATCCCAAAGTCCCTAGTTCCCGGGGAAAGTTCCTGCGGTGGCAACATGGCTTAAATGAAATTGTCTTAACTTCGGAAATTATGCAGTGGATTTCTAGTTCCCAACATGCTTTGCATAGGACTGGATAAGGAGAATAAATGTTGAAATTAAATTTGTTTTTAGTGAAGGGAATGCCTGTCAGTGTTTAATGCTGTTATATTTGACATTTAAAAGAGTTTCTGTAATGTTGAATTTTTTGTGGTTACCATTGTGCTGAAGAGTAGATATATGAAGGTAAACAATACATTGACTCTATAAGCAAAGACTGCACAGTGACAAGTAGTATCTATCTTGTTCATTAAATGTTAAATAAGTTATGTTAACATGTGATATGACAGCTGTTGATTTGAACTGAAATTGGTTCCAGAGCTACAACTCTGGTAGTTGGAGCGATGTAATTGTTTTTTTTTTTTTTTTTGAATAATCAACTTAATAATTTGTAGCATAAACACACATTTTTAAGTTCCTCTAACTCAAGTAGCTTGTTGGTTGAATATAAATTAACAAAAAAGTTATGCAAATTGTTGCGTAATTTTTTTGCTGTTGTTGAGCCAACACATTTTTTTAGACTGATGTTAGTTAATACAAATGTTCATGTTAGTGCATTAACCAATGTTAACAGATACAACTTTTGATCTTAAAAATGTATTAGTAAATGTTGAGATTAACTAAGATTAATAAATAAAAGTATTGTGCATTGTTAGTTCAAGGTAACTAACATCTAACTAGTGTTAACAAAAAAAAAAAAAACTTATTGAAAAGTGTTAGCGATAGTTCTTTCAAAAACATTTTTAAAAACTCGTATATCGTATATAACAACTATTTTTGTCAAATTTTCCAGTTAAAATATTAAGAATACTTATAAGAGATTGTATCTTTAATTTATCACTGTACTTAGCACTGGCAGATTATGTAATGTAAACAGTGTTCAAAACAACTTTGACATTTACTTTGTTACTAGAATAAAAAATAAAAAAATTAGAAAATTCACATCAAAGAAACATTAGTAAGATTTTTTTTTTTTTTTTTTTTTGTGCATTCCCAGATTTTCTGTTTGCAATGTTATACAGTATATGGAAATTATGTGTTTGCTTTCTGGCCTTCAATGCTAATTAAATCTGATATTTCCAGGTTTTCGCACAGCACTTCTAGGAATAAATCTCTTTATGTAATTTTATACACATTATGATAACATTATAACTAACTTAAACAGCAGTATGCTACATTGTTGGCATGATCTCATTATGTTTAGCAATTTAGCTATGTTTCCAGTTTTTATCTTTGATTCAATTTGTGTAAAAATGTTACATTTAGCATTAGTCAGGAGCACTTACTGCAGTACATGAAGGTCTGATGTCACCTGTGCAGTTCTCCTTTAACATATGAAACTAGAAAGTATGCAAACGTTATCAAAACAACAGAGTACAACTAATGAACCACAATGTTAATCAAAGGTAAAGGGTTATCAGCTGATCTGAATTAAGCAACTGATTACTGGTTCAAAAATCATCAATCAAACTTTTCTACTTTCCACCAATCAAGGAGGATATGAGTGCAACCATGAGAAACTGACTGATTATGTTATGCTGGCATGAGATGGAAAACAAATAATCCCTGATGTTTTCACGTCTGCGCATTCATCTCCGGTTTCTTTATCGGTATTTCATTATCACTTTATCTCCTGACCATCATGCCTGCATAACCGCAATTCCACTAACAGGGTGAAAGTCAAAACATTGGAATGTGGTTGTTCTATGAGCTATTTTTACTCGGCTGTTATGCTAACACTTCCACAGTCTGTGCCCACTGACTTAGCCATTAAAGGAAAAGCCAAATAGCTGTTTTGCACACAAACTCACAGGCGGGACAAAGTCCATCAATGTCTGCCATCTCTGCCCAAACATCACGCAGAATTTGGCCAGATGGGTGCATACCATTTCACTTTAGCATAAATACTGTAAGAGTTTGAAGGGAAATCATATATATTTTCACTACCAAAGCACCCTTTTTATTTGGCGTATTGCGTATTGAATGGCAGAATATTGGAAACCGTATGAACACTTGCATAATTTGTTATTGCACAGCATGAATGAGGTTTCAGGGCTACAACAAACGTAATATTTTGGTAAGGAACAGCAAAGAATGTATGCTGAAACGCAATGTGCCTTAAAACAAGACGATCCATTTATTTATACATTTTTCCAATTTAATTATTTTTTACATTATGTATTGCTAATGGTGATGGCTAACATCACTATTATTAATAATCAAATTTATAGTTATGGATTTGAAAAAAATAAAAAAATAAATAAACCCATGTCTATAGCTTTGTTAAACTGATATCTCAAATTGTGTGGCTTGTTACTTTTCTGGTAACACTAATAAGGTCCCATTAGTTAACAATTTAATGCATTAATTAACATTAAAGGGACAGTTCACCCAAAATTAAAATAACCCCATGATTTACTCACCCTCACTTTCTTCTTTCAGACAAATGCAATCAGAGACAGGCCTACTTTAAATAATATCCTGGCTCTTCCAAGCTTTATAAATGGCAGTGAATAGAGGATTTGATTTTTGAAGCCCCAAAAAAGTGCATCCATCCATAATAAAAGATATCCACACAGCTCCCGGGGGTTAATAATGGTCTTCTGAAGCGAAGTGATGCATTTGTATACTAAAAATATCCAAACTTTAAAAACTAAAATAACTAGCTTTTCGGCAGACGGCCTACACAAGTTGAGTTACGGCAAGAGAGTAACCCCTGACGCGATGTAGGAGTAGCGTAAGCTTTGACGCCTCTCGCGGTTCAAACAAATAGGGCTGGGCAACAAGCTCCTCTTCTCTTATATCGAAATCCTCCAACATTTCTCTTGAAAAATTTTAGACTTGTGATCAGTGTTTTGTTTTGCTCTATCCTCTGCTCTTCCACGTTTATTAATACATCATGCGTCAGGTCAGTGTCACGTGACTGTCAGTTTGTGTTGTCTTTCAGTTTACTTGTCACATGTTCCTTTTGTCTCAGTTTTCCTACTCCTCGTTTGTATTCAGTTGTATCACCTGTCTCATTAATCATCGTTATCTGTATCACCTGCGCTTCATTTAATCAGTGTCATCTGTGTTTGCATTTAAGTTCCGTCTCTTCAGTCAGTCTTTGTCTGCTCTATGTTGTGTACCTTCTGCCTGTTTTGGGATCCTTGAGTGAATAAAAGTACAAAGCTTTTTCGTCTTCTTCTGCCTACACCACACCGTGACTGAAGAACAGACCGCCTGAAATGGACGATAGGGTTAAAATAATTGTCCTGGCTCAGGAAAGCCATAACCTTTTTTATCTTGTTGAAAACTTGATTTGTTTGGCAGTCACCAGTTTCCAGTGTCGGCTGCAGCCCCTGACCGGAGTCCCGTGTCGGCTGCAGCCCCTGACCGGAGTCCCGTGTCGGCTGCAGCCCCTGACCGGAGTCCCGTGTCGGCTGCAGCCCCTGACCGGAGTCCCGTGTCGGCTGCAGCCCCTGACCGGAGTCCCGTGTCGGCTGCAGCCCCTGACCGGAGTCCCGTGTCGGCTGCAGCCCCTGACCGGAGTCCCTGGGCCACCAGGGCTTCTTGTACTCCCACCCAGATTCCCTCTCCTACCTCTTCCCATCGCCTATTCCTTATCCCTGCCTCCGCTGCTTCCTGTCAGCCCATCAGTTCACCCTCGGTGAGGTGTGCTCGCCGTGGGTCTGCCACTCTTCAGATCCATCATGGCTGGTGGATCCACGGTTTCCACCACCGGCCACCGCAACCAGGACTCCACCTCAGCCTGTTTAGCGCTACCCTGGTTTTTATCTCCCTCAGCTCCACCGTGACCCATCAGTCCACCAGCTACGCTGGGCTCCCTCGTCCCTCCAAATTTGCCTTGGTCGTTCATCGACCCGCCCTCGCCTTGGGATTTCACTCCCCTGGCTTTGCCTCGTCCCTTCATCCCTCTGGCTCCGTTGGGCTCCTTGCTTCATCTTGGTCCTCTGTCGCTCCGGCTCCACCGCGGCCTTCTGGATCCCTGTCAGCGCCTCAGTCGCCAGAGCCGTTGGCATCGTCATGTCCCACTGGATCATCAGCGTCAGCTCTACGGCTAAACCCTGGTCTCCACTGGCACCTGCTCCGCCTCCGTCAGTCAGCCCCCTGAAGTTGTCAGCCCTTTCTCCTCCAAGGCTCCTCCCTCCATCGGCTCCGCCCTGGTCCCTCCTGTATGCCGTGTTGTCTGTCTACCCTTCACCTGAGCCCCCTCCCTCCCGCCGCAGTTAGTCCATTTACGGTGTGAGGCCACGCCTTCTGGGGAGGGGATGTAATGTCACATGACTGTCAGATTGTGTTGTCTTTCAGTTTACTTGTCATATGTTCCTTTTGTCACAGTTTTCCCGCTCCTTGTTTGTATTCAGTTGTATCACCTGTGGGGGGGGGTTTATGCATTTTTATGAATGCATTTTTGGGGGGGGTCCAAAAACAACACTTATATATATATATATAAGAATAGCATGTGTTCTACATTATAATGAAAATGATGCAAACAGGTTGGAAGGACATGAGGATGAGTAAATTATGACAGAATTTGCATTTGTGTGTGTACTGTCCCTTTAAGGAAGACTGCATTAAGTTAGTGTCTCCATATGGCTAATGGGGCATGGAAAGTCTACTGTCAGTGACAAACTGTTGAAAGTTTCAGTCAGATCTGAGATTAGAGTTATGTGCATCTGTCTGGGTTAACATTTGACCAAGCATCATGCTGCATGTTCACATGTTAAAAGTCCATTTACATTGTTTCACAGATGATAAGGGGTTATTGCTCTGTAAGGCAACACATGCCATTCAAGACAGCAAGAAGTTTACCCAATGATGTCATGTGATTTGTCATGTGATGACAGACATAGTTGGGTCATGTTGAGAGGTTTATGAAATAACATTTAATTGAAGGGGAAAAAAGAAACCAGCAAATCTAAAACTGTTTTCTCTGAAAAGAAATGCCGTCAACGTTGAGAGAGGTCTGCAAATTACATTACCTCACAGCAAACAAGAAAGGTTACAAAGAAATGTGAAGTGTTAGTGCACAAACATAATCAAACTGTAATTCAACATTAAAGTAAAACACAGAAGTCTTGCTTAGAGGCACATCAGAATTTTTTTTTAAGGAAAGTTTGCACAATTAGGTCATCAAATATACACAGGTGCCCTCTATTGGCAGCTTGATGTTTATGCAGGATAGTCAAGGGACATTTGATGAAACGCAGAACCAACGAGGTCCCGTTTCTAACTAAATAAATTATTATGAAAACAGAAGTTTTAAGAGAAGGGTGCAGTGAGGGGAGTGTTTGTTTTTGTTAGTAATGAGCTGAAATGTTTTTGGACCTAGAGCAGTTTGCCACCTGGTCTTGAGTAATAAAGAATGATTGTGTGTGTGGAGGAGAAAGAGAGAGAGAAGGTAAAAAGGACGAGTATGTATGTGTACAGCATGCCTGAATATGAGCATTTGCATGCAAACAGCCAAGAAAAATTCCTGTTCCACATGCATTTCCTTCATGTTAATATATACAAACCCCTTGTGGTTGTTGGACACGTTTTGGCTGGTTTCTGAGAAACGTGAGTTTGGACTTTGGCTGTTTGTGTTGTATGTTTAAAGAGATATTTCACCTAAAATCATCATTTACTTCCCCTTTTTTAAGGTGAACTATCCCTTTAATAGTTGGCATGACGTGCCGGCCATTCGCACAGTATGTAAGTAACTGCTAGACTTCTTTTATTTTAGTATCAACCGTGCATTCAGTATGTGTGTGAGAAATATTTGGCCTGTCTTCCCTTTCCATCCTCAATAACGTTGCATCACACTCAAAACAGATGCAACTAATACCACACGGTATTTTAAATAGCTGTAATCACTTCCAGGTATACAAACACGAGCATGCATACTTGCAATCACGAAAAGCTTTGCCAAAGCTACACACTTGAACCCCAACTGGCTTCCAAAACAACCAGGATTGTACAAACAGCTCTTCCTTTTTCATGTTCAAGTGCACTACAGCAACATCGTCCCAAAGCCTCACGTGAGGGACCGATGCAATCTTGTGTCTAAGAGCAGACTCAAGGTCACATTCAGGGTTTTCC
>CM031946.1:8089669-8197169 GCA_018749465.1 Paracanthobrama guichenoti
GAGAGAGAGAGAGACCTGCTATCATGACCTGAGTTACTGAGACACAGACAGTGAGAATAATGCGTGTAAATGGCCATGTGAAAGAAAGCATCTGTCTAGGCAGCCAGAGAGCAGAAGTCTTCGGGCTGAATGGGTAAACCTGAAACTGCATTTGGAACCATATGAAGTATGTCACCTGCTGCCCGGGTTCCAAACACTCATCTATACAGTGTGAAAGAGTTCACATTGCTGCCGCAATCAGCCATGCAATACAAATTTCTCAGGCCAGCAAACAAGATAAGGCCAAATGATGAATAACTTTACTTTAAAATTATAGACACAAGCAGAAACACAAACTACATTTAAGGTAGTTGCCTGGTCGTTGCTATGCAGTTGTGTTTTGGTAGAGAAATGTTATTCGCTGTGTCCTACTTCCGAAGCTGCATCCTTCGAAGGCTGGAACTGAGCGTTGTTAAATGGGACGGTCTAGTCTACGGAGGATTGTTCTTGTCGCCTAACAGCTGTGACAAACTGTGTTTGTTCTTGTTTTTTTTTTAAATTATATTCAACTGTCTGAAAAACTGGGTTGTACATAATAAAGATTATAAACTTGCACATAAAATGATCTATAAAATGCATATTGGTAAGATGTCAAAATTGTAAGTTGTAAAATGTAAAAAAAAAAAAAAAAAAACATTTGCATTGTTAGATATTCCACAAGTTGAAACCCCATAATCTTTGCATTGAAAAGAGGCATATTTCTCTCTCTCTCTCTCTCTCTCTCGCTCTCTCTCTATGAATCTATGGATATGCTAAGCTGCGAAGGATCCACTCATTCTATCCTTTGCGGCCCAAGAAAATAAGTAAGGCCATAAGTTTTGCACAGGCAAACATACATTCTGAACCACATTTACACTTTCATTGTGAATAGATAAACAACGCTTGGAACATCTCACGTCTTGTCTGGTTAAGACACAATGTAATAGTAATTAAGGAAAAACAAATTTAATAGCTTGTAAACAACATTCTATTGAAGTAACGTTAAGTGGTTGGAGAACAAAAGACTTCCCAGAAGATTCCTCATTCATCGTTATTATAAGTGAAGCCACAGAAGGTTACCACAACAATAAATCAAGAACATTAACATTGTTTCTGTGATTTACAAAAAGAAAATCGTTCTTTGTGCTTTGATGAATGATTGAAAAATGTGCAAAAACTTCAGGCCAGCAGCTGAGAACTATGACACATACAGCGCATGTAGGACTGTGACTGATGTGCGTGTCAGAGAGACTCCCAGACGGTCTGAACTCTCTGTGATTGTGTGAGTGTGTGTTTGTTTGAGGAGGACAGTGAGACTTTTCCTTCTGAGGTGAGTTTCTCTTCATGGGTGGCAATCAGAAAAGAGGGAAGCGCAGTTAATGATGAGCACTGTCGGTAAGAATCCACCCTGCTCTGAGAACATTTGCAGACAGAGACTAATACAACAACCATGTACACTAGCCATACAAAGATAAACATCTCACGGTCACAAATGCACTCACTCACACACTAATTGAATGGCTCTAGTTTGTTCAGGTGGCTGAAGTCGCAGACTGCTCTTAGTGAAAAATCACCTGTTATCAGGCTAAAATGTTAAAAAGCATGGGAGGTCAGATATAGAACAATAACTCAGCCCTGCTCTGGGAACATACGCATTAACAGTCATCAGTTTCACAATTCAGGGCTGGTCAGATAGAGAAACTAAACTGGAAATTACCAGTATGCACTAGTATGCCTGAGAAAAGTTCATGATGTTCAATGATGTTGCATCTAACATCACCCCTTAACCATGGTAAATGGTAACCTAAATGCTTTTAATGGGTCATATCAAGTATAACACATGCATACACATCTAATTATGAAAATAGATAGACAGAGACTTCATACAAGCATGAGTTATTTCACATGAGCTTAGTTAATTTTTATTTTTTTTCTCTCTGAAATGTGTCATTTAACCAGGACACAGACCATGTCTGTGCGTCGCCTATCAATGACATCCTCCCCGTTACCCTCGATTTCCAGTTTTCCGGATTTTGTAGGCATCATGGAAACACCAAAGATGCTTTAATATATTATGCATTTTATTATACAGATGAGATGACAGCTATTTAAACTCTTTGGATGCATTCATTGACAGAAAACGAATCGTTGTTATATAGCTCAAACCAGGTCCGGATTAACACAATGTAGTGACCACATCTGACCCAATCGCAATTCCGTGAGTACCATGTTTTACCATGCCTAATATTGATCTAGCTTACTGCAGTGTGCATCAAGTGTCTCATAGTAGCTGCCGAGGGAACGCACAGAGTAGCATTATATATATAACTTACAACACACTCAAATGTATCTAATATGATAAAACAGTGCTGCGTTACCCCACATATGCATGACCGCTCCAGCGGCCTCATTCCACTTCAACAGCTTTCAGCCCTATCCTGCTTCATACTACAGTAACGTTAAAAAATCTTTAATACATTAGCTTATCCATGAATATGATTTCTGCCCAAGTCCCATTGGATTCTCTTCCACCGGCTGTAGAGGTGAAGATATCCACAATCAAAAAAATAAATCAAGGCGTCATCAAGCTATGCCTATGTTTTGAATAAGCGACCTCTACCTGTAAGAATTACACAGTGTGCCTTTAAAGGTGCAAACGTTCTGATATGATATCTTTGTTACATTATTTACATCACAAAAGCCAGCGGTTTTAAAAGGGGTGTGTGGACGGACGGATGGAGTGGTGGATGGACGGATGGATGGAGTGGTGGATGGATGGACGGATGGGTGCGATGGACAGACGGGTGCGATGGCTGGATGGATGGACAGACGGATGGAGTGGTGTGTGTGTGATGGATGGATGGGTGGGTGGATGGAGGGATGCATGGATGCTCCCTTTGACAGCGAACAGATTTTGGTGCCCAGATTCTGATGCTGCAAAGGAAAGCAAACAAATCAATAACTTTGTGAATAAAAACCCCCTCCGAGAGGTCAAATAAATGCGTATGGGGCCCCAAATCTGCCTAAAAACTAAAATCTGAATCATGCTTTAAGCACATTTTCCAAAGTAATTAAAAAAAAAAAAAAAAAAAAAAATGGTAAAAGCCAAAATCCCTGTGCCGCCTAGACTCTGTGCTGGCATCAGAGGACACAGCAGCTGTCAGCTCCCAAAACCATTAAAACAATACCTTTAAAGCCCTGACCCACTTATTACGCAAGGCAGATTCAGTTCAAAAGTGCAGAAGCTCTGACAATGAGGTTTGGATGTCAGTGTGAGTTTAGAAGTCACTGCAGAGAGGCGCATCAAAGAAGATCAGAGCAACTTTGCTCATCCTCGAGGTCAAACTAACATCTGAGTCCAGAGTGTGTGTGGGGACAGTGAAGTTTGCTGTGAGATGCTCGGCTTCTCGTAAAACTGGGTCAGGCCAGGAAAGTCTTGAATGAAGCGAACAGTTGTTCACATGTGGCAACATCGAAGTGCACGAAAGTAATAAAGGCTAGAGGCTAATTAGATTTTACATAACATTGATCTAATTTCAGGTCTCTGGAATCTCAGGCCTCATTCAGGTAGATTTTACATAAAGAAATGATGTGTCCCATGAGTCAGTTATATATATACCTAAATATCCACTCGCTTATCTCACAAAAATTCTGAAAGCCAGATAAAGTTTCACATTTACCGTGAAGCCAAATGAAAGTCTATAACTACAATTTCAGCTGACGGGTTTAACGGTGGGAGGAGGTTTTAATCAGCTTACACTCAAACTAATCAGAATCTGAGAGAAGAAAATGCTCTTAACATTTATGAAAAAAGGCTTGTCAAAATCACTGAAAACTATTGAATAAGCTTAGACAAACAATGAGGTGCAACTGACATTTTCCTCCCTGCAGGCGTGAGAGACTGTGTGTGTGTGTGTGTGTGTGTGTGTGTGTGTGTGTGTGTGTGTGTGTGTGTGTGTGTGTGTGTGTGTGTGTGTGTGTGTGTGTGTGTGTGTGTGTGTGTGTGTGTGTGTGTGTGTGTGTGTGTGTGTGTGTGTGTGTGTGTGTGTGTGTGTGTGTGTGTGTAAACCGATCTCTGACAATGGCCACCCAGAGAAAACGGAACTCCGCTAGCCTGAAGGGTCGCAGATATACCTCTGTTTGTTCAGGGTTTAGCGCTTTTCTTTGAGCCGGATAGATAGGCCCATGGAACCAAATTTGGGTCTTTTCACATGGACAAAGGACTCAAGCCAACGTGCCCTGACAATGATGCTGAGCAGGTTTTGTGTCTTGTGTCCGGAAACCTTCCATTTTTCACATATCCTATCCAAAGTAGTACATGAAATCTCAGGCATCACATATTAATAACTTATCTGTAACCAAATAGTGTTATAGATGAAGGGAGGTGGGTTGAGCTGATTGACAGTTTTAAACAAAGCATTACAAAGTTCTTCAAACAATATAGGACGTGCTCTAAAGCTCAGGAGAGTCTCTAGTGAACGGTTTGGGGCTTTTGTGGCATATTTTCCAGTGGCTTCATGGTGATTAATCACATGTACGATGTCACAAAGAATTCAATCCAGTCCATCTAAGAATCCTGTTATTATCCGTTTGTAATGCCTGAACAAACAAAAATGTATTCATTTATTAAATTAAATAATTTTACACATTGATAAGGGTGTAAGATTAGCTAGCAGACTAACTGGCTACTGGTATGCTGAACTAGTATGCTGACCGGTTTCAAAATAATAATTTAACTGCACAATCCATGTTGCTAAAAGGCATTAAGAGTGGTAACAGTTCACAAAAACAAACTAAACATCATAAAATGATTTTCTTAAATCTTAAAAGGATCTAATTTCCTAATTCTTATCAGGCACTGAACTAAGTACCCATTAATAGACTCAATGGTGGTCCGAACTGACAACAGCTCAGATGATTGGATCTAAAACAACTGCATCAAGAACTGAATATCATGAGCAAAGATGGCAGATTTTAAACAGCAGAGCATAGCCTAATAACATATGCCTAATGCATAGATTTAATGCAGTCATCATTCTAAACAGAAGTATGTAATAAAATGTACAGTGACTGCCATTGAGATAACTTGTTAAAGGTATTGCAAACCTCTTTGACTTTAACAACGTGCCTCTGCCTATTTGCGGAACACACACACACACACACACACACACACACACACACACACACACACACACTAAAAATAAAACTTCCTTCTTGCTTCCTTCCATTAGCTCACATTAGCCTCATGTACCTCAATCTGCAGTGAGCAAAGCCTCCATCCACCCGTGACCATCCAGAACACACAGCAGTGAAGGCGGACCTCCCAGTAAGCCAAATCAGCAGCAGTGAGCCTGCAGGCCACAGACTCCCACAGAGAAGCAAAAATACCGGACTCAGAATCCTGTCCACCAGAGCAAACCCAGAATATGGCTTTTCCACTTCAATCCATTACTTATTATTTTGTCCCATTTGTATTTGACATTGATAGAGGGTAACCAATGGAATGTAATACACTGATGCTAGGAATGTTCGCATGTGACTGGTTAATATAATTTGTGCAGGGAGACAAAACAGTTGCAGCTTCCATTCATGGACATTTTATTGCATTACAGCTAATCTTGGCAATATTAACAAACCAGACTATGGGCCATTCATACAATCTGTCCTTTAAAAAAAAAGTTTTTCTATGAAGGAAGATGTGTTTGACTGTTACATTGCTATTTTTCAGCATCACACAACATAAGCACCATTTTAAAGAGCCATAGGTTAAAATCTATTCAAATTTAATGCACCTTTAGGAAAGTTTTGTGACTTTTAGACCATGTGTTAACTGTTGTGTGGTCACCAGTGTTGGGAAAAGGAACTATTAAAATGAATGCATTGCAATATTGTGTTACTAGTTGCATTACCTAGTTACTGTTTATGGAAAGTAATGCATTACATTACCATGGCTGGGCTTGCTTGTTTGTTTTTTAATAACAAAAACAAAAAAACAAAAAACAAAAGAATTATCAAAAAATATTAACTATTAATAAATAAAAAAAGCTACGAATTTCTGTGGGTAAAATCCAGTCATTTAAATTGGCATCCACATAATCGGGAATTTCGCAATAAGTTCAAACAGGTTCAAGATTCAGGTTGACCAACATAAAGCTGCTTGGTTTGAAAGCGACTTTTGTGTGTAAAGTAATTTCGATGCAAAAATTTCAATGACTCATCCTGCACTACACAGATCTTTGTCCAATCAAATGCTCTCTAGATCAGAGTCTCTCTTTTTTTGGAGACAAGCCCAGTGGTTATGAATGAGGCTTGATCTGAGTTTACAAGTATGACTGAGAAAGTGTGATGGAGGTCTCCATTGACTAACGCCACAGTTTAATCCATTTAATCCATGGAATGCAAAACATTTTACAACTCAGGGGCCACACACAGACACACAAGCTCACTCACACACAGCTGACACAAAACGGCCCCACAAACACTAGCTTTTTTTCTTCATCTTAAGTACGCAATAGGGTTGTCATGATACTTTAATCACATCTTACATTACGATACCGGCCAAAGTATCACAATTTCACACCCTGTAACAAGGGGGCCTGCTAAACATGTCTTTACACTGCCAAGTAAGCCCACCCATGAAAGTTTTTTGCCTGTGGATTCAAATAGTGCACTTTTATAAATGATATTCTAATCTGCTGTTAAAGAATGTGTGAAAGTGAAAACAATATAATTGTTATACCGTGTTATAAAGTGTTATTACCGTATAAAAGATTAGGTAAGGGATAAGCCAGTCATTATGGCAAAATCAGAATTATGTTGCATCACCTGGAAGGGGTTTATTTTGCTACACTGTAAACCTGAATAAGTTGGCAAAACTCAAAACATTTGAGGTAATCAGTTACATCAAATTAGAATTTGTTAAGAAATTCAAAGTTTAAGTATTTACATTGTCTCTCCTTTCGATGGCAAAGCATACAGGAAGATAGAACTTCCAGCCCAGATTCAGTTAAATTTAAGTTAGTCTAAATAAAAAGAAACAAGTTCACCAAACTCAAAACAATGAAACAATTCAGATTAAAATGTCAGTTTTGTGAACTCAAAAGAAAAAGAAAGTTCTAAATACTCATAAAAGTTCATTTGATTTAACTAATTAGTTTAATTTAAGTTTACTCTACTCAAACCAATTAATTATTTTGAGGGTTTACAGTGACTGTTAAAGTAAAAAATAAAAAATAAAGAAGGTAATTGTGAGATTAAATTTACGATAAACAAATAAAGTCACACTGTAACATATAAAGTCACATTGTGAGACAGTGTCACAATGACATTTGTGTTTGTTTCACATTGCAGCGGAAAGGGGCTTCTATATGCATCCTATTACTTACCAAATAAATAAATAATACGATTTATTTAAGTTTATTTATTTATATGAGAAGAAACAGACAGTACGGCCCTGTGAGTGATATTGAATATTTGTTAAAATACAGATTTACTGTGCAATACTAGAACACAATGGAACTAGTTAGACCAGTGGAACTTAAGTACCATTATAAGGCCATTGACTGAAAAATGAGAGGATGAGGAAGAAAAAAAACTGGAAATCCTGTTCATCCACACCACTTTAGGTAGATGGTGTACTTTCACACTGGTCTAGGACTGGGTTCCCACCTAATTTAACAGATGAGGTTCAGGAAACCAGGTGTCAGAGCAATGGGAGAGGGCAGCCACCGATGCTTTCAATTTCCCACAGAGGTAAGAAGGAAATCCTGTAGTGCTGTCGTAAGGGGGAAGGAGGAAGGATGTTTGGCCAGCTCATCCTCTGCTATAACCTCACCCAAGCTTGCACATGGACAGTATTACGTCAGAGCGATTGCGCACACGCACACGCACACACACACACACACACACACACACACACACACACACACACACACACATCTCAGTGCAGTGTGAGTGAAGTATGTGTATACTGCCACTCCAAGGTCAAAATGAATGGGCAAAGTGAACAAGAGGCCAGTGTCCCACCCTGACGAAATCACCATGTGACGCAAAATCAAGTTAAGGGTCAAATTGTGGTAAACTGCAGGGGTAAAGGGCGGCCACTGCGAGAAGTAACTCTTTCTTGAACCCTCGGCTGATCTTAAACGTACAATAAATAAATAAAGAACGCTTGCGAGATTATATACTGTATGTGTGATGGCAAAGCTGAATTTTCACTGTCTTCAGTGTTACATGATCCTTCAGAAATCATTCTAATGTGCAGATTTGGTACTCAAAGAACATTAAAATAAAATGTTATATTAAAATGTGTATAAAATGGTTACAAAAACTATCATAGATGGTTATATAAAAATAAGTACCCTCATTCTGGTGTACATAATAAACAAAAATAATGCAGTTGATTGGCCTTTACAGCATTTAGCTTAACAATAAACCGAATTGCCAAAAAATGAGCCAAAAAAACTACGAACACACAATAAGCATTTAAAAAAAAAAAAAGTTCCTTTGTAGCCCCTAAAATAATCTGTCAAACTGTGCAAATTAGGCTCTGGTTATGATCTTTGGATCATTTGTTTATGGCATGAAGGATCATTTTAAGCTTATCTTTATCAAACGCCATTACTCTTACAGATTAGCTTAACTGCTTTCCTCATCGGCTCTTATTAAAAGGCTTTGTGTTGTAAGTATGTCCTATTTTAGTCAAACACGTTGTATGAAGTGAGCTGGCAAGCTAAGACATATTCATGGAGCTATATGTACAGGTGTATGTGTTCAAACTAAAGAGTATTATATAATATCTGCTGAAACAAGGTGTTCTACAAGGCCAGCTGCACACATGTGGGTCAATCACTGGGGAGTGGGCAGTGTATAAACCAGGTGTGATGCCATAGGGCCCTGTCACAACAGTAATGACAGAGGGAATAAGTAAAAACATGACGCTCACATAACCAAAGGGAAATGAAGGAGGCAATAAATCATTTTAGAGATCAAAATCTTTTTAAAAGTACATTCTGCTCAGGTTTTTCCTGGCAACACTAAATTGATCACCAGATGATGAAAAGAGGGAGTTTCAGGCATTTTCAAGTTGTATGAAGTTTCATAAATCAATTTAAATATTTTAAGTGATTAGGGATATCCTTACAACCAAACAGATTTTTGGTCAGATTTCATTTTGGGACTCTATACAAAAGGAATTTAAATGAATTATGCGAAACTATTCATGCAGCATTTAGTTCCACTCCTCAAATCTGACTGTCCGAGTGGCTTTTCAAAAGCACTGAGGAAGACAATGACTTTTTGTTTTATGACTTTTCAACATCCACATGCCTGTGATTGAGACAGCTATATTCCAGTGACTCTCAGCAATGTTAAGTTGACTGAACAAGCACTTATTAAGTAAAGCTGACAATACTTATTTTTAGTATACTACAAATGAGTAAAAGGGGTACTTCACCGCTGGGAAGATGAATGTGTATTTAAATTAGGTAAGTAGAAATGTAGTAGAAATGTGAAATTATTTTTGAAGTTGGTGCCTTCTAGACTGAGAAAAGCAAGAAAATTTATTTTTGGCTCATGTGGATGAAAGACAACAACTCTCAGAACGCACTTGCTTCGCTGCCCTACGAGGCCACTCCCAAAGCCACGGCTACTGGTTACATCACTTGCCCACCGCGGCACCACCCCACCGTTGTTTTCATTTTTATAGTAATACAATTTAGTTCAGTTAGAGAACAGACACTACAACCAAAAACTGAAAGTGTCTGCTCAATACAGTGTGAGTGAGCCGAACGAGAGTCGCAGCACTAACATAGCAGGAGTCAGATTTCATTCATCACGAGAGCGAAGAGCTGAGCTGATCTAAGCACGGCACTCATTCACGGCCTCACTGTCATTCATGGTCAGTGTCCAGTCTGGCACGTTTTCAGATCATGCCTATGGAAGCTTAACTTCATAGGAATTCATTGAAAAGTTGAAACACTCGCACTGCTCCGCTATGAATGCCTGAACCGAGCAGCCGTGCGCATTTACATTCTGTGAGTGAGATCCCACCCCTGTGGGCGGGTTGAAAACATACGGAACTAGCTCCTACTACTGGTTGTAGTCTCTAGCCTCTGGCCAAAAAAGCCTCAGATGACGCAAAATGACAACATTTGCACAATATACACATAAAATACATTTACACATAATATATGCACATAATACATGCAAACCCGATTCCAAAAAAGTTGGGACACTGTACAAATTGTGAATAAAAAAGGAATGCAATAATTTACAGATCTCATAAACATATATTTTATTCACAATAGAATATAGATAACATATCAAATGTTGAAAGTGAGACATTTTGAAATGTCATGCCAAATATTGGCTCATTTTGGATTTCATGAGAGCTACACATTCCAAAAAAGTTGGGACAGGTAGCAATAAGAGTCCGAAAAAGTTAAATGTGCATATAAAGAACAGCTGGAGGACCAATTTGCAACTTATTAGGTCAATTGGCAACATGATTGGGTATAAAAAGAGCCCCTCAGAGTGGCAGTGTCTCTCAGAAGTCAAGATGGGCAGAGGATCATCAATTCCCCCAATGCTGCGGCCAAAAACAGTGGAGCAATATCAGAAAGGAGTTTCTCAGAGAAAAATTGCAAAGAGTTTGAAGTTATCATCATCTACAGTGCATAATATCATCCAAAGATTCAGAGAATCTGGAACAATCTCTGTGTGTAAGGGTCAAGGCCAGAAAACCATACTGGATGCCCGTGATCTTCGGCCCTTAGACGGCACTGCATCACATACAGGAATGCTACTGTAATGGAAATCACAACATGGGCTCAGGAATACTTCCAGAAAACATTGTCGGTGAACACAATCCACCGTGCCATTCGCCGTTGCCGGCTAAAACTAAAAAAAGAAGCCATAGCTAAACATGATCCAGAAGCGCAGGCGTTTTCTCTGGGCCAAGGCTCATTTAAAATGGACTGTGGCAAAGTGGAAAACTGTTCTGTGGTCAGACCAATCAAAATTTGAAGTTCTTTTTGGAAAATTGGGACACCATGTCATTTAGGACTAAAGAGGACAAGGACAACCCAAGTTGTTCTCAGCGCTCAGTTCAGAAGCCTGGATCTCTGATGGTATGGGGTTGCATGAGTGTGTGTGGCATGGGCAGCTTACACATCTGGAAAGGCACCATCAATGCTGAAAGGTATATCCAAGTTCTAGAACAACATATGCTCCCATCCAGACATAGTCTCTTTCAGGGAAGACCTTGCATTTTCCAACATGACAATGCCAGACCAAATACTGCATCAATTACAACATCATGAAGGATCCGGGTACTGAAATGGCCAGCCTGCAATCCAGATCTTTCACCCATAGAAAACATTTGGCGCATCATAAAAAGGAAGATGCGACAAAGAAGACCTCAGACAGTTGAGCAACTAGAAGCCTGTATTAGACAAGAATGGGACAACATTCCTATTCCTAAACTTGAGCAACTTGTCTCCTCAGTCCCCAGACGTTTGCAGACTGTTATAAAAAGAAGAGGGGATGCCACACAGTGGGAAACATGACCTTGTCCCAACTTTTGATGTGCTGATGCCATGGAATTTAAAATCAACTTATTTTTCCCTTAAAATTATACATTTTCTCAGTTTAAACATTTGATATGTCATCTATGTTGTATTCTGAATAAAATATTGAAATTTGAAACTTCCACATAATTGCATTCTGTTTTTATTCACAATTTGTACAGTGTCCCAACTTTTTTGGAATCGGGTTTGTATATACACATAATATACACATAAAATACATAAATCTCTCATCTCTGGGGGATATGAGGGGCGAGCACAATCATTCAAATATACTACCGGGATTCTACTGATACAAAGCTTAATGCTAAATCGCTGAAGTAACCCTTTAAGTGTTTGTTCAGTCAACTTAACATTTCTGAGTGAAACGCACAAATTAATGTTGACAAATAACTGGGCAATGGATCTACTAGTTCCCAGTATGCTTCGCAAAGGGACTGCATTAGGAGAGTAAATTTAAAGGGATTAAAGTGTTATTTTATGTGTTTTTCATTAAAGGGAAAGATGTAGTTTGTTAATGTTTAATGTTTCAGTTATGTTGGACAGTTTCTTTTTGAATATTTTTGAATTTTGTGGTTACCATTATGCAGAAGAGTGTTGAATTTCTTTTGTTCATACAACTAAATTGTTATTTGTACAAATTACTCAATACAGTTGAAACTAACAACAGTGAAAGATTTCACATACTGTTTTTCCCCTACAATATAATAGGGAATTAGGCATATTCAGACGCAGGGACTGATGAAGTACCACTTGCAAAGGACGTGGAAAAGGATTCTGCTGGGACTTTTGGAAATATCTTCATTCACGACATTAAATTAGACAAAGAGCAACTAGTAGGCTAGTACTGAGCCAAGATGTAACTATTACCCTTTATTACACCCGGAATTACTCTGTATATTGCCAAAGTACAACTGTGCTGATATTCAGTGTGTATCATAACTTGAAAAATGATAACAAATACATAATTGTATATAGCATTTTCTATTTTCTATTATATTGGCTGTAAAAAAATAAAATAAAAATCAGTCATGCATAACTACTGACTGCATCTCTCTTTTACTCTCATACCTGTGGTGGAACTGATGGCTTGTAAAAATACTGTCAAAAAGATTATTACCTGGCCCAACAGAGCTGTTATCATCTTTAATAGCTTCCCTGTTCCAGTCTCTCTGGTTACATAAGTGCCCTCATTCTGGCTTTTTTCCTGTAAAGATGCAGTTGTGCCAAAGATTTTGGGTGCCAAACAGAACCTGTAAGGGTCAAACAAAATTTTTATTAAACCGTCTTATACTCTGGAAGTACTGAGGGGGACTTCATTAAGATGCCAATCAGTGAACACAACGTGACATAAGAGATTGCCTTCAAATTTGCTTTAAAAGCCTGAGAAACACTTAATTCAGTGACCTGCAGATACAGACCTGATTTCTGGTTTGCATTAACTGGGATCTGAGAGGAATGTGCGTTATAATATCTTAACCCAGGAGGAGACAGATAAATGATGTAACATAAGTATCTTTCTGATTTTTCACTTTTTCATTAAAATTTAGCTTCATTTCATGTCACCCTCTCTGCAACCCAGAATGCAACGCTGTGATGTAAGAGCGTAAGATGCAGAAACAGTACCTAAACTAATCCTTAGAGGCTTACAGTTTACATAGATTACACAATATTACAAGGCGGTGAAACAATTAGTTACTTTAACAACCATAAATCTCACACAAAGCCTCAAAATTTTCGGTTCAATGAATCAAAGACTAATAGGCTAATTGTTCATTTGTGCAGCTGATTTAATCCTCTGTACTCTTTATTGACTGTGAATTGGTAGGGAGCCATTGGCTCCTGAAATGAAACGTAGAAGCCAAATTTTAGTTGCTCATCTGGACAAGGGCTGTGAAGTTCATGACAGAAGAGCCTGATCTCTGTGACCCTGCACATCTTGCCCTGATATTCACAAGAGCATGAAACCATGTCTGACTGAATTACTGAGTTTGGTTGCTTTTTGCAGTGAAGGAGACCAAGAAGAAAAATTATAGCAGGTTCCAACAAGACATGACCCCTATGTCTATGCATAACCTCCAACATACTCACACACATACACTTTTACAAGCATCGCTAATAGGAAACTCACTCATCACTGCACACCCAGCCCTACACACTCAATCTCTCTGAATGTGGGAGGTCAGATCTTCTACTGTAATCTCTACTGACCTGTGACACGCGTGGGAAAGCCCTCGACACCTCACACTAGCCTGGTGTTGAAAACTGCTCACACACAGTCTGACTCTTTCATACATACTCACACAAGTTTACTTCGTTATCTCAATGAGGACATACCATACTGAAAAAAAAAAAAAAAAAAAAGAAAAAGAAATCAGGTCACACTCTAGTTTAGGGTCCAATTCTCACTATTAATTAACTATTAATGATGACTGTTTCCTAAAAGCTCCTAATTATTGCTTATTAATAGTTAGTAAGGTAGTTGTTAAGTTTAGGTATTAGGGTAGGATTAAGGATGTAGAATATGATCATATATAAAGTGACATTAATATGTGCTTTATAAGTACTTATAAACAGCCAATATCCTAGTAATATGCATGCTAATAAGCAAATAGTGAGAATTGGACCTTAAACTAAAGTATTACCGATTTTCATACTATGTTAGACTTGTTTTCCAGGACAGATATCTAAACATTCTTAAATCAAGGTACATTTAGAAGCAAAATTACTTTTATATTAATATGTACTGTATATTATATGATTATGAAAAATTATCAAAATTAAGTGAGTTTATACTTACAAAAGAAAAACAATATCTTCCAATGGGGCGAGAAAAATAATACTGTTCACTTTTAATTACGTTTCATATTCAGACCCCACTGGCAGATATTTGTTCTTGTTTTAAGCATAACCTCAATTCATTTTGATGCATTTTTTTGGAAATGTTAAATAATTATCTTAAATAATTTTGCTTTTCAAGTAAAAACACTAATGTACTTTATAAAGGCACTATAATGCTGCCTTCACATGATGCTACACACACACACACAGAGAGAGAGAGAGAGAGAGAGAGAGAGAGAGAGAGAGAGAGAGAGAGAGAGAGAGAGAGAGAGAGAGAGAGAGAGAGAGAGAGAGAGAGAGAGAGAGAGAGAGAGAGAGAGAGAGAGACAAAACCATGCACAAAACCATGCACACTCATTTGCCCTTCAGCCAAAGTCTGAATCCAAACTCTATCATCACTTACAGTTAGTGTTTGCATTTTTCCTAATTTGTTTAACTGGAAACCAGATTATCACACATACCCTTATCACACAGTCCCTTAAGGCAAGTCAATTCACTCTGCATCTTGGCAGCACCCTCAGGCTACTATTTTGTACTATTTTCTACTGAGACAGAAATATCTAAATATATTCAAGAGTATGTTTCAATAATATATATTCAAATCAGCAATAAAACAAGTAAATTCTTTAGCTAAAAAAAAATATTCTCTTCTTTATAACAATTATAACGTTATAACAATTTTACCTTCATGGTGTTTTTTTTCCCTGATTATTATATTCCGATTTATTCAAATAAAGTCCCTCAAACTTGCAGACAGACGTACATTTTTAAGTATAATTCCTTAGTTACACAGCCTGTTTTATTAAGTGAACACAGCAGCTATAGATACTATTAAAGTGTGAGCACGCAGATTCGACAAATCATGTGATTACCCCTCTGTGTGCCATAAGGTTGCCAGCCCCTGGCTACTGGTTAACATGATTTAATAACCTGCAATGGGATCACTTTTTATTTCACATTGACTTTTTAAATAAATGGTCACTGGCATGAACATCAGGTTTGGAATAAGGAAATTAGTAGCAGAACATTTAATGCTATTTATAGCACCTGAACCCATTAATTCTACATTAGTGCCTGTTGCTGCAGGTTTATGCTTATCCTGAATCTCTTCAGCCTGATCCTCATTTTGTACACAATCACAGAGGCCCATGGGAGATTTACAGCGGCCTCATTAGCCACAGGAAACAGACCAGATTCCAGAGTTATGAGTTTGTGGGGACCCAGACAACACAACAGCACAGAATCAGATATATCTGACCTGCTCTTATTTTCCATAGCATGCTCCTGCGTCTCTCTGTGATTAGCTATGGATGCTAGCCTTTTTTTATTGTTTTGTTGTTGTTATAGTGATTAAGGCCCTACTTTGTTATGTTTTTACAACTTATGCTCAGATATTCACCTGCTAGTGTCTCTGACCGGCTCATGTATAACATGGTATCAACCAATCTTTTTTTTATTTTTTAATCCAAGATTTGAGGGACATTTACACTATGTCAAGTTTAGGCTTACAACCAGGGTTAGGTGTTTCTACATCAGTGTTATTTCACTTACATTTACCTATGATTTTAGGGATAAGTTATGGGTTGGGTGTAGGGACATGGTAAGGGTTACATTTTCAGACAGGAATGTTGTTCCAGGATCAACAAAATATGTATTTTTTTGGAGGACTTAAATGCAGGAATATGAAGCTTACTATTTTAAAAGCAGTAATTCTGCCTTTGCATGCTTTTGGAAATTTCCTATTTCTCACTTCTGAAGATGTGATTACGTGTTCATTGCATTCAAGTGCTTTGTTGTCAGGAAGATCAAGAATTATGGAAGGACACTAGTTTTTTTTTTTTTCTTTTTTGCCTATTCATTGACAACCATAGAAACATTCACTGCACTAGATTATCAGCTTGCTAAGTAAATATGCACTACTTTAATGACAAGACAAGAAAAACGAATATAGAATACTCATCACAGCAGCAGTCATTCACCACTCCACCATTTTTAAAGTTTACAGCCTGCCCAAATCTAGAACTTGGGTATCAGAATTATGGTGGCTAATCGTCATTGAGTTTACATTCCATCTGTAAGAGCAGAGTGTGAAGGTTGAATTAGCAGAGCAATAGCACAGCTATACATAAAATATTGCAATTCATGCAACATAATGAGACATATATCAGAGTTCAAAAGTGGACAGATTGTTGGTGCGTGTCTCGCTGGCTCATCTGTGACCAGGACATCAAGTCTTTGTGGTGTATCGAGAGCTATGGTATCCAGGGTAATGTCGGCACACCACCACGTATGAAGAACCACATCCAACAGGAGTAACGGTTGACGCAAGAGTACTGTACTTGCCTGTACTATTACAGTACTATTACTGTCTAAAACCTTAAAATCACAGCTGCCCAAATCTCTACAGAATTAAATGCGTACCTCAACTCTCCTGTTTCCACCAAATCTGTTCTTGGGGAACTCCATGGTCAATATGGTCTATGATATAACCAAAAGTTGGTCACTCGTGCCAATGCCAAATGTCAATTTCAGAAGTGCCAACAGTGCAAATTTTGGGCTGTAGACAATGTGAAACATGTATTGTTCTCTGATGAGTCCATCTTTACTGTGTTTCCCACATCTGTGGAAGTTACAGTGTGGAGACCCAAAGAATCTTAACATCTGGACTGTTGCATGGCCAGAGTAAAGCACGGGGTGGATCAGTGATGTTTGGGCTGCAATAGCATGACATTCCCTACTGTGCTTGATGGGCTCGAAGTCACTGCCAAGGACTGAACCATTGTGGAGGACCATGTGCACCTCATGGTTCAAATATTGTACCCTGAAGAAAATCAGCACCAAAACAACACTAACCAACCAGTCTAGACCCAAATAAAAATGCTGCTGCCCTAACATGATAATTATGATTTTAGCACCATCCATCACACACATTTCAATCTCCATTAACCCTTGCACATTCAACTGACTGATGCTCATCCAACCCACAGATGCAACAACTTTATTTAGGAAGAAATTCATCATCTTCTCTTTCTTCCTCTCTCCATTTCTCTCCATTAACAGGTCACATTTGTAATAATACTGTTTGAAGAACGCAGAGTTGCATGTTTGAACTCGACTCTCTGCTTCCTCAGGAGAAAATAAGGCTTTCCAAAAATAATGTGCATTATGAGAGTTTGAGGCTAGTCAATCAAGATAGGCAGCAAATGGGATGTGTGTGTGTTTGTGTGTTTAATGAGAGTGAGCTCCGAACATCTTAATAGCCCATAATGAATGGTTTCCTGAGAATAGTAATAATGCAAAATGAACTCGGCAACCCATGTTTTCGACAATGCCGGACAGCTCTTTTTATTCTTAGACAGACATACATTATCTTGCAAAAAGTATTGGGACACCACTCCAAATCATTGAATTCAGCTGTTCCAATCACTTCCATGGCATAAAATCAAACACCTAGACATGCAGACGCTCCTACAAACATTTGTGAAATTATGGGTCGCTCTCAGGAGCTCAGTGAATTCATGTGTGGTACTGTGATCGGTTGCCACCTGTGCAGTAAGTCAATTTGTGAAATTTCCTCACTACTAAATATTCCACGGTCTGCTGTTAGTAGTATTATAACAAAGTGGAAACAATTGGGAACAACAGCAACTCAGGAACATAAAAATCACAGAGCGGGGTCAGCGCATGTTGAGGTGCACAGTGTACAGAATTCACCAATTTTCTGCAGGGTCAATAGCTACAGACCTCCAAACTTTGTGTGACCTTCAAGAATTAGCTCAAGAACAGTGAGTAGAGAGCTTCATGGAATGGGTTTCCATGACGAGCAGCTGCATCCAAGCCTTACATCACCAAGAGCAATGCAAAGAGTTGGATGCAGTGGTGTAAAGCACGCCGCCACTGGACTCTAGAGCAGTGGAGACGTGTTCTCTAGAGTGTTGAATCACGCTTCTCTGTCTGGCAATCTGATGGATGAGTCTGGGTTTGGCGGTTGTCAGAAGAACGGTACTTGCCTGACTGCATTGTGCCAAGTGTAAAGTTTGGTGGGTTTGTTTTTTAGGGGTTGGGCTTGATGATGCTATAATAAAATGCAATAAAATGGCATGGGGAAAAAAAGTGCAAAACAGCCTTTGTAATTGCTTAAATACATGTACAGTCTTACTGAACGCATTTTAAATTAGGAAAACAAGGTCTCACTTTAACTGGGTAAACAGAACAGTCCTGCTCAACCTCACCATCTCCATCCATGTCTGCAGCAGCGCATTTCAATCAGGGAGAACATAACCTGAAAACCACATTTAAATCCCTGTGTCTATTTTGAGGCCGCCATTTCTCTCACTGTCTCTTGGGCTGCTGGTGCACTTCTATGTGGGTTAGAGAGGGAAAAAAAATACCACCCCGGGCCTACTCAGGACACTGAGAATGGCCCATTAGTGCCCAAATCTGACATATAATACTATAACAATAACAAATATTTTCTATTCCTCACCAAGCAATTGAATCTCTTGGAATCTGAAGCTGACAATATGTCCTTCAACAACCAAGGAAATGTTTAATCATTGAAAAGGTAACTGTCCATCATTAAAAAATGATTCCTGACAGGTTTACAGATGCCAACAGCAGCCCATGATGATTATATTAATCAAGGTCAATGGAGAAATTTCGATCTTTTGAATGGCAATATGGCACCATCTTATGGTAGAATGCTGTACTTACATCCAATGTATTTAGACCGGATATCACTTTAGATTAACCTATTAAAGCTATACAGACAAATAACTGAAGCATATAGGTGAAATGCAGTTAATTCCTTGATCTTGTTAGACTGGGTGAGATATTTTCATTTCTGCCAGTCACACTGTCGGGGGTTTGTCTAATCCTAGAGGGATGCAAAACTAATTTATGTAAAATGTCATAGATAATGTCTGAAAAAAGTTGCATTTAAAGTCTCAAACACCGCCATGGGGAAAGGTTACGGTTCCTGTGGCTGCTGTTTATTCCCCATCTGGGCTTCACTGAATCATCAGGAGTGCCAATGAGACTCACAGAGACCCCGCAGAGCACAGACAGACCCCCCAGCCTCACATCAAACTAGTGCTAACCAGTGCAGATATGGTGAAAATGAACAGTGAAACTGAAAAATTAATGCAATATAATATATACCCTCTAATGTTTGCCTATTTTGCCATTTAACAAATAGGCAGTAAAAAGTTTTTTTTTTTTTCCTTTTCCTTTTTTTTTTTTTTTTTGTAAAACAATTTTTGAAGAAAAAAAAACATTTCTGTAGTGTGAAGAAAATATAAGGGGTCACTAAATGTATCAATTCTTTCACTATTTTTTATTATTTTATTTTTTTATTTTTACTGAACTATACCGTAAATGTGTCCTATGGTGTGACAGCAAAAATAAAAATAAATAAATAAAAACTCTTAATAATATACAAATAGCATGAGAGAGATTTATCTTCATTGTTAGACACCACGACTTGGACCTTTTCAATAAATACTGAGACAAACTTTGCTGTCATCCTTTCAAAACTGCTGAAAATTATATCATTTTAAGAGTGATGATTATATCTCCCCTACTCCCAATACTCAACTGTTCTTTTAAGATATTTTGAGATTAAAAAATAATCATCTGTGGTTCTATCATGTGTGTCACACCAAAGGACAGAAATGGTGATTGCATTAAAGAGAATGAGGGTATTTCATTTAAATATTTGTATTTATTTTTGAATGTGTAAAAGAAGAATTTCATTTTGATACAAACAATATCAACAAGTTTTTTTAAATAAACAAAATTAATGGCGACTCAGAGCAAATATCTTTGAAACTTTAACACCACAAAATCTTTTTAATGTAATTCATTTATTTGTTAAAAGAATAAATAATATTTAAATTTGTTACATCATCAGCTATGTTTTTAAAAATCACATTTTTAAAGTATATGGCTGTTCTTTTAAGGCATAATTTCGATTCATCCATCCACCCACCCTTCTATCTACCATCCATCCTTCTATATCCACCATCATTCATCCATCCACCATGCATCCATTCATCTAACTACCATCCACCCACCCCATCCATCTACCAACCCATCCATCCTTCTATCTACCATCCATCCATCCATCCCATCCACCCACCCCATCCATCTACCATCCACCAACCCATCCATCCATTCTCCATCCATCCTTCTATATCTACCATCATCCATCCATCCATCCATCCACCATCCTTCTATCTATCTACCATGCATCCATTTATCTAACTACCATCCATCTAACTACCATCCATCCATCCATCCCCTCCACCTACCCCATCTATCTACCATCCATCCATCCATCCATCTATCTACCATCTATCCATCTATCTATCTATCTATCTACCATCCATCCATCCACCCCATCAATCCATCTATCTACCATCTACATCCACCCACCCATCTATCTATCTACCATCAATCCACCATCCATCTACCATCCATCCATCCAACCAACCATCTATCCCATCCTTCTATATATCATCCACCCACCCATCTAGCCATCTACCATCCATCCATCTATCCATCCATCCTTCTATCTACCATCTATCCATCCATCTACCCATCCATCTACATCCACCCATCCAGCTACCATCCATCATCCATCCACCCATCCACCATCCATCTACCATCAATCCACCCATCCATCCATCTATCTACCATCCACCCACCTATCTATCCATCCATCCATCTACCATCAATCCATTTACCCCATCCTTCTATCTAACATCCATACATCCATCCAGCTACCATCCATCCATCCATCTATCCAGCTACCATCCATCCATCCATCCATCCAGCTACCATCCATCCATCCATCCATCCATCCATCCATCCATCCATCCATCCATCCACCACATCCGTCTATCTACCATCCATCCATCTATCTATCTACCATCCATCCATCCATCCATCTACCCCATCCATCCATCTACCTACCATCCACCCACCATCCATCCATCCTTCTATCTACCATCCACCCACCATCCATCTACCATCCATCCATCCATCCATCCATCCACCCACCCACCGATCCATCTACCATCCATCTATCTACCATCAATCCACCATCCATCCATCTACCCCATCCTTCTATCTACCATCCATCTATCCATCCATCTACCATCCACCCACCCATCTATCCATCCATCCATCTATCTACCATCAATCCATCCACCCATCCATCTGCCCCATCCTTCTATCTAACATCCATCCATCCACCCATCCTCTATTTGCGTCATTCTCTTAGGACTTCTTCCCTTCTGCGTGGACCCCTGCTAAAAATCTCTATACTTCCATGTCCTCTCCCTCCCACTTCATTCTCTCAAAAACAAAGAATATAACATTTTATTGTTTACTTTCATGACACCTTATAACAGTAAAAACTTCCATTGTTCAGAAAAAGAATAGCTGAACAAATCTTCAAAAAGACCTTGTCCTCTTATGTGCCACCCACCCATCCTTCTATCCTTCCTTCTATCTACCATCCACCCATCCTTCCTTCTATCTACCATCCACCCATCCTTCCTTCTATCTACCATCCACCCACCCATCCTTCCTTCTATCTACCATTCACCCACCATCCATTCATCAATCTACTACCCCATCCATCCATCTACCATCTACCATCCATCCATCCATCCATCCATCCATCCTTCTATCTACCATCCATCCATCCACCATCCATCCATCTATCTACCACCCATCCATCCATCCATCCATCCATCCATCCATCCCTCCCATCTATCTATCTACTATCCACCCATCCATCCAGCTACCATCCATCCACCTACCCACCCATCCATCCTTCTATCTACCATCCATCCATACATCATCCATCCCATCCTTCGATCTACCATCCATCCATCCATCCATCCATCCTCTATTTACTTTGCGTCATTGTCTTAGGATCTCCTCTCTTCTGTGTGGACCCCTGCTAAAATTCTATCCATCTCTCTATACTTCCATGTCCTCTCCCTCCCACTTCATTCTTTCTCAAAACCAAAGATATCAAATGTTATTATTTACTTTCATGACACCTTATAACAGTAAAAAATCCATTGTTCAGAAAAAGAATAGAACATAGAAAGGAGTTGAACAAATCTTACTTTATTTAAAATGCTTTTTAAAAAGAGACCATGTCCTCTTGGGTGCCACCCACCCATCATCCATCCTTCTCTCTATCATCCACCCACCAATTCATCCATCCATCCATCCATCCACCAAGCCATCCATCTATCTACCATCCATCCACCCACCTGCCCATCCTTCGATCTACCATCCATCCATCCACCTACCCACTTATCCATCCTTCTATAGCTAATAGCTTGGGTTAAATGTTTGCTTAAAACAACCCAATCACTGGGTTAGTCCATTTTCAACCCAATTTGGGTTGTTTTTAACCCAGCATTTTTTAGAGTGCACCCACCCATCCTACCATCCATCTATCCTATCCATCCATCCATCTCCCATCCATCCATCCATCCATCCATCCTACAATCCATCTATCCTATCCATCCATCCATCCATCCATCCATCTCCCATCCACCCACCCATTCATCCATCCATCCTTCCGTCTACCATCATCCATCCTTCCATCTACCATCCATCCATCCATCCATCCATCCATCCATCCATCCATCCATCCATCCATCCATCCATCCATCCATCCATCCATCCGCATTGAATCATGCATTCTGGACAGTAGATTAATATGAACATTTAGTATTATTAGCAAATGTCTCTTTAATCCAACATAAAAGGGCTAATATAAAATGGACAAAATAACATCGGCAGCAGTAATGAAATGCAACACTGGAAACTACTTGTTCACAATCCCTTTCTTAATGTTAGATTATAAAGCACATTTAAGAGAGCTCATTGTGCCAGGTTCCAGCAGAATTAATTAGTCCATTATGAGAGCTTGCAATCATTACAGAACAACAAGTACATGTGAGTGTCATACTGCACCCGAAGCCACACTCCATCACTTGTGTAAGACAGATGTCAATGTTTAACATGAACTGAAAGGCAAGAATAATTTATTTCACTCATATATATATATATACACACACAATCTCATTCATTTCACTTTTATTAACATCAGATTGAAATTAAAGAGCTTTTGAGACAATAGTATTATGTAATGTTAACATTTATGCTGCTCTGAATAACTACTCTAAATGGGGGGAAAAAATTAATTCCCGAGTACATAATTGAGATTTGAAATGCCATTTGTAATATTTTATTTTATTTGTATTTTTTCACATTCAGAGAAAAACAGAGCCACTATGTGCTTCAGCTTTCTGGGGAAAGTGGTATCTGAAATCGGTCTGTTCCAATAAAATCTATTCAAATCTGAATAACTGAATGAAAAAAAAATTAACTGGAACATTCACGTGACCTTTTGCCTTTGGATGATCACTCCAGGTGGCACTGTAGCCAATCAAGCAGAAAAGTATTATTATTATTCAGAGTAAAATCTTCCAGGATTTTCAGGAAACTGCTGCTTTGTGAAGTTTCTGGTGAGAGCTGCACCTGAGAAACACTCATTTTTAGAATCTTTCATCTATGATGCGTGAAAGAGCTTTCACGGTTAGAGGTGTGAGCGGGAAAGGGTGCAAATGGACTTGGATTTAAAAATAAATAAATAAATGCAGTCTAGCCCTAAAAATAGGACACAAATGTTCATATACATTCTCTTACCGTTTACAATATATTCTCATCATTCAAAAGTAAGCTTGGGGTCAGAAATAAATTATCCAGTAAGGAATTGGAGTGAATTACAGTAAAGACATAATGTTACAAAATATTTATATTTAAAAAAAAATTAGTTCTTTTGAACTTTGAACATGAGCAAGAAATCATGAAAAATATATCCTGCATGGTTTCTACAAAAATGTTAAGCAGCATAATGGTTTTCAACATTGATAATAAAAATAAATTAAAAAAGTTTCTTGATCACCAAATCAGCATATTAGAATGATTTTTGAAGGATCATGTGACTACTGAAGGGACATGTGACTACTGACTACTGATGGCTTCAACTTAGCCATCACAGGAATAAATTATATTTTAAAATATATTAAAATAGAAACAAATACAAACCCGATTCCAAAAAAGTTGGGACACTGTACAAATTGTGAATAAAAAAGGAATGCAATAATTTACAAATCTCATAAACTTATATTTTATTCACAATAGAATATAGATAACATATCAAATGTTGAAAGTGAGACATTTTGAAATGTCATGCCAAATATTGCCTCATTTTGGATTTCATGAGAGCTACACATTCCAAAAAAGTTGGGACAGGTAGCAATAAGAGGCCGGAAAAGTTAAATGTACATATAAGGAACAGCTGGAGGACCAATTTGCAACTTATTAGGTCAATTGGCAACATGATTGGGTATAAAAAGAGCCTCTCAGAGTGGCAGTGTCTCTCAGAAGTCAAGATGGGCAGAGGATCACCAATTCCCCCAATGCTGCGGCCAAAAATAGTGGAGCGATATCAGAAAGGAGTTTCTCAGAGAAAAATTGCAAAGAGTTTGAAGTTATCATCATCTACAGTGCATAATATCATCCAAAGATTCAGAGAATCTGGAACAATCTCTGTGTGTAAGGGTCAAGGCCGGAAAACCATACTGGATGCCCGTGATCTTCGGCCCTTAGACGGCACTGCATCACATACAGGAATGCTACTGTAATGGAAATCACAACATGGGCTCAGGAATACTTCCAGAAAACATTGTCGGTGAACACAATCCACCGTGCCATTCGCCGTTGCCGGCTAAAACTCTATGGGTCAAAAAAGAAGCCATATCTAAACATGATCCAGAAGCGCAGGCGTTTTCTCTGGGCCAAGGCTCATTTAAAACGGACTGTGGCAAAGTGGAAAACTGTTCTGTGGTCAGACCAATCAAAATTTGAAGTTCTTTTTGGAAAACTGGGATGCCATGTCATCCGGACTAAAGAGGACAACGACAACCCAAGTTGTTATCAGCGCTCAGTTCAGAAGCCTGCATCTCTGATGGTACGGGGTTGCATGAGTGTGTGTGGCATGGGCAGCTTACACATCTGGAAAGGCACCATCAATGCTGAAAGGTATATCCAAGTTCTAGAACAACATATGCTCCCATCCAGATGTCGTCTCTTTCAGGGAAGCTTTCTTTCAAAAGCTCTCTTTCAATAAGAGCGCGGCGCTAGCAATGCCAAGGTCATGGGTTTGATTCCCAGGGAAAGCAAGAACTGACAAAATGTAAAAAAAAAAAAAATGTGTACCTTGAATGCAATGTAAGTCGCTTTGGATAAAAGCGTCTGCCAAATGCATTAATGTAATGTTAATGTAATGTAGGGAAGACCTTGCATTTCCAAACATGACAATGCCAGACCACATACTGCATCAATTACAACATCATGGCTGCGTAGAAGAAGGATCCGGGTACTGAAATGGCCAGCCTGCAGTCCAGATCTTTCACCCATAGAAAACATTTGGAGCATCATAAAGAGGAAGATGCGACAAAGAAGACCTAAGACAGTTGAGCAACTAGAAGCCTGTATTAGACAAGAATGGGACAACATTCCTGTTCCTAAACTTGAGCAACTTGTCTCCTCAGTCCCCAGACGTTTGCAGACTGTTATAAAACGAAGAGGGGATGCCACACAGTGGGAAACATGACCTTGTCCCAACTTTTTTGAGATGTGTTGATGCCATGCAATTTAAAATCAACTTATTTTTCCCTCATAATGATACATTTTCTCAGTTTAAACATTTGATATGTCATCTATGTTGTATTCTGAATAAAATATTGAAATTTGAAACTTCCACATCATTGCATTCTGTTTTATGCACAATTTATACAGTGTCCCAACTTTTTTGGAATCAGGTTTGTATTTAAAATGGTAATAATCTCACAATAATATAGTTTTTACTATATTTTGAATCAAATAAATGCAGCCTTAGGTGAGCATGAGAGACTTTTTAAAACTTGCATACATAGTTTTCTTAATTGTATGGTGCTTTATGCTAATTTTATGGTCTTTGAAATGATGTACATTGTACAATGCACCTTAATGACCAATACATTCTTCAAAATTTCTTCTTCTGGATTCCATATAGTATAAAAAAATAAAAAAAAAAAAAAAAGTCATACAGTTTTGTAAAAACATAATTTTCTTAATTTTCAACATTACAAAAACATTTTCTTTTCAGGTGAACTACCCTTTAATGCCTGGTACACAATGCAATTTTAGCCCTGATTTTCACTCGCCGACAGTTTTGTGGAAGTCACTGACAAATGAGCTGAGGCAAATGAGTGCTTGTGCACGTTCAGTGTTTATAATCAAAGATGCGAGAGAAGCACCAATGTGTCGCCAGTGCCCATGAGATATTTAGTATGTAGTGTGAAATGTGTTTTGACTGGAAATTACATCAGCGACGTCCTGCAGCCAATGAGAGCTCAAGATACAGGGCAAGGGAGGAAATTTAGGGGGAGGAGTCATAGACCTGCAATAGAACAGCAAACGACCACTCTCTACTTCATATTCTTATTAGGTTTTTTTTTTTGCTGCAAATCAGCACACAGACAACTTGGATTACAGGCTTCTTGCGTGCATCATTTAAATGAAAATGAAAACCAGTCTTGTGCGAAAACATCTCTCACATAATCTTACGTTATTTCCTATATCAATTCTTGCATGTTTGGTTGTAAAACGTAGTCTATAGAACAGTCTGGGATTCTTCCTATTGAAACACACAATGTGTGACACCTTGTCTCCAATTCACTGTGTGATGTGCACACAACAGCAACTAAGTTGTACCCCAGACAGTTGTGTAGTGTGAGAAGAATGGCGATCCGACGACTTTGAAAATCGTGCAGTGAAAATAGGCCGGCGTTAGGCCCGCCAGTAGGTGTGAGAAAAAGAGTTCATGGGAGTCATGGGAGTTCAAGAACCGGCCTTTCATTCAGCACCCGCTGTGAAACAGTCTGGCTCACACACTCTCTCACTTTCTTTTACTCTCTGTCCTTCACTCCTCAACTCATTTCCCCTGTGTCTCAGTGTGTGTTCCAGCTGACCTGATGCTGAAAAGTGCGAACGCCGGCCTACTTTCACGGTCCTCTGAGTTCTCTCAGGTTAGGCTCTGCTAGCAGATACACTCGTTTTATAACTTGCTCTTCAGAGGCTCTCGCTGGGTCACTCTAATTGGGTTACCGGAATGGAGGAACCTTAAAACCAATCACAAACACATAACCCTTGATTTCACCTCCGGATGACAGTAAAGGGCAGAAGCAATAAGAGAAGAAACAAGCTCCTTCAAAGGCACTTCATGTACCTTGTCTTGCAAACACTCACTAAATTAATTCTTTCTTGTACATGATTTCCTGTTATGACTAGAGAAGAGTGTCTGAGAAGATGTGAATCACGTTGAAAGGGCAAAAGGATGAGTGCATAAAAAGTGTCTCCTTTCCACCTTGGAAACCATTTGACCCTTGTGAAACCCCCTTAATAAACGTGACACGTACAGAGCAACATTGTGAGGGAAAAGCTTTGAGCTCAGAGAGACATTTAATCTCAATTGCTTTGTGATTGTCATAAACATCTGTGTGTCGCTGTCCTGAGAAACAAGGTGCTGGTAGCAGTTGCACTTAAATGCGCTGAGTGTTGCAAACAAACTCAGATATGTCTCTGACAGAACTAATTCCAGTTCAGTTTTCAGAGCATTCAATTAGACGATTGTCTCTCAGAGGATTCCGTTGTGTCCTAACGAGCCAATCAACAATGAAGATTGCGTCCTGTTGAGATTATTACACAGCACTTTTCAGCCAAGATTCCCTCCGGATAGCCCTGCAAGTTAAATTAGAGAGCAGTCAATGTACTGTACGTGCAAATACATAGCTTATGTTTCTAAGAAACATTTGCTCTAAAACATACAGTAGTGAGTGGCCTACAAAACACATTCTTAAAAACGAAGATTAGCATTGATGAAATTTTAACATCCATGGAACCTTTGCAGTGCACAGTAAGGGAAAAAAAGTTCTTTAGATTTTTTAAATGTTATTCACACTAAGAAAAAAATGCTCACTCAAATGTTCTTTATAGGAATAGCTCACCCAAAAATGACAATTCTGTCATTATTTACTCGCCCTCAAGTTGTTCCAAACCTATATGAATTTCTTTCTCCTGCTGAACACAAAAGAAGATTATGAGTAACCAGACAGTTGATGGACCCCATTAGGGAAAAAAAGTAGGAAAAAAAACAACAACAACTATGGAAGTCACTCGGGGTCCATCAACTGTTTGCTTTCTTCTTTTGTGTTCAACAGAAGAAAGAAACTCGTACAGGTTTGGAACAACTTTTTTGGGTGAACTATCCCTTAAATGGAACCTGTATTTTAAGGCAGCATTTTAAGGGCACTACTAACATGAAGTCGGAATTTCCAAAAGGTTGTCAAGGTGGATGAAATAAAGCACCTACACATGCAGACTGCTTCTACAAACATTTGTGAAAGAATGGGTCACTCTCAGGAGCTCAGTGAATTCAAGCATGGTACTGTGATAGGTTGCCATCTGTACAATAAGTCCATTCCTGAAATTTCTTCACTACTAAATATCCCACAGTCAGCTGTTAGTTGTATTATAACAAAGTGTAAGCAATTGGGAACAACAGTAACTCAGCCACGAAGTGGTAGGCCATGTAAAAATCACAGAGCGGGGTCAGCGTATGCTGAGAGAGAGCTTCATGGAATGGGTTTCCATGGCCGAGCAGCTGCATCCAAGCCTTACATCACCAAGTGCAATGCAAAGCATCGGATGCAGTGGTGTAAAGCAAGCCGCCACTGGACTCTAGAGCAGTTGAGATGTGTTCTCTAGAGTGTCGAATCATGCTTCTCTGTCTGGCAATCTGATGGATGAGTCTGAGTTTGGTGGTTGCCAGAAGAACGGTACTTGCCTGACTGCATTGTGCCAAGTGTAAAGTTTGGTGGAGGGGGGATTATGGTGTGGGGTTGTTTTTCAGGGGTTGGGCATGTCCCCTTAGTTCCAGTGAAAGGAACTGTTAATGTTTCAGCATACCAAGACATTTTAGACAATTTCATGCTCCCAACTTTGTGGGAACAGTTTTGGGGATGGCCCCTTCCTGTTCCAACATGGAGGGTTACAAGACATGTTTGGTGTGGAGGAACTTGACAGGCCTGCACAGAGTCCTGACCTCAACCCGATAGAACGCCTTTGGGATGAATTAGAGTGGAGACTGAGAGCCAGGCCTTCTCGTCCAACTTCAGTGCCTGACCTTACAAATGCGCTTCTAGATGAATGGTCAAAAATTCCCATAAAACACACTCCTAAACCTTGTGGAAAGCCTTCCCAGAAGAGTTGAAGCTGTTATAGCTGCAAAGGGTGCGCCAACTCCATATTAAACCCTACGGATTAAGAATGGGATGTCATTAAAGATCATGTAAAGGCAGGCGTCCCAAAACTTTTGGCAATAATAGTGTAACTTGTTTTAACAAAATTTTCAGGGAACATTGCATGTATACTTCTTGGAATAAGACAACCAAGAATGCATTGTGTGGCAAATCCAAGATGGTGGATGAAGTAGGAAAACAAAAATACTTCAGTAGATACAAACCCGATAATTTACAAATCTCATAAACTTATATTTTATTCACAATAGAATATACATAACATATCAAATGTTGAAAGTGAGACATTTTGAAATGTCATGCCAAATATTGGCTCATTTTGGATTTCATGAGAGCTACACATTCCAAAAAAGTTGGGACAGGTAGCAATAAGAGGCCAGAAAAGTTAAATGTACATATAAGGAACAGCTGGAGGACCAATTTGCAACTTATTAGGTCAATTGGCAACATAATTGGGTATAAAAAGAGCCTCTCAGAGTGGCAGTGTCTCTCAGAAGTCAAGATGGGCAGAGGATCACCAATTCCCCCAATGCTGCGGCCAAAAATAGTGGCGCAATATCAGAAAGGAGTTTCTCAGAGAAAAATTGCAAAGAGTTTGAAGTTATCATCATCTACAGTGCATAATATCATCCAAAGATTCAGAGAATCTGGAACAATCTCTGTGTGTAAGGGTCAAGGCCGGAATACTGGATGCCCGTGATCTTCGGCCCTTAGACGGCACTGCATCACATACAGGAATGCTACTGTAATGGAAATCACAACATGGGCTCAGGAATACTTCCAGAAAACATTGTCGGTGAACACAATCCACACATGCCATTCGCCGTTGCCGCTAAAACTCTATAGGTCAAAAAAGAAGCCATATCTAAACATGATCCAGAAGCGCAGGCGTTTTCTCTGGGCCAAGGCTCATTTAAAATGGACTGTGGCAAAGTGGAAAACTGTTCTGTGGTCAGACCAATCAAAGTTTGAAGTTCTTTTTGGAAAACTGGGACGCCATGTTATCCGGACTAAAGAGGACAAGGACAACCCAAGTTGTTATCAGCGCTCAGTTCAGAAGCCTGCATCTCTGATGGTACGGGGTTGCATGAGTGTGTGTGGCATGGGCAGCTTACACATCTGGAAAGGCACCATCAATGCTGAAAGGTATATCCAAGTTCTAGAACAACATGTGCTCCCATCCAGACATAGTCTCTTTCAGGGAAGACCTTGCATTTTCCAACATGACAATGCCAGACCACATACTGCATCAATTACAACATCATGGCTGCGTTAGAAGAAGGATCTGGGTACTGAAATGGCCAGCCTGCAGTCCAGATCTTTCACCCATAGAAAACATTTGGCGCATCATAAAGAGGAAGATGCGACAAAGAAGACCTAAGACAGTTGAGCAACTAGAAGCCTGTATTAGACAAGAATGGGACAACATTCCTATTCCTAAACTTGAGCAACTTGTCTCCTCAGTCCCCAGACGTTTGCAGACTGTTATAAAAAGAAGAGGGGATGCCACACAGTGGGAAACATGGCCTTGTCCCAATTTTTTTGAGATAAGTTTATTTTAAATTTCATTGCATCAACACATTTTTCCCTTAAAATTATACATTTTCTCAGTTTAAACATTTGATATGTCATCTATGTTGTATTCTGAATAAAATATTGAAATATTGAAACTTCCACATCATTGCATTCTGTTTCTATTCACAATTTGTACAGTGTCCCAACTTTTTTGGAATCGGGTTTGTACTTCATTCAGTATTGAAAACTGTTAAAATAGTGCAGTATAATTCAAACGGAGCTATTTGTAGTACTCAATATTTGTGCTTGAGAGTTTTGCGCTGTTAGCTTAGCAACATGCTAACATCAAACTCCATTGAAATAAAGTGAGTTGTTTAGAATGAGGAGTATTATTCCAAATGAGGTACTTATTACGGTAAGGTTGCCTTAGAAAGCTGTAGGTGGTGAGGCAACTCATTTTGATTTTTGTTAATTGCCATTTGATCAATAATGATTTAAATGTAAGAAGTGGCATACTTTAAAGTTTGTATAAGAAAGCAAAGATGGACTTACCTTCATCTGTGCGTTCAGCTCTGAATATCATTATTCTGTTGATGGAAATATGCTTTAGTTGATACAGTTAAACACAATCTGAGCTGGACACATGTGCATCAGTGTTATTTTAGTATTATTTATATACTATTATATAATATTATTTTAAACTGGCTTTATAAGTCCCAGTGAGTGAACCGTAAGTAGCAAGTGAGTTTTCTTCAGTGCTGTGACGCATTTCAAGTGAAACAGAATATTGAATAGAGGGCAGGGTTTAACTTCAGCGCTCCTCCTCTCCATCTCTCACTCATAGCAGACTAACGGTTGGAAGGGAATGGTTAGGCATTTTCAAACCCAAGCCGTCAAACTGACATCATCTGAGAAGGAACACCGTTTCCAGACCGGAAGTAACTTTTCCGATTTTGATTAAAGATTACCGCGACAAACTATTTTTTCTGTGTATTAACTTGCACGGATTAATTGTTCACCCTAAGGCCAGTAATGTGTACTAACAAAGTAAATAGGGTCAATTTTGATTTCATGAGGACTTTAATTGTAGTTTAAGTTTGAGTAATTCTGTTATGTGCTTTTGACTTTTTGTGCTTTTTAAAAAATATTTCTATATTGCTATAATTTATTTAAATTTTAGAATTTAGTATTTTTAGTACTTCAACTTAAGCTAGTTGACAAGACAAGTTTTTCAACTAATATTTATATTCTATTTTATTCAATTACCGAAAATTATTTGATATATAGTTGTAGTTAATAACATCACTGATGTGCATCCCCTCACACACAAACCTTTAGCTTATTTGTTAACACTCTCTTTGGAACTCAGCAGTTTCTGCTTCCCCTGCAGGAAAGATGTTTCTCCAATTAACACATCCCAGAGCCTCCAGGAACAACACTCACAAAACACACACACACACACACACACACGTGTCCTAACTCAAGCCTCAGCCCGAAATATAATTCATTACTTTAATTTAAGATTTTTTTTTCCACTTCTTTGTTAATTCTCGTCATGAGACCAGAGAAAATTGAGGAAATTGGTTTCCATTGTGTGAGTAATGAGTTTCAGGAAGAGAAGGAAGAAAATAAAACTTCATTACCACTGTATTTACACTTCCTTTAACCTTCTTTCTCTTTTAAATGTGTATATACCTCAGTGGGTTAACAAGGTAAGGAAAGGGAAAAAAGGTACAAACATCAAAGTGTGTAGTTTCTGGAATCAAATTAACACTGAAAATAGAAAAGAAAAAAAAAACATCTCCAGATTTGAACACCCGAATGTGTGCTGTATATTGATATTGTTATGACTACTTTATTACTACATCATAAAATATGCATACTGGATTTTCTTGCATTTATTTATATACTTAATTGCATCTATCTATTCTATTGATCATCAGAAAACACTCTCTGTTTTGATTGTCTGTTCACTGGTTTTTACATCTACTGTTTACTTTGACTTCACCTAATACTACAACTAATGATAAAAGAATACAGATGGAAAGTGCATGTAAAGCTGGTCATTATCTCACCTTTGTGTGTGGAGGGTGTCTGGCCGTCGGCCACATTGCTGAGGTCTGCAGGTAAGCCCACATACACTCCACCATAGTTCATCCTCTTCTCATCGTCCACAGACGAATCTTCTTGCCTGTGTGCCCAGAACAGAACTAAGAGATGATTCGATGGGCATATGTAAGAGGCAAAAGCACAACTTAGAAAAGTTTGATGCTTTATTATCCGTATTACTGTGAAAGATGAATTAGCAACAAACATTTTATAACTTTTAGTAAGACTGTATTTGACTGAACAAATGCTGAGCATCACATACAGCAGTTTGTTTGACTGATTAACTTTGATCCTTGATTAGAAGCCTTGATTAGAAGCCATGAACATGTATTAACAGTAATGCAAATCTTACAAGAGGCTTGTGAATATGTATGATTCATCAGATCTCTACAGGTATGGTGTGTTATTGTGATGAATGTGTGTGGCAGTCAGGGCCCTAATATCTGTTTGTGAAACTCTCTCCTGCTGAGTGCTGGTGCTTGTTGTTCGCATGTGGGAGAATAAGTCCAGAAACCTTTTTGGAAAATGACAAGCAGTGTATAAGCCCCACTGGGTTTTTTTTCTCTGAAGGGAAATTGATTGACAAGCAGTTCCAGAAAACCGAAGGACACTGGGAGGCTTACTTCCCTCCTGTTTATCTTATTCTCTCTCTCTCTTTGAAGTCAAAGCCTTTGGAAAAAATATGACGTGAAACAAATTGCAGAAGAAAATTCAAAAACCCACCAAAATCAAAAAATTTTTTACCAAGTAACCATAGATTTCACCACAATACCAAAGTTAATAGTTATTGTTAACTGAAAAACTGAAAAACCAAAAGGAAAGTATTTGATGAATGTATACTATATGCGGAGACCATTCACTCAGTACAGTTATCTCATTTTTGACCGAGGTGGCTTTTAGAGGCTTCTGCATTGGAAGTCTTCATATATTATAAATTGGTATAGTTTTTTATAAAGTTTTTTTTAATATATATATTATCAATATATTGCTTATTGACACTGTAGTGTTTTTGTGAAAACTATGAGCTGCCAAAGTAAATGTTCGTTGTACTGGGAATACTCACACATCTTTGGCTGACTCAGATGGACCTGTGGAAATAAACAAACATACAGATTAATATACAGAATAATACCACATGTCCCTTTTGATCATTATATAAACACACCGAATCATTTTAAAGGAACATATGTATTGCTCTCTTGAATCTGCTTCACCTGCTTATAACCTCCATAAAATAAACATTCCCACTTTGTGCAGACCTGGTTTGAAAGAAAACTGATAAAATAAAAATAAGCGTAAGTAATTAATATATTATTATGTTATAAAAAGTGTTAAAAATATATAAGGAAGGTGTTGTCGGGCAGATTTGGCATTTGTTGTTATAGTGAGAGCTCTGTCCAATGTCTGGTCAATCAAACCATGAGTCACCAAGCTAACACTAATGTGTGTGTGTGTGTGTGTGTGTGTGTGTGTGTACAGTTCTTAAAGTTAACTGACATGTAGTTAGGGGGGGAAAATATATATTGGCTGAATCTTCACAGATGTAATAGACATTACTTAGTCTTAATAATTACACAATTACAAGTTATATTACCTGTATCCTCCTGCAGATATAAACCTGATTAAACAATGCAATGCATTTTCAATGTGAATTAAATCTTTTCATCCCTCTGTAATGCTTAAAATTATTTAAAAAAAAATTGTTGATTCCACGACCCTCACAGAGCAATTCATATTGATTAATGCCCATTCCTGCCAAGACGAGTGTGTGTGCATGCTCATGTGATATGACTCACACTGAAGCATGTTCAGATTGAACTCTCTTGATTTTTGAAAAATGACTGAGGACAGAACGTTCACATACACACACACAGCTGAGAGATACAAGAGTCTCACAAGATCGAGGGAGTAAACAAACACCATTCATGAATTTTATCCGTCTCAATGTACCTGTAGACTCGACCACAATCAAGAAAAGCTTTACTTCTAATTGTTAAACAATTTGGAAGGTCTGAAAGGACTGGGTTGAGTGACTCTTGATGAATGTTTCAGTCCTGACAGACTCTCAGATCTCCCATTCCCAACAGTGTGCCTAGCCCAAAGCCAATGGTTAGTAGAGAGAAAGAGAGAGAGAGAGAGAGAGAGAGAGAGAGAGAGAGAGAGAGAGAGAGAGAGAGAGAGAGAGAGAGAGAGAGAGAGAGAGAGAGAGAGAGAGAGAGAGAGAGAGAGAGAGAGAGAGAGAGAGAGAGAGAGAGAGAGAACAACAACTAGATGGCTAAACTCACATGAGCAGACATGGGCTTGTTAACAGAGCGCACACACACACACACAGACTCGTATACACTCGTACACACACAGAAAATAGGGCAGAAAAGCAGCACACTTACCTGCAGCTGTGCCGGCAGCGGTGGAATTCCCACAGCCCATGGTTTAAAATTGACCAAAGTGAATCTAAGAGATGGAAAGAGAAGAGATGGACAGTGCCAAGGGGAATGACAAGGGAAAAGAGAAAGAGATTATTTGAATTAGACAGGAGAGAGATGAATGGAGGGATCAGCAGAGCGTGAGGATGAGGGAAGTGCAGTCTGATGGCTGAGTCTGAATGTGTCTGAGCTGCTATACTTCCTGCACTTCCCTTGAGTCTCTCAGAGAGAGGCAGGACACTTATACAGGGGGGAGAGAGGGACTGAGAGAGAGAAAAGGGGAGGAGGGAAATGTAGGTGGTGAGAGGTATTCCTCCACCTTGGCAGGGTTGCCCAGGTAACAGAGATGTGTGCATGTGTGGGGAAGAGGGCTCATAACTGTTGGAAAGGCAAAGCTAATTACAAGAATAAAAATGCGATGTGTGCAAATTCACATTCTCTTTAGAACAGTGGCTCTCACCAGGGGCCAAGGAGGCCATAGCAAACTTAAATATCATATAAGAATAGCATTTAATTGTTTATTTTTAATTATTTTAAGACAGAAATGTAAAACATTTTTGCCTAATTTTTTATATTATTATTATTACTAAATATATTAACATAAAAGACAATAATAGAGGTTGACGGGAGTGGGCGTGTTTGTACTTTTATTTATTTTTGCTTTATAAAAAATACTAATCACAAACTATGCATCAATTGAAAGCTACAACACTCAAGATTCATGTCCTGACCTTGTTTTCGCAATAAATACACCAGAGAGGAAAGGGTTAAAGGACCGACTATGTAAACATGAACAAAATAAATGCAGTACTCATCTTTCATCTCCTATCGTGTAGATCAGATCGGACGAATCCAAGAAACACCAGCATACATTTCAATGTAAGGGTCCACACTTCAAAATGCATCCCACTTTTTAATTCAAAACAATGAAAAAATAGTGGGGGGGGGGTACCTAATTTGTTTTTTCAAACAAAAAATCCTCCTTTGTTTGAATGAGCGTTTTGAGTTAGAGTAATCAATCATGTCCATTTTCAATGAAACATTGATTCTAATCCGTATTCCATCATTCTTGCCTGTAATTTGGGCCATTGCGCTCAAGTTGAGCCCTCCCATGTGTCTCTCCTTCAATCACAGGCGTTCTGGTGACTCAATATATCCTGGAAGGGCATTACAGGCTTTGCGAGGTGTCAATCAAAGCACCCATGATGTTCGTTGGATAAAGCCAGTCAATGCCTAGCCAATGCCTTGCCAGCAAAGTTTTGATGGATGGACGTAGAAACCAATCAAAAGGCGTCATCTTGCGCAATTTTAGGTAAATAGCTGAGTACTACTCCTGCTTAAGCCCAATTTATAATTCTGCGTCGAGTGTATGCCGTAGCTACGTTGTAGGCTATGTGTTGCACGAGTAGCCTATTACGTACCCTGACGTGCACCTTTCCAAAAATGTAACAACGTGCCGATTCTACACAGGCCGCAAGCACTGTGATTGGTTTGCCAGAACCCCTCCCTCAGGGATACACATGCTCCCTCTGTACTCTCAGAAAAAAAGTTCCAGTGCTGTCACTGGGGCGGTACCCTAAGGTACAAAAGTGAAAAGGTACATCTTTGTACCTTACTCACCCCTAAACGGTACATATCAGTACTTTAAGAGAGCGTATTAGTACCTTAAAGGTACATATTAGTACCTTTTCGGGTTTGTACCTTAGGGTACCACCCCAGTGACAGCGATGTACCTTTTTTTCTGAGTGTACATGTGTAACAGTATAAAGGCTGATTTATACTACTGCATCAGACCTGCACCATAGCCTCTACGCATCAATTTTCATTAAGGCTGATTTATACTTCTGCGTCGGACCTGCGCCGTAGCCTCTGCGTCCTTGTCCGCGTTGACGTGCAGTTACACATGCAGAGGGAGCATGTGTACCCCTGAGGGAGGGGTTCTGGCAGACCAATCACAGCGCTTGCGGTCTGCGTAGAATCGACGCATTGTTACATTTTTGGAGAGGTGCACGTCAGGGGTATGTCATAGGCTACATGTGCTACACACAGCTTACGACGTAGCTACGGCGTACACTTGACGCAGAAGTATAAACTGGGCTTAAATTAAAATCGACGTGTAGCCCACGGCATAGAGGCTACGGCGCAGGTCCGACGCAGAAGTATAAAGTAGTATACACCGGTGCGCGTCTGTCAGTTTACGCACACACCTTTAGTGCAGCTGAATGACAGACAGTTCTTATCAACTAAATTATTATTATTATTTTTTTTTTGTAAATTCTGTAAATAGTTGCTTAATTTTTCAGTAACTGTCTATCCATTATAATTAGCAGTTTATTGCAGATTTATTTGAATGAAAAAACTCTTTACAATTACACGTTCTGAAATAAATGGCCTTTTTGAAAGGACGCCTAGACTTTTCTTGACATAAAAATTACAGAAGCTACATTTTTGAGAGTATCATCCTTAAATGTGAATCAAAACATGATCAGACATTCAGGCCTTTAACATAAAAGTCTCATCCATTTTTCCCCAAGTGAATTTCAATAATAAAAAAGAAAAACGTGAGTCACTTAAATGTATATTTTACTATGTTTTACTCTGTTCCTATACTACTTTGAGTTATTATGACTCTTGGGTAGCAAAATTTCAAGTGTCTAGTTTAAAATAAGACCAGATTTATGAATATAGACCATAGGTTTTAAGAGCTGCAGACATTTTTAATTTGGGTATGTCGTTTTCAGAAAATTCTTAAAAATAGGGGCACAAGTTAAGAGGCTAGATAGAAGTACCTTGCCTGAGAAAATGGCAGAATGACAGATATATATGGATTGTATCTTATTAGGAGCAGCTTACACCACCACACCACACACCGTAAATGTCTCTGTATCCACGTTCCCAGTCATTTTAGCAGGCAGGCGAGGACATAGACTAATTATACATGATGCTCTGGGTTGAAATGAGTCTTTGAGCCGTGTACAACACAGAACAAAGAGAAGAAACATGACACTCAGGTGATAAAATGTTCTGACCAGTGATACAATAGACCTAGATCATCAGAAAAGATTAAAGACTACATCACAGTACACATTATCTGTTTTCTAACTTGGGAAGAGATATGTGGACAGACACTACTGATTAAATCCAACCTGAGACTTAAAGAAAAAACACATACAGTATGCATTTACTGTATAATCAATGTGACTAATGTACTGGAGGGTTTAAAAGCAAAAATGGGAAGCTTTTAAACGTGGGAAGCACATTAATTATTCATTAAATATATGCAGAACATTAGATCTGTAAAGTTGTCTTCATCCTGATATAGTCTAGCTTATAACTTGTTATTTTCTCTCTCTGTATTCAGTCGGTAATGAGTCACACACTTGGCCTTTTCATAACTGCTACTTCCCTTCAACATGTGCCTCCACTTACATGTAGATTAAAACTTCCTGAGAATGCTTAATGGTTTAGAGTCATCAGGGCAGTTTCCAACTCCATTAGACCTTAGACTAGTCAGCGTTATTCTTAGTCGCAGAATGAAAGGCATATGTTATTTATTTATTTATTTTTAAATGTTGCCCTTTCTCTGGAGTAGTTAATGACATCTCAGGAACATTAGGATTTTTATCTCCTTTTTCATTCCAAGCTATAATGGGTGTAATGAATCATTTAAGCAGCAGAGGGCAGCATATCAACATGTGCTTCTAGCTAATTAATTTAAGTAAACAAATGTGGCATTTGCCTTCTATTTCTGTAACAGAACAGCACAATTCTAAATAAATTCAACAAAATGAAGAAGAAAAGGTTCAAGTGTCAGAACTTGGGGAGGAAAGAGTCTGGAAATAGCCCTAGAGGAAAGAGAATAAACAACTTCAGCACACAACATCTAATTCAATGTCCTTTAGCTTGTTGTCGTGCCGTAAATGGCGTCACAACCTCGTCTTTATGTTGTAGTTAACTGACATAGCCTACTATGTCCATGTTTCACTCACGCCTGGGACTGGAAGTGATCCGTGTCCTACTTTACTATGAAAGCCCTCAGACCTTCAGGCTGGACCATTCAGAGAAAACAATTAATGTCTACGTAAAAATAAACCGAAGTTGTTAAAGGTGTGAAGAGGAACGAGAGATTATATATATATACATATTATATTTACCACTTCTGGACTATAATTGCATCTTCCCATATAGATCCAGTGCACAAAACAAACAATTAAAAACGACCGTCTTCCACGCCACTCGCTCACTTCCGTCCCAGACCGGCATTTAGACATGTAAATACACAAAAATAGGCCTACACAAGCAAGAGTGCTGTACAATGGATAGCAGCAGTGCATATGGGGAACACATGGCACCAGAATGCACCCGATCAGGCATAACATTATGAAGTGAATAACTGATTATCTCTTCATCACGGCACCTAGTGCCAGATATATTAGGCAGCAAGTGAACATTTTGTCTTTAAAGTTGATGTGTTAGGAGGAGGAAAAATGGTCCCCCGTTTGCTGCCAAAACAGCCCTGATCCATCGAGGCATGGACTCCACTAGACCCCTGTAGTAGGTGTGCTGTGTCATCTGGCACCAAGATGTTAGCAGCAGATCCTTTAAGTCCTGTACATTACAAGGTGGGGCCTCCATGGATCGGACTTGTTTGTTCAGCACATCCCACAGATGCTCAACTGGATTGAGATCTGGGGAATTTGGAGACCAAGTCAGCACCTCAAACTCGTTGTTGTGCTCCACAAACCATTCCTGAACCATTTCTGCTTTGTGGCAGGGTGCATTATCCTGATGAAAGAGGCCACAGCCACCAGGGGATACCACTTCCATGAAACGGTGTACATGGTCTGCAACAAAGTAGGTGGTACGTGTTAAAGTAACATTCACATGGATGGCAGGGCCTTAGGATTCCCAGAACATTGTCCATATCATTACACACTCCCTTCGCTGGCGTGCCTTCTTCCCATCCTGGTGCCATGTGTTCCCCAGGTATGCGACACATGCACTCAGCCATCCATGTGAAGTAAAAGAAAACATGATTCATCAGACCAGGCAACCTTCTTCCATTGCTCCGTGGTCCAGTTCTGATGCTCGCGTACCCACTGTTGGTGCTTTCAGCGGTGGACTGGGGTCAGTATGGGCACCCTGTCTGGTCTGCAGCTATGCAGCCCTATACGCAACTGCAGCAATGTACAAATGGACTTATTTTACAGGTGGCAACCTATCATGGTACCACGCTTGAATTCACTGAGCTCTTGAGAGCGATCCATTATTTCACAAATGTCTGTAGAAGTCTGCATGCCAGATGCTTGATTATATACACCTTTGGCCATGAAAGTGATTGGAACACCTGAATTCAATGATTTGGAGGGGTGCACCAATACTTTTGGCATTATAGTGTATGTTGGCCTACACTATATTGCCAAAAGTATTGGGACACCCCTTCAAATCATTGAATTCAGGTGTTCCAATCACTTTCATGGCCAAAGATATACATACATTTTATATATATATATACATACATATATATATATATATATATACACACACACACACACACACACACACACACACACACAACACCGGTGTGAAATAAATAAATATTCATGCTGTAATTTATTTCAGACTGGGGTGCATTCATTTCCTGGAAAGCACATCCAACACATTAACATTGACAGTAATGGCTTGACATTATACAGTACAAACCATTTATAGTCACTCCCATTTGCAGTAAGTTTAATGTGATGGCTTTCAAATCTACATACATCAGAACTACCTGTACATCTTTTTCCTTCAGCATTGGTCTCTAGACAGAAGACGGTTTAAAATGCACTGTCTTTTGGACTTGACTCTTTGATCTTACTGCCTCTAAATTTTGTTTGGATTGTTGTAAATCTGTCTGAAATGTCCCATCAGCTGCTTGAGCACTAAACAAACTCTGACTGCTGATTTTTCACTGACTGTATTAGTCATTACTAGTTAGTATTACAGGGTTTTTACCAGCCATATAACAAAATGACTGTTTAAATTGACTGATCATTAAAAATTAAGAAAACAACTTACCTGATTCTTACCTCATCCGACGGAATCTATAAAGATGTATCTAGAGTAGCAGGATCCTCATCGGGATGCTTGCAAGCATCTCTCGGTTTGGTTCTAGGGAACATTTCATATTTCAAACTAGGGCTATATTGGAAAATATTAGTATGTAACATCATTTAACAGGCCAACATACACATTTAAAAGAAGTAGCGAACAGTTATTGTACAAAAACAGAGAAACATAACTAAGGTCCCTATTGCAATTTTTAATGCAGACACAATCACCACACAACTGATCATTATTACTCATTTGTAAGGCACTACCTGGTAAAGAAAGGCAAACAAGAAGCTTTACAATAAGTAATTGACACGGTAGCTAGACAACACAAAAGAACCGACAGACGGAGCAAGAAAAAGGAGAAAATATGAAATCTTGGCAGTCTGGCTATTATTTACAGTTCAAAGGCATTTCCTGCTGTCCATCATGCTCAGAATGGATGGTGCCAGGCTCTGATTGGCTACAGAGTGACTTCGTCAACCGCCTACCAAAGGCAACATGAGGCACTCCCACTAGTAAAGTTCATGAATAAACAATATTGTCCTTATTATTCTTTTCATCAATAAGAGTGTGCGGCACATTTGAGTCAGAACATACAGGTAGGAAAACCGTACCAATCACAAATGACCAAAACAAATTCTGTCAGACTTACCATCAGCTGCCTTACCATTATATTATATTATATATATATATATATATATATATATATATATATATACATATATATAAATCATTATATATATATATATATATATCGTTTTTTATATCAATTAAACACACTTTAAATCATTTGATACATACAAAACAACAGAAGCATTAGATGGTTGCGGACAGCTGCAAAAAATTTATTTAAACTTTGGTAAGCTCTAAATAAAAAATATAACTTTTTTTTTTTTAAAGAAAAAGTTTTCCAAAATAAAACCGTACCAATAAAAGAAATTAAACTCATCCTATGATATCATGATTTAATTGGCATACGAGTCACTCAGTCCAAACTATTCATCTTAAAGGCAAATGCTCACGAAAAGTCACGTTCGTTCGCATTTCGTTATCACATTCAAAGAAAATTCTCTACCAAACGTACTATGCGTTACACTTCTTTTTAAGAAAGGCAACCAGCAGTGTGAACTTAATTGATTGAATCGGTCTTACAATGTTGATTTAAAATACAAAAATCATAATTGTGTAATAAAATAAGGCAAGCCATGTGTTGAAGTGCACATACATAAAAGCAAAAATGCAACTGCTGGATCAGACACCAAAGCAAAGGGAGACTAAAGCTTCCTTGGCCTTTGTTCTGTGTGTCTGCATGTCATTCACTATGCAATAATGGCCTCTGTTCTGTGGCTAAATTAGAAATTGACTCAATGACATTATTTGTACGCAATCACCGGTAAAATACATTAAAAAATTCTTGAGAGGGACAAAAGAAGCACTGGCTTGGACATCAGCATCACGAACACCAATACAAACCGATAGTGCTACCACAAACTGAACCGTGAGCCAATGACGTCAAAAAACCCACAGGATGTGACAATCACTGCACAGGAATGAAAGTGGCACTTAAAATACACAGGAAAACAAAACGGTGCTCTTCCACAGAAACAATAATCAATTTGTTTTGTCTCTCGTAGCCTTAAGTGTAAAAATATATTTACATATAATACTATTTTATTTCATCTACACAGGAAGAATATACTGAACATCTGATTATTGGCATAGCAGAACAAAAAAAAAAAAAAAAAAAAAAAAATTGCTGGGCTTTCATTGTGCAGGTGCTGATCTGAGAAGTACCATAGTGAGTTTTCAATCTCAGCGACGTTTGTGACGTTCCCCTCAGGTCAGAGTTTATATTGGTCTCACTGAATCAAGAACAAAGCTGAAAGCCATGTGGAAAGGAAGGGTCCGCAATTAGTCTGTGTTCCACCTCGCTTTTTCTTTCACTCGACAGAAGCTCCATCAACCAGAGTCCTCCAGAAAGGCTGTTCTTATTTTTGAGCCCATTAAATTGAGCTGCGTCTTGGATTTTAGTGGCACTTCCATCTGCTTTCTCGAGTCTGGGCTCCCCGACACTAAAGGTCGGTCACTTTATTCTCCAATGCAGCGGCGATCTGCTGCAGTCTCAGGGTCAGCTGTTTGCTCTGGGCGGCAGGGTCTTCCTCCAGCGACGAGATAATCTACGGGTGGCATGGCAAGAAAGAGACAAATTTGTGCCGTTTTACTCATTGATCTCAAGCAAGAAATATGTGTAGCAGAGTATGCGAGTTGGTATGGAAATGACCGTCGCCTCATATACTCTGATGTGTAATAACACCTACCCCGTCGTAGTACTTGCTGGCATACTGGTAAAGTTGGTGCAATGCAACCTGGGTATTCAACTTATCTGTGTGAGACTGGAGAAAGATAAAGAGTCAAATCTGTTATTTACAAAAACATGCATTTGATAAAATGACACAAAATATATATTAAAATAAATCATACAACTTACATTCAATTAAATGAAAAATAAAACAAAAGGCAAAATAAAAATAAATGGAAAAAATTAAATGGAAAATAAAAAATAAAACAAAAATAGAAAATAATAAAAAATATATAAAAACGACAATAAAAATGAAACTAAACAGAAAATAAAAAATTACAAAATATAAAACTAAATAAAAATTACATTAAGTAAAACAAAAATGACAAAATAGAAAAAAAGAATAGAAATAGAAAATAGAATAAAATAAACATACACGTGAAATCTCCGCAAGGTGTGTGTTCATGTCTTGGTCACTGACTGAAACCATCTGACGGATGCCTTTGTAATAACTGAGGAGCAAAGAGAACATGGTTACCTTTGCTGTGGTTACATATGTACAAACTGATGAACAGAATAGAAACCTACTCATCAACCATCTTCTTGTAAGTGGAGATTTCCTTTGCATAAAGCAGTTTGTTGCTAGGGGACTCCTGTAAATGAGAGATCAAGAGAAGGAACATGAGACAGAAAGCCAAGATGAAATTATAGGATTGATAAACGACATCTTCAAACGTTGCTGCTCACCCGGGTAAGTTTGTGCTCAGTCTTGGTACAGGCATCCATGAAGGTCTGGGCGATGACGGACAGAGAGGCGTCCACCACTTCAGTCACATGAACGTCAAAAATAAAGTGAGGGTTTTTCAAAATGTTCACCCAGAACCGTAGAGGCAAACTACAGAAATACACACAGAGCCAAATACATTAATTTCTTTGAAGTTAAATTCTTATTAAATGACTTGCAAGGAAATAACTAATTTTAAATTTTTTTTAAAGGTATCATCAACATTCATAGGTGGAACTCACCAAAACAAAACAAATAAAAATAAACAGTTTGAAAGAGGGCCTACCACTTTTTTTCCCCTTTTTTTTTTTTTAAAGTGCATTGTTTTTGATGCAATGGGTACTAATGAAGTAAAATATTAATAGAAAAACTGCCCAGATTTGTCAGTAAAACTTAAAAACAAGATTTACCCAAGGTAAATCTGTTTTCCTTTAAAGTCTACCTGTCAAATTAAGTTTGGAGTACCAATCAATTTAGCTTAAAGACAACCACAACAAACCCTCTACTGAATAAAAAAAAAAAAAAAAAGCTATTTTATTGGCTTTTTATTGGCATGTTATTTGTTTAAAGTTTTATCTCATTCCTCCAGAGCTGTTTTTAATCCCTTGACCTAATGCCTGAATCAGAACCTTTTCATTCAATCAAAGAACATCATTTGTCAGAAAAAAAGTAATCTTATAGTTTTGGAATGAGATTTTAATACAACAACGTTACAGCGGCACTTATGGAGAAGAAGCAATCCATAGTGAGTCAATACTAGAGTCCCGTTGGCCTTGACTTAGAACAAACCATTGAAAATAAATCAAAACCTTGTTCGTGACTTACCCAGCAGTCACTGTTCTTCTGCAAAACAATAACAAGAAGGGTAATTTAAAAGGCTGCTGATGGCAGTGGATGAGAGAGGGGGTGCAACAGAGAAGAGAGTACTTCAAGTACGCTGATGCAGACCTCACCTGTCAATCTCTCTGCTCATCGAACAAGACACAATGTGAATATTTTATCAAGGCTCAACAAAGCACACATAATTCAATCTGCTAAGTAAAAAAGGGTTTGGAGAATTTCCCTCCAGTGTTTTCAAATCTCTGCTGTATAGGATGGTGTGTTCTTGTTATTGCGAGAACTGGAATTTTGTGGTTTGTTATACATGAACAAGTGCCTAGCTATAAATATGTACTGTAATTTGTCCCAAAAGTTAGACAGTGTGCTTTAGTGTGCTTATACACACACACACACACACACACACACACACACACACACACACACACACACACACACACACACACACACACACACACACACACACACACACACACTATATTGCCAAAAGTATTGGGACACCCCTGCAAATCATTGAATTCAGGTGTTCCAATCACTTCCACGCCACAGGTGTATAAAATCAAGCACCTAGGCATGCAGACCGCTTCTACAAACATTTGTGAAAGAATAGGTCGCTCTCAGGAGCTCAGTGAATTCAAGCGTGTTACCGTGATAGTCCACCTGTGCAATAAGTCCATTCGTGAAATGTTCTCACTACTAAATATTCCAGTCAACTGTTAGTGGTATTATAACAAAGTGGAAGTAATTGGGAACAACAGCAACTCAGCCATGAAGTAGTAGGCCATGTAAAAAAAAAAAAAAAAAAAAAAAAAAAAATTCACAGAGCAGGGTCAGCGCATGCTGAGGCGCACAGTGCTAAGTCACCAACTTTCTGCAGAGTCAATAGTTACAGACCTCCAAACTTCGTGTGGCCTTCAGATTAGCTCAAGAACAGTGAGTAGAGAGCTTCATGGAATGGGTTTCCATGGCCGAGCAGCTGCATCCAAGCCTTACATCACCAAGTGCAATGCAAAGCGCCGGATGCAGTGGTGTAAAGCATGCCACCACTGGACTCTAGAGCAGTGGAGACGTGTTCTCTAGAGTGTTGAATCACGCTTCTCTGTCTGGCAATCTGATGGACGAGTCTAGGTTTGGCGGTTGCCAGGAGAACGGTACTTGCCTGACTGCATTGTGCCAAGTGTAAATTTTGGTTGAGGGGGGATTATGGTGTGGGATTGTTTTTCAGGGAATTATGGTGTGGGATTGTTTATTTAACTCATACATGGGCATTTTGGCAAAATTGTGTGTTATTTTTCTTTCAAGCATAAAAGAGAACTCAATTTTGGTGCGCTGTATGTGCGCATGATACTGGTCCCTTTAAGAGAATGTTCAGAACTGCTGAGTGTCATACAGTGTTAACAGAGTTTCATACCTGTTGGTCTTCCAAATGTGAATGGTCTCATCATCAACATTGTCATGTTTTAGTGCTTGTTCATCCAAGAAGTCAAAGAAATACTTGACTGCAGGTGGAACCACAGTCCCGGGACACAACACACTGCTGAAGAAATCATCCACAAACTGCTGCAGTGTCCCCTGTAACAAAAACATAGCACATTACTTTCCAATTCACCTCAGCCGTTTCCAATTAAATTCATGTCTAAATGTGAATTAAATGTAAAAGCAAATATTCAGTCTAATCCACCTTCATAGAGAGCAGTCTGGTCAGGTAAATCTCTGTGATGGCTTTCGTTGTGGCCTTGTCTTTCATACTTCCTCTCTTTGATTTCACGTCATCAAGCTCATCCGCCGGTCTCACCAGGTGAAATACTTTATCGTCCTCCAGCAAAGCATTTCCTGTTCAACAAAAAACGAGTACATTTGAAGGACTGATTGCTCTTCCTGTTTGGAGAACAGCTATTTTGAACATACTTTTTTGGGCCATTAGCTTGGATTCAGTTCTACTTCACTGTTCATTTAGTGCACTAGCAGATTTCATTCATTCATTCATTCTTTATTATTTTTCCATCATTAAGGATTGTCAATATGTTTTGGACCATCAAGGGGATCAATAAGAAGCAATGCAATGGTGTCATTAAAATACAGTTGGCTAAGTAGTTTAAGACTTGAATTTCACTAACTTTCTTCGTGGTTGTCTTGATTCTGGTCGAAAGACTGCTGGGTGTGCAGAACTCTAGACAAGACAAGGGTGGCACAATCCCTCACCTAACACACACACACACACACACACACACACACACACACACACACACACACACACACACACACACACACACACACACACACACACACACACACACACACACACACACAAAATAGAACCATCAACATTTTATAATTGTATTATAAATATGCAATGGTATTGTATATTGCTTGTATAATAAAATAATACAGAATATCAATATATAATACAAAATAAAACACAAAATAAAATAAAAAATCCTTGACAAAATAAAATAAAAATGAAGCCCTGCAACTGACTAAAAGAATAATAAAATAAAAATAACAAAATGCATTAACTACAAAACAATTATTCAAAAATAATTCTACAAATCAAATAATTTTAATAGACTGACAGTTATAGTACAGCGACGTGCTCTTCAAGACAACATTAATTAGTGAGAAACATAACAGAGTCATAATTTTTTGTTTCTGACAGGAAGCACTTATGCAAACACTCACATTGTAATGAGCCAGTGTGTTGATTCGTTTCCACCTTCCCTCTTTCTGTGATGTCAAGTCCAGATCAGACAGGATCTGCCCTGTAGAGCCAGGGCGCCACTCTGTGGCAAGAAGAGGAAGTAATGTCTTACAACACGGTTTGAGGAAGAAAACAAAAAAACAAACTTGGCATGTATTACACTTGACGACCTGAGAAGAAGAAAATTCCTGGCTGTTTTTTCCCCTACACTCCTTCTTTTAAACAGATTCATCTGTCTGATGGATGATGCAAGACATTGGCTTTAACAATTCAGCACATTTGGAACAACTCATTAAGAACTGCAGGAGTGCAGACCGACATGCACAAGATCCCACCATTAATCAAACCGCTATCTGTCCAGAGCCCGGATAAAGCGTGTCTTCCTCCAATTCCTTTAAATGCAGCACGTTGTTAATAAAGAGAGCTATTACGCGTGTTACTTTTCAGAGTTAGAGGCTTTTGGAAATTCCCCTGCTGTACTGAATCATAAGTGCTGGGTGGTAGGGAAATTCAAATGTATGCAGCAGGCGAGGTCTAACCGAGTGCGACGCTGTCCACCGTGGGTCTCTGGGAGTAGGGCAGATTCCTGTACACCTGCTCGATGATCTTCTCCTTCACCTGGGAGATGGTGTCACAGTTCAGGACTTTGACGGGGGTCACGTCGGGACCCTCACCGTGAACCAGTACCTGCAGGGTCTACAAAGTTCAAATAGGCTTTAGTATACTGGTACCATCAAGTTTACAAAGGTCAGATATGAATCACTAGTCAATTACTTAGGCTTAAATCTTGGTTGTAATCCGCTAACAAAATATTGAGTATTGGGTTTTTTTTGTTTTCATTGTTGATCGCATGAATCGTTCTCCGCCAAACAGTTTCCTCCAGCGGATAATGGCTGTTCAGTCCCTGAGGAGCAGTTTTACAGTCGAGAATGAGATTACAGACTCACTGCTGGCCAATGAAATGGTGTTAGAAGAACACTGATGAACACACTAACACCGTCTCTGCTTTCCTGAGTCTCTCTTACGGTGAGACTCATTCTGTATTAACAAGCTCTACGTTGAATGGATCCCTTACCGACCATTTCTGCTACGAAACCGCATTTGTAGACATATTAGGAGTAAACAGACATGCCACACACTTCAGAGAAAAGTGTGGATGCTAAAATATGTCTTCCAGGTAATTGCATTGTCAGAAATTATACTGTCCTACTGGAAATGAGAAAATACTTGGTAAAAAACTACTCACCAAAATACTGTACTCAACATCATCCCCCAGAAGTCCCGTGTCATTCAGAGTGTACTTGGCTTTCTTCATCTTGGCATCAACTGGACCTTTTTCCACCTGGTGTTTAATGGCCTTAAAGAGCTTATAGAGCGGCTCACCAGCTGAGTCCTGCAAGAACACATTAGTCATAGTCAGCCTCCATAGCCAGAAAATAATTTCTGGGATTCTATCCGTAACAAAACTGTTCACCTTCAGGAACTGGTAGAGACATATTGACATCCAATTACACAACATCCTCTCCACAACAGTCTCAGATCTAAACAGGAAACACAGACAGATGATATCATGCTAGTACAGTCAATTCCTAAAAATGTGGCTACATTATCTTGCATTCTGATAAATAATGATCTTCATTTAAACTATCCTTATATTGATGGCTAAAAATCACAAGAATGTTCTTTTCTCAGAAAGTATTTTTAGTGGATGCATTAAACCGTAAAACAACAGCAATAAAACTGTTCAAAAGAACCCCTGAACTTGAGCTCGTATAAATTATGATCTTCATTTGAACGATCCTGATATTGATGGTTGAAAGCTTGAAGGTTCAAAAACAAAGTACAAGTGTAGAACGATTCACAAACAAGTGACCCGTTTCATTTAAAGAATGGTTCAAAAAGACATGTTGCCACCAGTCTAATACACTGGGTCTCATTCACTAATAATTGCGTGGATTCTTTCGTATTTGTACGCACGGGAGAACTTCTCACGAAAAATCTCCAACTAATTCACAACACGTACATACGCACATGAATTTATTCTTAACATGCCAAGTGTGCCATTCTCACAATAAACACCTTTTATACAATCCCAGATAACAGACCTCTCATTAGCCAGCTGTACATACGCATATATCTGCGTTATTCAGAGAAACTTTGCAGCTTTTCTTACACTGTATATGACGGAATCTATTCATCTATCAGATGAAATGTAATAATTTTATATATGGATTATATAATACAATTAATCCAACATACTTCATTATAATTCTAGTCATGTTAAGATGAAGTATAACACGATTATAAGGCCGTACAGAGTAAGTGATTTTTGCGTACATCCAGCGTATAGCGTCAGTTCTGGCAGGGCACATTAGTCAAGCTCACATCAGCTGACTGTCAGCTGATCACGTCTACCTATAGGAATATGATGCCCATCACAGCATGCATATATATAAGCTCCTTCAGTATTATCAGCTGCTACTGCGTTTCTCCAGAGCCAATTACCCTCCTCCATCCCCAGCTCCTCCTCTCGTCAGTCAGGATTTGGCATCTGATTCCTCCTGAATCAGACTAAATTCCTGAATTAGGTTGTACATTTTAATATTGACATTAATGCTATCTGCAATGCATCGTTACTTCTGTTCTGTTTACCCTAGGGGGGTTTATCACTGCTCTCCCTGCTCTTATTCATGCTAGACTGCATGGATGCGCAGGGAGTTCTTGCCCAGAACAGAACCATACCGCCAATCTAAACTATATGCTCAGTGTCTATCACTTTGACGATAGTGATCCTGACAGAAATGTGGTTTCAGTTGTTTCTATATTTTGTCATAAATTTAGAATAAATATTACAACACTTTTGGTGAATTGTGATATGTTCTTAAAATCGTTTGTATGCAAATTTGTGCATACCCATACTTAGTGAATGAGACCCACTGTTCTGTATAATTTACAGCATCATATGCAAGCAAAATTAACAACAGAACAAAAATATACCTAAATCAAATTGGATCAAAACAGGAATAAAACTGAATGAAAACTGAATCATGGACTCCCCTACTAAGGTGCTCTGAGGTGTTCTGAGTTGTTTAGTAGTACAAATGAAAAGGGCCAAGTCTTTAATATACTGGTCTAAAGTCCATCGTTAAAAAAAAAAAAAAAAATAAGTATGATCACTTAGAAATGTAATAGTTAAGTGAGCAACAATTGATTTGCCGACGGTTCTGACCTGCGGAGCATGAGTTTGGGGTTCTTGCTGTGGACATATTCCTCCATAAGCTCCAGCAGGAGGGTTCTCATGATGTCCGTGTAATACTCCAGCTTGCCATGTAGCGCCACCGTCAACAGGGAGGCAAAGTAAACCTTATTCCTGGCGTTGAACTCCTGCCGGCCCTCGAGGGTACGAATGAACTACAACACATAGATATAGTTCACAGTAAGTCAGCTAATACATCACATGCAGAGTAGAAAATGCATTTCAAAATGCCATCAGAGCGGAGTCTGGAAATTATGTTAAGGGTCTCACGTTGATGAGGAAGGTTTTGCTGTTCAGGAGATTGGAGAACTGGTTGAGAGCCTGGTCTACAATGGCTCTGCGGGATTCTGGGATATCCAGCTTGCCAGTGATCATGACATCATTGGCTCCATCTTTGGAGGGCAGGAAGAAAACACGGTTGGTGTAGTTCTTGTAGTCCAGGAATGGGATTCGAGCTTCACTCAGATCACTAGTGTGGTCCTCCATCTCTATCATAAGATCTAAGAAAAACAAAGAGTTAAGTGTGATAAAGCTCACCTTTGTTCTTCTAAAAACCAAATATTTGCTGAAGTGACCAGCAACAAACAAATAAATCCATATGTAAATCAATAGTTTATGTTCATCCCAAGAAGACAAAAAGACTCATTAAATTTTAATATATAAAATGATAAACTATGTGGGAAGCAAAAGTCTGTCAGTATGAATGGCTTGAGATCTTACCTGTGAACTCTTTTTTACAGCGATCTCGGACACTTTCCTCTAAATTCGCCAGCTGATTTTTGATCTTCTCATACTCTCGTTCTGCCTGCTGGCTTTTCCTCCTGTACATGTGCAAACACAAACATTATTTTTAATCTAATTTACTTCTAACTTGCAGCTTATTATGACTTATGCTTATGACTTAATTTTGTATTGATAGTAGAGGGGCAGAAAATTCTGATCATAGGTTTGTTTGCTGTTCAAAGTGAATTTTAATTTTTTACTTAATTGAATTTACTTATTAATCAATTTAAATACAATACCTTTTTATTTTGAATGATACTAGAGCATGAGGACAGGACATCCAGATAATAGGTCTATTTGCTGTTAATCAAAATGAATTTGAATTTGTTTTGATAATTTTCTATTTAATTTACTCATTTATTATTTGTTGACTTAAAAAAATACTTTTTATTAACTTTTATTTGTTTACTTTTTCTTTGTTATATTAGACACAGAAGACAGGAAATGGTACAGAGAAATGGAGGGAATGATACATCTGGGGAAAAACAGTCTTAGTCTGAGTGTGTGCGTGTGCGCAACTCACTACACCACAGCTTTGAAATCGAAGTTATTAAGTTCACATTATTACAGTCTGGTGCTCTCTGAGGTTTGTTACCTGTAGCAATAGATCGACGCTGCAATGAAGAGGACCATGGGAATGAGGACAGCCGGAATGATGATGTAAAGAGGAACGTCGTATTTCCTCTCAAAGCGTACAGAGCCAACTTTCCACTCGCCGTTTCCGAATTTGATCTGAAAGAGACGAGAAGCTTTGAACACAGGGCAAAACTGGTCAGAACAACTGTGATTAAAACTTGAGGAGAACAGTCTCTAACCAGCAGATCCATGGCCTCTGAGCTGGTGTCTCTGCGATGGCGCCTGAAAGTGGATTTAGGAGGGCTGGAGGGGGCCACAAGAAACAACTTATCGTCCTCTAGGATTGTCACCAAGCACGGCTCATCGCCCACAAACGCCTGGGCCTCTCTGGCAGTCATGGCTTTGGAAAAACCTCGACCCTGTAACACAGAAAAGTAATGAAGCAATGACTTTTCTGAATGCACAATAAACAGTTACTGAAACAAAACTCCCTTATAAAATATATTTACTGTAAAATCTGCTGTTAGCAAAAATACTTGCATTAACATTGATGATGCTGCCTTCCGTGATGGCTTTTTCGGACAAACTTTCGAACGTGGGGTCTGGATGGTAAACAAAATCTGTCAAGTCCTCCACCAAGTTGTCCAGCTGGATGATGGTTCTTAAAGACAGGTTCACATACGTCTTGTTCACAACTGGAGAGAGGAACTCCAATACGGTTTCGTTCTTGTTAATAACTTCTTGAACGAACTGCAGAAAAGAAAACAAGTCAGTTTATCTCCGTATAAAACATATTTCACAAATGTCTGCGCACTAAAAAAAAAGAAATGAGACAGCAGGATGTCAGCTACGTGATGAATGTTGCTTATTAACATTAAGAGAGCAGGGAGACGGAGGGAAGGAAATATTAGGTAGAAGCAGACAGAGGAGAGTGAGAGAGGAAAGGGAACTCTTCAGCTTGGAACCAAGCAATGGGTTATGACAGCCAGACATTTGATCAAAAGGAAATGACATGAAAATGAAATGCTGACATTTCTTAAGAGCCAATCAATAACATCTGACAAGACAAAAATAGGAAGCCAGAAGATTTAAAATGAAAGCACAAGCAACTTGTTCAGTTATCATGAGATTAAAGAGATGAAAATAAAAATGCTAAACAATAACTTAAATGTCGACCTGTTTCTCATGCAACATTGTCGGATGGCTTCAAAAGACTTTGAATATAACAGCATAAGATGTTCAGACTACGTTTATTGTGAATTTTTTTATTCATTTTGGAGCCTGTGGTCACTACTGAACTATAAAAATACCTGTTTGCCTTGGATATTATTTGTCCATGAAATCTCAAACAGTGTTATTTAAGTATTATTATATTATTTATTAATATATTGATTTTGCTTTAAATAAATAAATAAATAAATAAATAAATAATTATATATATATATATATATATATATATATATATATATATATATATATATATATATATATATATATATATATATATATATATATATATATATATATATATATATATATACACAAAAAAGAATCATTACAAACATGAGACACACCTCCATGTCACTAGAGTTGGGATTTAACTCGTCAGAAGAGGGCAGCACTCGCATAGTGGCTCTTTGCACTTGATCAAATCCAGATCCTATCACTTGGATCTTACGGCCGCCGCTAAAAACACACAAACAAACATAGAGACATGTATCATTTATGTACACAGCCATATATTCTTACCCCTGGACCTTTAAAACATGTTGTCCTATTTGTGATCACATTTTCAAAGCCATGGCACTCAATGTTAGAAATGCCTAATAGCGAGTGACAGTAAAGCGACCTGTATCTGTGAGCAAAGATTAAGAACAGACTTACCAAACAAAGCTGGTCCGTGGGGAGTAATCTGTAACTTTGGGATTTATCGAGTATTCGAATCCGCTGACTTCTTTGGAAGTGTCCTTGCCGTACTTCACAATAACAGGAAACTTATCTGAAGGAATCTTCTGTCCTTTATATGGGCCTGTCTTGCAGGTGATCACCTGGCCAAATATCAACCTGCATGTTTGAAAACAGAGAGGCACAATCAGCATTGGATAAAGATCCAAATCTGCTTTATTTCTCCCAGAAATCTACTACTTGCTTGTTACTCACACTTCACAAGGCTCTCTGTCCACTGTGATGCTGATGTCATCTTTACTAGCCGTGTCTAGGTCCTGTCCTGTGATAGTGATGACAGTTCCTCCAGCAGCTGGGCCTTTAGAGGGGGACACAGTCTTGGGGACAGGATCCTTGAAGATGGGAAGAAAACACTTTCTGTTAACATTTGTTCACTTATTCACAATTTTTTATTTGCTCACTTTATTAAATATTAATAAGGCTATGTTTGCACAGTCAATGTTTATGAGAAAACATTAACTTCAATTCAAACTCTGAAAATATATATTAACCTATACATACACTACCTTTTGGGGTTAGCAAAATTTTAGTTTTTTGAAAAATTAATACAATTTATTCAGCAAGGATGCATTAATTTGATAAAAGTGACAGTAGACATTTATAAAGTTAAAATTTTTTTTAAATAAATTTTGTTATTTTAAAGATTCTATTTATCATAGAGTCCAGAATTAATTTTACCACTGTTTGCACATTTTTGTAAAATGGATAATAATAAAGAATGTTTCTTCAGCACCAAACGCAGCATATTAGAAAGTTTTCTAAAGGATCATGTGACACTGCAGACTGAAATAATAGCTGCTGAAAATTCATTAATATATATTAAAATTGAAAAGAGTTACTGAAAATTGTAATAATATTTTACATTATGCTGCTACTGTATTTTTGATTAAACAAATGGCACTTTGGTGAATATACTGTAACAGACTTCTTTCAAAAACAAAATCTTACAAATAAAAAAATATCTTGCGCAAAAAATCCATTTCCTGAGCTAAACTGAATATTCTACTCTATTTTGCCCTTGGACTGAATCATTTATTAACAAATTAAATCATTTTGATTTCATGATGACAAGATTTCCTTGGTCAACCATCTTCACTAGCTCAATTTTGCTGGTTAAAGGCACAATACGTAATATTTTGCCGCTAGAGGTCGATTATACAAAACAAAGACGTAGCTTGATGACACCTTGATTTCACGGAATCATATGAGCTGTTGTCTTCACATCTACAGCAGGTGGAAAAGAATCCGACAGGACGCGGACAGAAATCATATTCATGGATGAGCTAACGTATTAAAGATATATTAACGTTACTGTAGTATGAAGCAGGGTGGGGATGAAAGCTTTAGAGCGGAACAAGGCCGCTGGAGCAATTGCTAATGAGAGACGACACACAGCTCGAGAACAGTGGAGCTTTTATTATGCCGCAGACGAGCGCTTCCGCTTCTTCCGGTCATGTATATGTGGGATAACGTGACACTGTTTCATCATATTAGATACATTTGAATTTGTTTAAAGTTAGGTTATAATGCTACTCTGTGCGTTCGCTCAGCGGCTACTATGAGACACTTGTTGCTCACTGCACTTTCTCAATATTAGTCATGGTAAAACATGGTACTCACGGTAAGATTTGAGCAATAAGACTAACTGTGTTGAGCTATATAACAATGATTCGTTTTCTGTCAATGAATGTATCCAAACAGTTGCTCACCTGTCTAATAAAACACATAATAAATTAAAGCATCTTTGGTGTTTCTATGGTTTCTACAAAATAAAACCGGATATCAAGGGTAACATGGGTATGATGTCATTGATAGGCGACGCACAGACAGGATCCTTGTTCTGGTTAAAATTGCTTATTTCTCTGGATTTAAATTAAATATTTTTGGAAATGTTTGGGATAATGTAAGTACACAAGTCAACAAAATATTTAACATTGTTCTAGTGGTTTTTGGATATTTTAATCCCAAAATCTTACATATTGTGCCTTTAACAGCATGACAATGCAGGTTCACAGGATCAGCAAGGGAATTCCTGCTAGTCTAAACTGTTTATTTCAGGGTTGCGATAACTTTGAAATAAGATTACAATTTTAGAAACTAGAAACAATTTTCTTTTGTATGACTGAGAAAACTGCCACAAAGGATTCATAACAGAGAAAGCAGTTACCCTGTAAGTGAATGACACCTCCGACTGTCCTACTCTCCTCCCTTCAACTTCCACTTCCACTGGCCCAGACAGGCTGGGGGCAGTCGGCAGGTCTAAAGGAGGTGGAGAGGGGAAAGGCCCGATCTCACATACAACACTGAAACACAAGGGTAGAACAGAACTATTAGCTCTTTCTAACTTACATTTACAAGGAAGTATATAGGCTCTATATAATCAATGTATATTAATCTATTATTACAGTGTTCTTGCAGTACCTGGTAGAGACTGAGTATCTCTCCGGCTGATGTGTACATGCCACTCCAGCCACAGTGATTCTCTTAATGTCCTCCTGCTTGATGCCCAAGTTAGAGCCTTTTATTGTAACAGAAATCTGTCCTTTCATTGGGCCATACCGGGGAACAATCTGGAATGAAAGCAGAACAGCAAATTTAAAAGAGGCCTATAACACTCAAAACCGTAAACTAGAGTTACAAAGATCACCCATAACCATTGAGCCCTTGAGTGATACAGCTGCTTTGGAGAAAATCATTTGCCAGATGACAAATAATAAAACACCATCAGGCGCAGGCGGCACGATCATTAGAGTCTCAGATGGATTCAACAAAACACTAGAGTGAGAGACTGAGTTTGTGAATAACAGAGCAGCCATCTATATATCATTTAGGCATGAAAAATTGAGAAGAGGATGAAAAGAAATGGTGTTTTATAGAGAAGATGAGAAAGAAGATGAAGAGTGGAAATTTATGAACTGCATTTGAACCGAGAATGGCGATTTGTAATCGCTGACGTCACGCCAATGAGATATTCTTGGATGCATTTTGAGTTTAGCTTGAAGTGTGACAATAAAATGTATGAAATGTATGCATTCTTAATGTTAGCAAAGTTCAAAATAGGATGGAGTGACTGTAGAAAGACTAGAAGAATGGTCCTCACATCAGTGATCTTTGGAGGTGGGCACTGCTGCAGCTCATGGTTACACAGGCTTCTGTAGATGCAGGATTTTGGGACGTCGCACCACACGCAGTTATATTTCGGGTCAGCGTTCTTACACAGACTACAGTCCTCACGTCTTACTGAACAGTTGTACAGCACCACTGGATAGAAAAATAGAGGAAACAAAACACAGACACTGAATTCATCATCTTCAACAAAAGGCTCAAAAACATTCCTTAGTCTATTTATTTGTAGAGAAATAAACATTTCATTAAACACTGCTGTATATCAGTATGCTTTCAGAAATTATGAGTTATGCAGATGAGGCTGTTTACTGTTGTATGTGGTGATTTATTAGTCACATTTAGCACAAAGATATGTATTCAAGTTTGATGCAGTCACCAAACTGTCCAACTGAGATTCTCACTGATTTTGTAGCAGAAAAACACTGCTCAGAATATGTAGGCTGAAAGACATATTTTTTTTTAAAGATACTGGCTTTAAAGCTTACGTAGCTTAAAGGGATAGTTCATGTGTAGACCATAGTCTGTGAAAAAATATGGACGTAGTGTCCGTGACGTCACCCATAGGTTTCTGAAGAGCATTTTTGAAGTCTAAAAATGGGCAGAGCCGGCTGCCGCCATCTTGGCAGCGCGTCACTCCCGGATAACAGAAAATGGGCAAAGAGGCAGGACGTGGGTGGAGCTGAGGGGCCGGGTTGCTAAAAACCACGCCAGCCTAGCTTGACCATAGCGGCAATCCACCATTCACTCATGGCCACGACCTTAATTATGCAGAAATTTAAGTCTTAATATAATTTAAACGGATGAAAAAAAAAAAAAAATTCACCCCTTTCACAGTTATCATGAAGTGCAAAAATTAGCTACACAGACCAAAACCACTTTTTGTACTAGGCTGTAAACATATTTTTTTCTGCTGTAAAGTTGGGGGGGGATTGGGGTCTATGGAACTGACTCCCGTTTGGAGCCTGCTGCTTTGAAAATGACATCTTCCATTAAAAAAAATGCACATCAAATCTAACTGGATGGCGTAGATTTGTAACAAATCTGCATAATGCCCGCAGGGTTATTGGCCTGTGAACAACGTCTACTTTGACCTGAGGCGTGGATGAGTGTGTTTTGTGTTGTCGACATGTCAAGACGACACTGTTTTCTATGCTGCGAAAGCAAATCCACTTTCCATGCACTTCCAAAGACTCAGTGAAGTCTTGAGATGAAGGATGACGACTCGGGATCAAATTGAAATGGTAAAACTGATGCCATCGTTGCGGTTTATATAAGTCTCTGGAAGCTTATGGAGCTGAAATTCAGATACGGCAATGGCCACGTGCTCTAAGTGGGTAGACAAATCGCATTGGCCATTTGACCAATCAGAGGAGAGTATATCTCTCTGAAAGGAGGAGTTTAGAGAGACCAAAAAGTTTATCGAACCATTTCAGACACTGTGAGAAAGGAGGTGATGCTTCAATGTATATTATGAGTTTTTTTACCTTGGATGCACGTAAACCTATTATAGGGAGACCTCCAAAACACAACTAGGAACCTTTGAAATAGCATAATAGGGGCATTTTAAAGTAGTTCATCCATAAATTAAAAACTATTTGATGCACATTTTTTTATCTGAAAGATGGTATTTTCGAAAGTGCTCATTTGATAAATATGTCTAAAACATCCCTAGTTGGATATAAAAACAAGATTTGTGAGATCAGTTTCCAAGATGTAAATGATAACTTACGTTAATCTGCTTATTATAAGACATTCATCAGACGTTTAACCTTTCCAGATCTTCAAGATCCACATGTATGCTGGATGAATGCAGTTGTAGAGGAGTTTTCCAGCCTCTATTATGAACCAAAAACATTTAAATATACCTCTGAGGGTGCTGTCAATCTTCCTCTCTGTCTCCTTATCCTTTATGTAGAATGTGACATTCACCTCTGGTTCTTTGTCATATGCAAACTGGCAAAAAAAAGCAGAATGTGTCATTAAACATGCAAACAGATAAAAGCAAACACATCACTGTATCTGGAACAACTGTGTGCAGCAAATTCTCCCCTGATGTCTTTGTGAACCTGATCACTATGTGTTTGCTACGCCCACATAGGACTGAGCCCTACATGCACATGCAGCTCAATAGCTGTGAATGCCATATTGGCTGGTGTTCAAACTTCATAAACAAAATCAATGCGTGAACAGAGTAGTAGGGAGGAAATGAGGGCGACATATCAGGAGGAGGAATAGGACTGGAGCGTACTAACCTCATATCCCTCAAATCTGTACTTTGACCCCTCAGCCTCCACAGTCACCTCGCCCACCTGTTTCATGAGCTCAGTGCCAATCTGAAAGGTTTTGCCCTGAGACAGATGGAGAAAGTGTAATGTTGTTTATGAAGACTCTAGAAAGCACTTTACTATTAAAAACAGTGCTGACAAAAGGCCTCACAGAGATACTGGGTAAATATATTTCTGTATCACATTGCTCTCTGAAATACTTGATTCTTAATGGCTATGTTCTGTGATAAAATAAATATAGTCTATATGATATTTTGACCTTTGTCCCTGGTAGTGATGTGCAGATCGTGATTATATCCGCAAACACAGTGTATAATCGTGGGTTGGGTGGGCCAAGTAACAAAAAATAATGAATTGCGGGGTGGGTCGCGGGTGGATGAGATAAATCACTGATGGAAATATTAACGAGTTCAGGCACTAATTTTCAGACATCATTAAGCTACGCAGTTGCGTGGGTCCACTTGTTTAAGCAGCAATGGATGCAAAATAGAGAAATTTCAATAAAGATAATTAAAAACAAAAGGAAGGAAATAAAAGTACTGTGTGGGAGCATTTTAAGTGAAGTAGTTGATCAAGTGCTGGTTATGTGATATGTAATGGCCGTGAAGTGCTGTATGTATATGGCAATAAATTAATATAAAACTATATAATAAAACCCAGGCCTTTTCTTGGGCTGATGATTTATTTTTAACAGCAGTTTCAGATAGAGCTGATCCGCACATCTCTAGTCCCAGGAAAGCTACATAAGCTAGCCGGGCATAGTATGATGTCTCACATCACTTCCTATATTATGTATATACATTACTGTTTTAAAGTTTGGGGTCAGTATGATTTTTTTTTTTTTTAAAGAAATCAATACTTTTATTACATTGTCGGGCACAGTATCATGTCTCTTACATCACTTCTTATATTATGTATATACATTACTGTTTTAAAGTTTGGGGTCAGTATGATTTTTTTTAAAAGAAATCAATACTTTTATTCAGCTAGGAATTTAAAAAAAGTGAGAGTAAAGACATGTGTAATGCTACAAAAATCTATTTCAAATAATGCTGTTCTTGCTGCAAAGAATCCTGACAAAAATGTATCATGATTTCCAAAAATATTAAGAATATTTTTTTAGCTCCAAATCAGCACATTAGAATAATTTCTGAAGGACCATGCGACACTGGAGACTGGAGTAGTAAAGCTGATAATTCAGCTTTGCTATCACAAGAAAAATTACATTTAAAAAAAAAAATAGAAAAGTTACTTTAAATTGTAATAATATATTTCACAATTGTAATGCTTTTACTGAATTTTGCTCAAATAAATGCAGCCTTGGTAAGCATAAGAGACTTTAAAAATCTTTAGAAAAAACGACCCCAAATTTTTAGATGACATGATATAATAATTCATTTCAAAATATTAGAATTTAATTAATTAATAAACTTAAATCAATATCTCATTTTCATTTATTTACAGTATTTAGTCAGCATCTGTTTAAAAAATTGGATAATGCACAGCCACCAGGTCATTATCGCAAACTAAACCCATTCTGGGTCATATTAAGACCATCCTAATTACCTGCAACTAACTGTACATTATCCCTTTACATATCTTTGGTAAAACTTTTTTCCTTCAAGAACATCTACTGTAGCAATGCATGAACTTTACCAAATATTTATTTAGATTTTTGCCCTGAAATTGGATGGGGGTTTTGATGCCAACAGGAATAAGCAGAGGTTCAGGGATCTCAAACCGAGGACACCTGTCATCCTGCAAGAATAAATACAGGAAGAAAATCAAATAAGACTATTATTCATCACCAAAAGATCATCGCTCACCATATAATAATGCACAAACAGGCATATTCATTTATACACATGCATTCATTAAATATCATCCTAAAATGACTCACCTCCATGTGTTTGATGATATGATCACCCTCGATAGACTCATCTCTGTCACTGCATGTGTGATCTTGAATGTTCCACTGGCAGCCCCACTTACTCCTCACACATGTGATACACCTGGAGAACACACAACCGACCAATCAAAAGGAGGGAACGAGACTAATCTAACGAAATCCTGAATGGAGTACACATTTTTAAAAAGCTGCCTGATACTTACGGAGTACTCTCCGATCTTTTCACCACGGCTGCACAGTTGTAGAACTCAAATGCACTAGATGCCACTTCAATGCCATCATTCACTGTGATCTTCACTGGCACTGCCACAAAATCTACACACATGCATATGGGAAATGGGAATCATATTGGCTTTTAGGCAGGAGTAATTCATAAGACTAATTCTGAACTTTTAGAGTTCAATGGGTGCTAGCAACACAAAGGTCATGGGTTCGATTTCCAAGAAAAGCAAGCCTTGATAAAAGCGTTTGTAACTCTAGAATCTGAATTCTGCTGCAGTGTAATTGTTTCATCTGATCAGTTTCCAAATTAAAAATCACAAAACTAGCAAATTACAAACATGAAGAAACTAAAAATTATTCACGCCTGACGTCATTTTTAGACATTCTGCTCAACAAACACCATCTGTTTGTTCAGGGAGTGAAGGAGGCAGCGAGAGGACGGCTTCACAGTAGGCGATTATTAAAGTTAAAGGCAAACAGAATGCTGTACCTTGTGTCTCAGGTGTGGGCGGTATGTACTTAGAGGTCGGGAGTGCACAGATGACCCGCGTGTCTCTCATAGTCGCGTCACTTCTGTAGTCACCAAACTCACACATGAGTGTGTCAGGACTGTTGATACTGGGGAGGGAGGCGACGTTAATCTCCACCTGCAAGTTTCAACCAGAAAATATGGATTTAAGAGTAAACATATAATAAAATAAATAAGAATATGTTAAATATATCAGTTCTCAAACATTTTGAACATTGAAATTATGTGTTTGTTTTGATCATTGGATGACAATTTTTAAAATATTGAATATTTAGGGCATATTTTTTGTTTTGTTTTAGTTAAATAATTATACTTAAAAGATGCTAATAATAATAATAATAATAATAATAATAATAATGAAGTAATATTATTATAAATATTATAAACTTAAAAAAAAAAATTCTCTCTTAATATGTTTTTATTGATTTCCATAACTTTTCCTGTTCTGAAAAAATAAAATAAAAAATAAAAATCACAATTTTACAGTTCCCATTTCCAAGTTTTACATGACTGGGAACCCAACAAAACAAAATGCGATGTGAAAGATAAAATATACTGATTTCAGCAGATAAGTCAGGAGTATACTGTTATTATGCATTACAACTGATCCAGGGAGTTAATTATGGTATACAGGAAGCTTCTTCGATCAACCAAACCACTTGAGTTTCTTCTAAGACATATTAGAAATGCATGAAGAGTGCTCTGTGCATTCATGTGGTATACTACAATAGTTTCAGATGCCTTGTTTACTAACTTTATCACATCAGCTCATGATAAAAGGATTAGATTCACAGACTGGATCTGTTACAGCCAGTAAATATCAATGCTGAGTCAATCCTTAAGAGGTTAGGGTTTAAAATAACTGCAGACTGTATCTCAGCATGTACGTGTTATGCTTTAGTACCTGTCTTCTATCTGTTTTCTTGCAGCTGATGTTGGGGGGCTTAAAGGACTGAATGGTTACACATGTTTGTTTTGTACTCCACAACCAGGCATTTTCTCCTTCTCCCTTGTGACAATCCCTCTTCCTTGTACAACTGCAGGAGAAAAGCAGACAAACATGAGTAATGAGCCGCACTGCATTAACTTTAACTGGACTAAACACAGGTATCTAACAGCATTCGCTAAAATTTAACAGACAACTCCATGACTTGGATTTTAGATTTGTTTTTGTTTTTTAGATCCCTTAACAATTTCCTACTCTAAAACATACTTTAATACAGATGGAAGTCACATGATCCACAGGAGAAATGGGTCTTAGTTTATTTGACAGTACAAATATCAAACTCTGGCAGTGTTATTACTTGTCCTATCCTTTACTGGACATGAATGCCCAAATGATGTTGTGCTTTTGGTAATAAAATGAATCTAACAGACTTACCGGCCCTCCAAAACACACCAGCCACAATATGGGTCCCGTTGGGACACACATGAGTGACAATCATTCTTCTGCTCGCAGGCCTGAACTGGCACTTTGGTGATCTACAAAAAAAGAGAAACAAGAGAAAAGTCCATTGTCAATATTGTAGCAAAACATGAAGCACTGCTCACACAGAAGTCACTTTCAAACCAAGCAGCTTTCTATTGGTCAACTGGCAAAATTTGCATGACCAACTTGAACAAAAGAGAAACCTGCGTGGGGAACTCCTGATAAGGCGGATTCCAAATTTAGTTATTGGTGTTTGCCTACAAAATTTTCACAAGAGCAATGGTTAATATGACTGCACCTTTAGGACCAAAGGGTTATAGTCAGTAACCAAGAATGAGATATAAAGTGGCATGCACATTATCTCAGAGATATAAGAAGCATTGGTAGCAAAACAGCGTGCATAAAAATGCACATCAAACTAATAACTGCTTATAAAGCGAAATATGGTTGTTAACTTAAATGATCCACTTCAACTACTACGCTCTCAGCTTCCTGCTTCAAATATACTAATATGTAGGGCTATGAATCTTTTGGTAGGGTTTTCGATTTAAGAAAGATTTTTGCCAATTCAGAACGATTCGATTATAAACGATTCACATTCAAATATGATGCATTTTTTTTATATGCATTCATAGGATTATTAAAATGCTTCCCCCAATGCGTCTTAGTCAGGGTGTGATTTACACAGCGGCCTTCAGAGGTCAGAGAGTGGGCAAAAAAAAAAACATTGTCCATTGTTAATGTTAGTTCATATTATTATTGTTTTATTATTATTACACACCATTTTAATATCCTATAAAAAAAATTGTGTAGGATAATGCTAATGGCTACACAACCTTATTAAAGTGTTCCAGGCATTAAACATGCACTGCTTCCATGGAGAGACTAGAATATCATGCACTTTTCCAACTAATCCTAAACTAACTTTTCTTCACGGAATAGAAAGAAAAGCCCTCTTTGTTCTCTTTATACGGAACATTTTCCTTATGATTCTGTAAGAAAGCGCTGTTGCTATAGTAACAAACGCAACTTTAACGCGCATATTTCAGTGTTGGTAATGTAGGTACTTTAGCATAGTTGGTTTAACAACATCAAGTTATAGTTCATATATCATTCATCAGAACTGTTCGTATGCATTTTAGACACTTACAAATGTGTTTGCTCCGTCCATGCAATAAATGTGCATGAATAAGCGGGGTTTTACTTCAACTGCTCAGGTCATGTTAATTCATAAAATGACTGATGGGAAGAGAGCACCAAACAGTCTGATTAGCTAAAAGCAGAGGTGGGTAGCAACAAAATAAATTTACTTCGTTACGTTTGCTTGAGTATTTTTTGAGAAAATTGTACTTTTAAGAGTAGATTTAAATGTGGTTACTTTAACTCGAGTACATTTCTAATGAAAAAACTGTACTTTTATTTCATTACACTGACTGGGCTTCGTTCCTCTCATTACTTTAGTTTGATGCAATACATGTTAAGAAATACGTTATTCAAAGCACGTCTGTTTTTTCTGAGACATAAGCAATGCCACATTCACAAATGAATCACTATTTTGAGTCAATTCTGTTCAAAGACTTGATCAAACAAGTTGGTAAAAATGTCTGAATTGTTTTTTTGGACAATAAACTGGCCAATAAACAACTAACCCAGAGTTAATCCATAGAGTGGCCAAACAGGGCTTATTCCTGAGTTTACATACAACTCAAAACACTACAGCTCCCTTTGCGTGCCTTTGAACGCAAAACTCTGCAGGTTCACTTTATTTCTACATTGTCCAATAATCCAAAACGTTATTATTTTACAAAACAAAGGATATGCAATGATTTGTGGGCTACAGATGCCAGAAATAAAGCTTGCCTCTTCTGCAAATATATCTATGATAATAATAATAACAATAATAACAACCACTTAAATTCAATATCTATCTAAATATTAACATGTTATTGTATTGTTGTTATATAGGCTATATATGATTCAAAGTAACTAGATACTTGATTAGTTTTTTTTTTTTCATTGGATACTTTTTACTCTTACTTAAGTAACTATTAAGATTAGTGCTTTTACTTTAAGTAAATATTTCTATAAATACTTGTACTTTTACTTGAGTGCAATTTTTGTACAGTTTTCTGGCTAAAAGAATATGAATACAGCCAGCTGTCACATTTCTGTGGAAGTTTACAGTGTCTAGGGATGTTACCAAGACGTGTGATATTATGTGTCATTTGTATATATTTTCTGTCATTCCATTCAAAAATCCTCTCTTTGAGGTTGGTAAGCAACCTTATTCAAAGAAATTTAACCAGTGGATGATCTCTGTTGACTCAACGTGATCTAAGTGTTGTGGATGTGTTCATAAACAAACCTTTCTGCCAGTGGTGATGTACAAGTGATCCAAAGTTGAATCAAAAAAGAGGTTTTTGTTCACCCCACCATCTGTGCGTTCGCCTTGAATCCTGTGATAAAAGTCAGGGTGGCTTGGGTCAAGATGCACCTGCAAGAGAAAAGTTCATTCATTCATTCATTCATTTTAAAAATGCTTTTATCCAAAGCAACATACAAGTAAACACTGTATTACAGGGGTAGTACACCTAGAGCAAGTCCTGGGGTCAAGTGCATTGCTCAAGTGGTTGTCGCTCATAAATCATCCATCCTTGGGTTTGAACCAACAATCTTTTGGTTACCAACCCATGTTGTTAACCACGAAGCCAGACCACCACAGCAGTCAAACCTCAAGGGCTGAAATTTAAAGAGAATAGAAACCAGACCCTGGAATGAAACTCACCTTTAAAACATCTGCTCCACTAGTTCCCAAGAAGGCCACCGTGTGCTCATTCTCCACCGCTACAGCTACAGCTGTCAGCATGTCATTTCGGGTGTAGATGGGTTTGACGGACAAAGCATACTCAGGTTTACTGGCTAGTGGAGATGGAAGGAACTCTGCACCACATTTATATTTCTTCACCATACCCTTCTGTTGGGCAAAAATACACAGCACAATGAAAAACATTGTAAATGACCAAACAACATTGAAGCAGAGTTGAAGCAACACAACAACTCACTTCTCTTTTGGGCTTGCAGATGGCCTCTGTCTTGGAAATGTATGGTGAATAAACAGTCTTTGGTTTCTCGTCCTCCAGAACTTCTCCAGTATAGCAGGAATCAATCACCTCCTCAAGCCTGGTGTTAATGCTGTTGAGTGGGTACATGCACAAGGCTGATGGACCGCCATCCTCATCCGTACTAAACACCACATATAGAACCTTATCTTTCAGATTCGAAGAGCTGATATCCCTAGCCAAAACTTCTCCAGGTTTGGCCAGATACGCCGCTTGGACCTTGTTGTACATGTTCTCCTGTTGTTCAGCACTGGAGGTGCAGTTGAGCTGAAGTTCGGTGTAAGAATAATAATGATGTTCATCCTCGCACATGCGCGCTACAAACGTGATCTTCCTGCTGTCACTGGTGCCCGGAGTGCGTGAGAACAGGAAGTAGATGTAGCCGTTATCCTTGAAAGCATGGCGAAAGTCGTGGAGATAGCGCTGGACAAATGGGCTAGCTTGCACAGTGGAAGCTTCAACCATGTTCTCAAAAACATCCATTTCCAAATGCTCCTGAAGCAACCGAGTGCTGATGAGTTTTGAGCTATCATAGCTACCGTAGCCCTTCCCCACTAGAAATACGCTAAGGTTAGAATTGGAATTAATATCTATATAATAAGAAATGACCCCCACCACTGAGACAGACTCCTCAGTGCTGGCCACGTATGTCTTCTCGCCTTTGGTGTCACTGTAGTACACAGATTTGTCCACGCTATGAAGGTTTACCAAAGAGCAGATGCCCCTGAAAAGGCTTCCACAAACAACTAGGGTGCCATTGGCGGAGTTAACCAGTAGGAGTTTGTTGATGTTGTCCATTTCCTTTGCGTCAGGGCACTGTGCAGTGATCGGTGGAGTGCACTGTGGGTTGTCATTCTTAGGGCCTGTTCCAGTACTTTTCTCCAGATGTAGATTATGGCTCAGCTGATAGATCCAATTTATGGCACCAAGGTAGATTCGCCCAGTTTGAGGGTCCTGAACGACATTGTTGATGACGGTAGCAGACAAGAACTGGTCCTGAGTATCATCACAGCAAGATGACCCAAAACACAGCAGCAGGGACAGCGCTGCCAGGGCCCTCCACGCCATCTTTTAAAGAGAAAGAAAGAAAACAAGATGCATAAAAATCACATGAGAGGTCAGCAACCAAGTTACATGGCCTTTGCAAAAGTTAACACCAAACCAGTAGGGTGTCTGAATCTATCAATTTATTCAAACATGCAAGTAATTCATACATACAATGACTTGAATATACCTCTCCTCTGATGAGCAGGTTTTTCCTTTCTGAATTAAAATTTATTTCAATATATTTTGAAGTGATATATTTTCATCACTTCAAAAGTAAAAAATGTCAGGGTGATACAACTGTCCTGTCATAACGAGTTTGGCATAATCTTTTATTATTCTCAGAGGGAAAATAATAAAAGCAGTTATATTATTAATATATGAAAAACTTTTGTCCACCAAAATTAAGTCATGTGGTGCAAGCAACTCCATGAAATGAAATGATATCATATAACGGAACCCACACAGACCTTCATGTGAAAAATAATAACTTGATCATTATGATGTGGCAATGTTCGGTCAAGTTTAAAGATGGCAGGAAGTAACTAAAAAATATATATTTAAGAATTAATGAAACTTATTACATTTGTAAAATATGATTCTTACATTGACAAAAAAAAAATGAAATGCTGATTATGTGTACACTCAGATGTATTAACTCTTCCCCCGCCAGAGTTTTAAAAAAAGTTGCCAGCTACAGCCAGCATTTTTGATAATTTTCACAAAAATGACATGGTCCCCAGAATATTTTGTTGTATGAAATGTCTGAACATGCATGCATATATAAAAAGAAAGATCAGACCCTCTGCTTTAAAATAATAATAATAATAATAATAATAATAATAATAATTTACTCAGCTTGATGCAGTCTTTTTTTTATCAACACCTGAATATGGGTAAGTTTCATAAAAAGAGCAATATTTTGAGCAAAAAGTTGAGAAAACATCTGGATCGGATTCAGAACGATGATCAAAACACAGATGGCGTAAATAGAGTTCATCAACACCCCTAATGCTTGCACAGTCCTGTAGCTCATCCTGGGTCGACATTTCATTCAGTAACATTAGGCAGTTTTTAATATATGCTGTTTAATGTTGGTGATCACATTTTACATATGCATATGATTACATATGCTACCGCTTGTTTCTGCGTCTTCTTTCATGTGCTTTGATCAGGAGATTCAGTACATATAACAGTGATAACACTGGAACCCGGAAAATTCTGTTTGGTGGGGAAAGCGTTAAAGGAAAATATGTCTTTAATTTTTAATAATTTTACTTGATGGTTATACCACAAAAACATGAATACAAAGAACCTGGAACATGAATTTTAAACTAGATTAGTAAAAGATGTTTCCTTTTGTTTTCTTGAAAACTAATTTGTCATTGACTCAATGAAGATACTTGCCTTAGCAGGCCACACTAATGAGAAACATACTTGAAAAATTACATCAAGCTGAAGAATTTATTTGGTATGCATCATTATAATACAGCAAAGTAAGCACTAGTCAGAAGTGGTACCAATAAAGACAAAGTTAAAAGAAAAATCAATCTGGCCTCTCAACTCTTCCCTCAGAAGGGTTGCCGATGGCTGCATGATTTGACACGCCGATACAAGCGAAGCATTTCTAAAAAGGCTTGTCTTCCCACCCTTGATCTCCTTTCATTCTCCTTTTCATCCATCCCCTTACCACTTCAACAGGTCCTAAAAAAACACTGGGGCGGAAGTCAAATGCTCATCAAAGGAAATCACAAGGCAGCCTGACTCCAGCATAACAGAAGGTGGCTCAATGAATTATGGGTACACCCTCAGCAGGTGGGCCAAACAATCCCGTCCTCCTTCCTGTAAACAACCCCTATGATAACCAGCATGGCATGCAAAGTTATTGTGTTAGGCAGGAAGATTTAATCACAGTTGTTCCTTGTATGAACATTCTTGGGCTAATTTTAGCTTTCAGGTTGTAAAAGTAGTCGAGGGAAATGAAATATTCCCTCAATATTCCTGACCATTCCATTACTAATACTGCCCAGAATTTCATAGGAACTCAATCGTATTTGCCTAAACATGGTGATAATCCTCTGGAGTGAACTTCCACAAAACAGACTGTGATGTTTAGATTGCCAGAGCACATACTTTCACTGCAAATCGAATGGCAGGAGTCTCTCAGACACCACGATCCTATGCCCAGAGCTCATAAAGAATTCATGCTAAGAGTTTAGCGGATATTACAGGTCTTATTGGCTTTAATGACAGGGCTCCAGAGACACGATATGAGGCAGGGCAGCAGTGACGGGCTTTTTCTCTTTACTTATTGTCTGTCAGAGCTCCGGCGTGCAGGGCTTGCAATGAGATTAGATGGTAGTGTGTTAATTTGTGCCTGTGTGCCTGTGTGTGTGACCGTCTGGTGTTAACTGTTAATGGGAGGCGGTCTTTGCTGCTGATTCAGAGTGCATGGGCAAATTGTCTGGACTCTACAGCTTTAGAAAAATATGACAGGAAGGAGAAGTTTTGGCAAATTGACAAGTTTCATTATAATTATCTGTACTGATGATCCCCTCTCCCCTCATACACAAGGTCAAATTATTAACAGAAACAATAAATGTCAGTCTCTCAGTACAGACTTGATATTTGTGCTGAGTGCGCCACACGGCTCTGACTAAGCAAGCCATGTGATCACAAAAGAATGCAGTGTGCCTCATGACACTCCTTGATTTGCATGTTAACGCACACAAACATCATTAGTAGAGCTTGCTAAGGCAAGTTTTCCTATTTCTAGCTCATCCTAAGGTGAGTACTAAAGTTTAAAAACCACTATTCTTACCAAAATTTAAAAAAAGAGTTCTAAGGATAAATTATAAAATGTTCATTAGAATGTTCTTAAAAAAAAAAGAGCAATTCTTCAGAAATTGACACTGAATGTCAATGGAATGCAATGGTTCACTGTATGGAAAAATAGAAAAGAATGACATTTTTTTTTTAAATATCTTCGAGTAATTGACATCGAAAAAGAAAGTCAAACCAGTTTGGAAATACATGAGTAAATGATTACAGAGGTTTTATTTTTGGGTGAACTATCCCTTTAAGGGGCTAACCAAACTTTAAAAGGTTATTTAAGAAAATTCAATTAAAAACAAGTTTTTTTGTTTGTTTGTTTTTTTTTTTTTTTTTCTCTTATGAACGATCTTAAGGCTCCAGAATATTATGATTTAAGGGTTGACTATTTTGACTTGGGCCAGTCAGCACCCACCATGAACACCTTAACAACTGCATAGTAACACCCTAGCAAACCACTTCAAATACCCCAACAATCAAAACAGCGAATTTTCCACAAGTTCTCCAAACACTAATTAAATTCTTCAGAAAAACTAGTTATATCCTTCTTTGGACACAAACAAGCACATATTGCCATAACATCCTGCCTACATGTTGCTCCATTGAGGCCTAGTCATGTGAACACCGCTCACCATTCGAAACACTCCGTCTCAACAAGAATGAGTAGGAAGTGTGTTTGTGTGCGTCTGTATCACTGTGTTCCTTGGATTTACAACTGAGGGCATGCCTCAGATGGCATTTCCTTTTTTTTTTTCCCTTGATTCTGTTCTGATCCGGAGCCAAACCAAACACATTTCCTCTACATTACTCCAGGGCTATCTCAACCTGAGTTGACCGTAAATTAACTTGTAATGCAGCAGAAATATGAACAGGGGGGAAGGATGCCTGTGTCTGATGCTCATGTTGTGGGTGGGAGTGTGTATTGCGGTTTGCATAAGCAGCAGCAGTGTTACTGCTTCTCTCTGCGTTAAGAAACATGACGGGTAGCTCAGTCCACAAGCAGACAAGTGCTGAACCAGCACTACCCTTACCGCGGGGTAGTACACCAAAATTTCTCTGCTGAGTTAAGAGTAAACCCCACATCTTCTCTCAAAGTTCCTAGCAGACTTCACCTCTCGCATATAAACTTTGTTTTACCCTTCCGAGCATCTTGTTTCTTGACTCTCCAGTCAAGTTCAGCTAACTCATGCATCATTTACAATAGTCTCTCATTAAACTGTGTCTTAAAAGTGATTTTCTCCTATCCAAGCTTAATATGTAGAGAAACCTATAAGTAATAGGCTATTCATGGACTATTTTACCTGAAAAGTGTAAACGGTCGCTGTGCAGCACTATCAAAACATTGCTGTTTTTTGAGGATTCCAGCCAATCCAAAAAAGCAACATCAGCCCAACCAATGAAGTTAGTTTGGGGAAAAGCCATCTGTTTGTCTAACTGAAACAAAAGGTCAATGCTTGGTTGGTTAAAGTACCCCTATTATGGTTTTTTGAATATTCCCTTTCATGCAGTGTGTAATATAGCTGTTTGTGAATGTAAAAGTTCTGCAAAGTTGTAAAGTCATTGTCTCCCAAAAGAAAGAATTGACTCAAGGAGTCGTTTTTAAAGTACACGTATTCGTACTGAACCGTTTCGGTACAGGGCTTCCGCTACGGCACACATGTGTACCGAACGATTCCAAATGCAATCTTTAACAGTTAACAGTAGGCTTGTTAAGTGCAGAACATACTTCAATCCAAGTTCCCACACGAACATGGACTGCATTCAGTCCATTTTATCATGAAATTCAAACGATAAATGCCGTTTTGACGCTCTTTAATGTGACGTGACTGATCATTGTATAAGCACGTCAGTGCGGCGCGTGAGTGAATGCGATCATCTCTTCCTAAAGAATAAACATGAATTAATATCCTAAGGTATGTTGAGGATACATTACAACTTACTGAAACCTCTATGACGTGTAATCGCATACGTAAAAGTACGTCAAATGTTATTTGAGTGTTGATTATTATATCTAAACATAAATAACAACTGAATTTAGGCTAATAGTTTGGGCTATGTTGTTAACCTTTAATATTATAGTAAAGTGCAAGTAAGGGCTACCTATATAGTTTAATTGTATAGCATTAATCTTTAAGAAACATTTAGTTATAATTGAATTAATTTAAGGACAGACAATTTTTTCAGTAAACCACTGTTTAAAGGGGTCATGAATTGAGAAATCAACTTTTCATTCAGCCTTTGATATATAAAAGTTCATCGTGATATAAGAATATCCTGCAAGTTTCGGAGCTGAAAACTTCCTTGTTAGTCAAAGAAAAGCTTTTATTGATACCAGGCCCAGCAAACGCTCAATCTCACAATGTGCCAGGCTGTGACGTCAGAGTGTGATAAAACACCACCTCTGCAGAAGATCAATGCCTACTTCATCACGGCCTGTTTAGCCCCGCCCACCGATTCACACATGTAACATAGGCCTAGTGTTAAACCACATTGAGCTACCAAGCAATGAACATGCCATTGAAGATTACAAAATATTGTGCAGTGCCTGGGTTCGACAGTAATGCAACATGTAAGTAACCGTTAATTCTAATGCCTGATCTGAAATGTGATTCATGTACAGTCAGATGTTCTTTGTCTGTGTGTCAGTAAATCAAACCAGTGACTAAACGTCAACTCAAGTTGTTTCTCTGAGTAGGATGAAAATAATCTGTTATTTAACGGTGATTAAATCAAAGAAAGATCCCTTTGCAATCGCTGGAGCTGTCAATCAGCTGTGTAAACAGCGAGAGTTTATCAGTGACGCGTTTATCAGTGGCTCCCGTTTTATTCAACGAATCTCTTCGCTATATCACGTTAGTGAAGATGAAAGCATTTGTTAGTGTACAGAAAATGAGTTGCAATGAAGAGATCACTGCTTGCTTTCATGCGATCAACATGTCTGTGATCGGCTGCAACGATCATCACTGCAACCTTTCATGCCACGACCTAAAAATAATGACATAGATCTAAATGTAATGCAACACTTTTCACGATTAGTTAACCATGACGTAAAAACGCACTAATACTATTCAAAATGGAAAGACGTCAGCCATCTCAGCAGCGGGTGTTTACACTGAACTCTCACAGTAGACGCCCTTTAAAACTAAATAAATTAGGAAAAAATGCCTTTTATTTCTAAATTATGACATTTGTTTATGTAAAAAGCATTCTAACATTATAAGTGCACCCCAGGAAACCTCATAAACCAATGCAGTTCATGACTCCTCTAATAAAAATAAATAAAAAGCAATTTTGTAAAACTGCTGTACCGAACCCATACCGAACCGTGACTTCAAATCCGAAGTATGTACCAAATCATCAGTTTTGTGTACCGTTACACCCCTATTAATTTCTGATGTATACATTTTCTACCTGGGGTTCAAAATATGCAGTTTTGTGTTTTATACTGTGTAGGCTTCCGGCTAACTCACGTTATTACTGTCTTACTGAAATACTTCTGTCACTATTACCTAAATATGTGTCTATTAATGCTGATTGTCTGTAAGTTCTTACTACTTTAAGTAAAGATAAAGGATGGAGCAAGATTTGTTTTGCAAACTTTAATGTTACATCAGGCATTCACGTTAGTGCTCGGCTAATGTATGCACTGTTTTTTGATACAGTTAATACAGTTCCCGCATGTGCACCACAATAAATTTGAAATATATAAATCGGTTTGTTGATGTAAGTACTCCTGTTAATGCTGATGGTGAGGAAATACAGCTGTACCATCTAAACATGAGTAGCGCATCACTGAGAAACATCCTGCTCAAGTCGTCCTTGCGATGGAGGTTCGGGTTGAATAACTATTCCTTCCAAAGTTTCATCATCGGACTCGCATTCGGATTGATATGGTAAAATCAACACCATTGTTACTCGTAAGCAGTTGACAGATCACAACAGACTGGGCCATCTGGCCAATCAGAGCAGAGTAGGCTCTCGGAAAGGAGGGATTTAGAGAGCCCGATTCATCCATTGAGTCATTTGAGAATCAATGAACAATGTGGTGGTGCAATGTATATTATGTTTTTGTTTTTTTTCCACATATCATAATGCTGTAATTTTTTCCAATATCATGCAGCCCTATACTACACTCTACTCTAGTAGATGTTTTGTCCATTTTTTTTTTTTGGCTCTTAAAATTGCATATGCCAACCAATGCTAACGTATAGATTTCTCCAGGTGTTGTAGACCTACTTGCTTTGATTTTAGGGATTCCGTTTGCTGATGCTAGTGGCATATAAATCACACTTCACCTTTAAATCTTACTGTTTATTAATGCAGAGTAGGATGCCAGGTTCTGCCCTCCTGTCATGGCCGCCTCTGCCTTTGCTTTTCAATGACTGTCTCCACGGACGGCTCGGAATGATTGACGGGTGAGACCGGCAGACTAATTAAGGCTGGGATCAGAGGGAAAATGAGTGGCTGGACACACTCAGGTAAAAGTGGGCCAGTACTGAAAGAGCTCTTTGAATATGTAAAAGGAAGAGATTTAAACTATCCCAGTCTCCTGGAAGACCTGCCTCTCACTTTGGCTCTGTCCCAAATGGCACATTCAAAGTGGACTTGCGTGGCCTTCATTGGCACGTGTCTGTGAAGTAAATTACTGAATGGTGTCACAATTAAGGTTCAAAAGAGTCCAACATATCATCTTAGCCAAACATATTAGACCGCGAACAAATTCAACTGTGAGTTCAAAAAACATTCCTTTACTTTGTCAATGACCTGAATTTTGCCAATGCATCAATGAAAATGAAATGAATGACTTGCATTTTAATTGGTTCTTCACAGAAATCTTTCATATGACTTCAGAAGACATGGAATATAGTGTACAGTTTGTACAGACTGTTTTTCTGAAACATTTATGGTGTCTTTTTTTTTTTTTTTTTTTTTGGAGATCAGCAGCCCAGATCCCCATTCACTTACATTTTTTTTATAACAACGCCCTTCTAAAAAAAATCCTGGCATTACCACTATAATCAAAGAAACTGTAGCTATTGTTCAATATTTAATTATATTTAGAAGAAGTTTGAAGTTTCACACACACACACACACACACACACACAAACACTGAACAAAACTATAAAACTATAAACAAAAGACTTTTGTTTTTGCCCCCATTTTTCATGAGCTGAACTCAAAGATCTAAGACCTTTTCAATCTCCTGTTCCATCCTTCCTTCACTCGTGAACAAGACCCCAAGATACCTGAACTCCTCTACCTGAGGCAGAAACTCTCCACCAACCTGAAGTGGGCAAGCCACCCTTTTCCGACTGAGAACCATGGCCTCGGATTTGGAGGTGCTGATTCTCATCCCAGCCGCTTCACACTCGGCTGCAAACCGTCCCAGTGCACGCTGAAGGTCCCCCCAGCTCAGCCGCCATGTGTTGGAGTGAATGAGGTGAATGAGACCGGTGAATGAGAGGGTCGCTTCTCTGCGCCTTCGGGTAGGGGATAGGTCTCTCACTGTCATATTGGACTGATTGGACAAATTGGACAAATACTGATTGGACAAAATGGCGCCGCTGTGTTTGGTCGCCGTTCAGGTCGCTCCGCGAAGACTGTGCTTTTATTTACTATTTTACTTTCTTTTACTCTCAGTTTTTACAAACTTATCATCTGCGTTGATCTACTACGACAGCAAAACTCTTTTGGACATTGGTTACCTCTACACTGGACTGTTTCAGGACACTTTCGCCGATCCTCTGTGGCCATCTGAGATTCTTCGGAACGCCGAGTTGAACAATGGACAGAGCCAGCGGCGTAGAACAAAGAAACACCGTGGGAAACGTGCTGGTATCCGTAACAGACTGAGGAAAAGGGCATTCAGACCTCCTCTCCGAGCATTCTTCTAGCAAATGTTCAATCCTTGGATAATAAGATGGACGATCTTAGAGCCAGGATAAGTTTTCAACGGGACATGAGAGACTGTAATATCTATTGTTTGTCTGAAACATGGCTCACGCCCGCGGTCCCGGACACAGCTGTGACGCCGCCGGAGAACTTCTCTGTTTTTCGGATGGACAGAACAGCCGAGGCGGTAAATCCAAAGGCGTGGAGTGTGTTTCATGATCAACAAGAAATGGTGCGATCCCAGGAACATCACCATTCTCTCGCGGTCCTGCTCGCCTCATCTGGAACATTTAACAATCATCTGCCGCCCATTCTATCTGCCGAGGAGTTTTCTGCGGTTGTCGCGACCGCCGTTTACATCCCACCGCAGGCAGACACAGCGCTGGCTTTATCTGGCCTTCATGATGTTGCCAGCGGCGTCATAAACCAACATCCCGACGCTGCATTCATTGTCGCGGGCGATTTTAACAAAGCAAACCTAAAGAAAGTCCTGCCAAACTTTCACCAGCAACGTCTCCTGCCCCACACGAGGAGCAAACACACTGGATCACTGCTACTCTCCGTTTAAGAACGCCTATAAAGCGTGGTCACTTCCAGCGCTTTGGCAAATCGGATCATGCCGCCATTTTCCTCACTCCCGAATACAAACAAAAGCTCCTCCAGGAACCCCCGGTGAGGCGGGAAGTTAAGCGTTGGTCACCCCACTCAGAGACCGCGCTACAGGCAGCTCTGGGCGATGTGGATTGGGACATGTTCCGAGCGAGTTCAGCTGACGTGAGCGAGTTCACAGACGTGGCGCTTTGCTTCATCAACACGCTTACAGAGCAAGCCACGCAAACAATAACAATAACGTCCTTCTCAAATCAGAAACCGTGGGTGGACAATTCAATTCGCGCGCAGTGAACGCGACGCGCACTGCTGCTTACAACGCCGGTCTCCATTCAGGGAATATGAATGAATACAGATCGTCCTGCTATGCTCTCAGACGAGCAGTTAAAGCCGCAAAACTCCGTTATAAAGACCGAGTGAGTCTCATTTCCAACTCAACGACTCGCGCGCGCATGTGGCAAGGTCTGAGGTCCATCTGCTCCTTTGGATCTAAATCCTCTGCAGAGGTGAACGCTGATCCGTTGCTCGTGAACGAAGTTAAACTCTTTCTATGCTCGCTTTGACTGTAACCGCGCAACGCGACTCCGCCAAGTGGCGCGTTAGAGGAAATTACTCAGAGCAGCAACAATCACGTGATCTCTGTCTCGGAGGATGAAGTTCGGAGAGCACTCAAGCGTGTGGACGCCAGGAAAGCTGCCGGGCCGGATGGTATTTCAGGTCGTGTTCTGCGGTCCTGTGCTGATCAGCTCACCGGGTTGTTTACATCTATCTTTAATGAGTCCTCGCTACATCTGTGGTCCCCACCTCCTTCAAAAAATCCACCATCATCCCTGTCCCTAAGAACAGTAAACCCTCTTGCCTAAATGACTATCGCCCAGTGGCTCTCACGCCTATAGTCATGAAGGTCTTTGAGAGACTCATTAAAAACACCATTTGCGCCTTCATTCCTGACACTTTGGACCCTCTTCAGTTTGCCTATCGTCCCAATAGATCGACTGAAGATGCCATCTCTCATGTCCTCCACTCCTCCCTCACTCACATCGACAGCAAAAGTGGGAACTACGTAAGACTGCTATTTATTGACTATAGCTCAGCCTTTAACACCATAGTTCCCACCAAGCTAACCTCCAAACTCCTGGATCTCGGCCTGAATCCTTCTCTCTGCCACTGGATTGAGGACTTCCTCACTGGCAGGCCTCAGGTGGTGAGAATAGGCCAGTCCACCTCCACCTCCATCACCCTGAGTGTGGGAGCTCCACAGGGCTGTGTCCTGAGCCCCTGCTCTACTCTCTCTACACGCATGACTGTTTGTCCACACACAGCTCCACCTCTATCATCAAATTTGCTGATGATACTGTTGTCCTGGGCCTCATTTCCAACAACAATGAGACGGCATACTTGGACGAGGTGGAGCATCTAACATCATGGTGCCAGGACAACTGTCTCTCTCTGAATGTTGGCAAGACCAAAGAAATGATTGTGGACTTCAGGAAGAGACAGCAACGGACATACTCCCCTCATGATCAGCGGGTCACCAGTAGAGAGAGTGAGCAGCTTCAAGTACCTGGGAGTAAACATCTCCGAGGACCTGACCTGGACTGCTCACATTCAGACACAGGTGAAAAAAAGCCAGGCAAAGACTGTACCACCTGCGCCAGCTGAGGAAATTCAGGTTTCACCAGCTATCCTGAAAACTTTCTATTTAGGGGCGATAGAAAGTGTTTTAACTCAGTGCATCACAGCGTGGTATGGGAACAGCACCAGTCATGACCGCAAAGCCCTGCAAAGAGTAGTGCGCTTATCCGAGCGTATCTCAGGGTCAGCTCTCCGTCTCTGCAGGACGCCTACACCAAACGCTGCAAAGGTAGAGCTACCAAGATCATCAAGGACTCTAATCACCCTGCAAACCCTCATTTCACGCTGCTACCATCTGGTAAGCGCTTCCGAAGCCTGATGGCCAAAACTGAGAGACTCAGGAGGAGCTTCTTCCCCCAGGCCATCAGACTCCTGAACTCAGTCACTTAACATCACGTGACTTCACTTCAGGATAAACATCGATACACTGACATTGCACTGCACTTTCTGTTCTCGTTGTTACTGTGTAACAACCTGTCATAAACCTGTTTGCACATTATACTCTTTATACATTTGTTAACCACATATTTATAAGTCTACAGTTTACTCACTGCAAAGTCTACTTCAATTATTTTATTCCACTTTATCCTTATTTGTTACCTTTTTTTTTCTCTTGACTTGATTATTTATAATTCTACAGATATACATATATATATATATATATATATATATATATATATATATATATATATATATATATATATATATATATATATATATATATATATATATATATATATAGAGAGTACTTTTTTTTATATCCTATTTCTATTATAATTTCTTCCTTGTGTTTTTAACTGTGAATTTGCACTGTCCATGGAGCGGACCTGTTTACATTTCACTGCCGGTTGTATATTCTGTATATAACTGTGTATGTGACAAATAAAACTCTTGAATAAAACTCTTGAATCTCATATGTGCCTACGGGCCGAACGGCAGTGCAGAGTACCCAGCCCTCATGGTGCTGGAAAATGCTCCAACTGGAGACTCCATCGTTCTACTGGGGGACTTCAACGCACACGTGGGCAGTGACAGTGACACCTGGAGGGGCGTGATTGGGAGGAACGGCCCCCCTGATCTGAACCCGAGTGGTGTTCTGTTATTGGATTTCTGTGCTAGTCATGGCTTGTCCATAACAAACATTATGTTCAAGCATAAGGGTGTCCATCAGTGCACGTGGCACCAGGACACCCTTGACCGGAGGGCAATGATCGACTTTGTGGTCGTCTCATCTGACCTCCGGCCGTATGTCTTGGACACTTGGGTGAAGAGAGGGGCGGAGCTGTCAACTGATCACCACCTGGTGGTGAGTTGGCTCCGATGGCGGGGGAGGAAACTAGACAGACTCGGGAGACCCAAACGTACTGTGAGGGTCTGTTGGGAATGTTTGGCCAAGCCCCCTGTCAGAGAGATCTTCAACTCCCACCTCCGACGGAGCTTCAACCGGATCCCGAGGGAGTCTGGAAATATTGAGTCCGAGTCGACCATGTTCTCCACCCCCATTGTCGACACGGCCACTCTGAGCTGTGGCCGTAAGGTCTCCGGTGCCTGTCGAGGCAGAAATCCCCGAACCCGGTGGTGGACACCGGAAGTAAGGGATGCCATCAAGCTGAAGAAGGAGTCCTATTGGGCCTGGTTGGCTTGTGGGTCTCCCGAGGCAGCTGACAGGTACAGGTAGGCCAAGCGGACTGCAGCACGGGTAGTTGTGGAGGGCCTGGGAGGAGTTCGGTGAGGCCATGGAGAAAGACTATCGGTTGGCCTCGAAGAGATTCTGGTAAACCATTCGCCGCCTCAGGAGTGGGAAGCAGTGCCCTACCAACACTGTTTACAGTGGAGATGGGCAGCTGTTGACCTCAACTGGGGATATCGTCGGACGGTGGAAGGAATACTTCGAGGATCTCCTCAATCCCACCAACACATCTTCCATTGAGGAAGCAGTGGCTGAGGGCTCAGAGGTGGATCTGTCCATCACCCAGGCTTAAGTCATCGAGGTAGTTAAAAAGCTCCTCGGTGGCAAGGCACCGGTGGTGGCCTGAGTACCTCAAGTCTCTGGATGTTGTGGGGCGGTCTTGGCTGACACGCCTCTGCAACATCGCATGGCGGTTGCCTAAAGCAATAAATTATAACATCTTTAAAAATATACTGAGCATTATTTATACGAAAATATTTATATTTATATCCCTTAAACATGTTATATCCCTTAAACATTTATATTTATATCCCTTAAACATGTTCTGGTGTTTGACTGTAAAATGAAGGGACGTAGATGCAGGACGGACAATTAAAGTGTTTACGATTGAGCAAAGCTGTAGTGAAGCACTTACAGATTGAGGTTAATAGCAAGAATGCCCTTGTCGTGTGTGTGCGTGTGTGCGTGTGCGTGTGTGTGCGTAAGAGAGAGTGAAGGAGAGCGAGTTCACTACCCAGCTGGTCCCAATCAAGGAAGAGACGAGTGCAAAGGTTAAGGTAATTACTCTGGCTGGAAGTGAACTAGTTCAGGGCTCTGATGGTCGCCAGGAGGACGAAGGGGACAAACAAACAGATAAAAAGCATCTCTCTGAAAATAGAATGTAGACAGGCAGTGTGTGCCTTCCTGAAGCTGCTGAATTTACCCCCTTTCTCATTAGTGTTCCTGAAACATCTCTATCACACTCTCTGCTTCTTGCCGTCTTTCCCACTTGCTCTTCTGCTTTTTTGCACTCAATCACTGGTGCTGCAGATAATCACTCCATTCTACAGCTGTCAGCCGCAGAGAGAGAGAGTGAATGGAAGATGAAAGTAAGTGAAACACGTAGCCCAGGCTTTCATAAGCCAGGTTCGAGCACAGAATGCCCAAATGCAGTTTAGTTTCATAAATCTCTTCAAAAACAATTTTGATGCAATTTGTCAGCAACACATCAACTGCTGTTTCACGGGCAGGGATCAAAGTGAAGCATGCATGTGTGCGAGCATGACGGGCATGCTGTAAGATCGTAGGATCAACAGAGTCATGAGGATGGAGAGTCCGTTATGCTAATGTAATCTAAATGACTCTTGTTAAAGGACAAAGTTCATTAATTCCCTGATATATCAGCCCATCCCCATTAATCTCCAAAAACGAGAGTGATATTTAGGCATTCATGCTGCACTCTAGACAATTTGGAAATCTCTTACTACTAGAAATAGTACCACTGGAATGGTTTTCGAGGTCACATAGCTGACTTAAGGCCCGGGTATACTTCATTTTCCACATCCGGACGCATCTTGCACACAGTCGTATCCGTACAGCTTTCAAAGTATACTCAACCGCGGATGCACAGCACAATTGTTGTGACTCATCTGTCTCTTCTCTCTTTCTTGTGCATGTGCTGTTGTAGACGCACCGTATTGGAAAATAGAAGTTTTTTTTTTTTTTTTAGGGCTGTCAAAAGTAACAGGCTAACTTTATTTGTTTATTTACTACATTTACAGCAATAATTTAACACTCTGGGCCTCTACGGTCAAAAATGACCGAAACATTTTACACATTAGCTATGTGATACAACCACCCCCCTCTTTTCTGCTCAGGTTTGAATGTAGTAAAATTAATGCAAAATCTGACATAAGCCACTTTATATAGAGTTATATAGGAATCTAGTGGTTACATCATGGCATTACATCACAAGTTTTTCTTTTTTACTCCCACCAGATGACACTAATTTACCTTCAAATTTTTTTATTTTGAATGCCTCGTCTCTATTTTAACATGGAATACTGCTTTCATTGAAAAATAATTTAAAAAAATGTATTTTTATATTATTATTATTATTATTATTATTATTATTATTATTATTATTTTCAATGGGGAAAAATAGCTAATAAATATTGCATAGTATCATAAAATACCCTCAACATTCAAAATAATAATGAAAATATATGATTGAATTAAAATATATTACACTGCTTTTCTTAAAATGAAGAGGCCCAAAAGGTTAACTTAACAATATTAAAAGGCACACTACTGTAAGATAACTTTCAACACACGCAAATGTATAATATGACAAAACAACGCTGTTACACCTCACATACGCATGACGCATGAAGGCAGTCTGGCGGGAGCTAGATATTTTAATTTATAAAGTTTTAAATATGGAGATCTTTCTTACAAAAACCCATCGCTTCACTTCAGAAGGCCATATTAACCCCTCGGAGCTGTGTAGAGTATGTTTATGATGGATGGATGCACATTTTTTGAACTCATGAGCCCTGTTCACTGCCATTATAAAATGTGGAAACATCATGATATGTATTAATATATCTCAGATTGTGTTCATCAGAAAGAAGAAAGTCATATACACCTAGAATGTCTTGGGGGTGAGTAAATCATGGGGTAATTTTCCTTTTAAAGTGAACTAATCCTTTAAGAAAATAAATAGCATAAATTTCTACGGTCTGGGGCGATCCATCCTTTCATTATGATTCTAAATCTACATTCCCTCATTCACACGTGAATACCTTAAACACTAACAAATGTCGACAAGTTTGGCTCCTTTGCATTCTGCTACTCCGAAACAAACTCATGGCATGCACGTATGCTCACAGACACATGCAGGCAGTGGCATGGAGCTGTGTCATCTCTCCCAGTGGCTCATGGAGAACAGCAGGCATGTTGATTAAATTTGACTGCTCATTGTGCCGAATCTATAATTCTCTCCACTTCAGTGCTTTCAACAAGCTAAGAATACAGAGAGGATCCCTCGAGCCATTACCTCAAATATGCACACGCACACACAAAGTTAAGGGATTGTCTTCGCACCTCAGTGTGCCTCGAGTTCGCACAAATATGAAACCTCGGCGTGAATACAAATACTTTACAACGTACGCTGTTATGTGTGCGTGTGCATTCTGAAGCATTTTAAAAGTACTTTTATCTGGCAGGTCCATGATAATATAACAAAATTGAATACTAAAGAACCGTTCACTTCAGAGTGCCCTTGAAGTAATGCTAGGGTAGATGGTAACCACTTAACACTAGCTGTGAGAGATTGTGCGCGTGTGCTAGCATGTTAACAAAAGACTGAGGGAGAGAGAGAGACCACTGGAAAGGAAGAGAGGGGGACAATTAGAGACAGAGGAAGCCAAGTACGACTCGGCACCGCCGCAACAAGGCCGTCTTTGTGTGTGTGTCCGCTGGTGGGATCGTGCCCCTGATGGGAGTGTAAAATAACACAGCAATCCACATTCCAGACTATCAGCCAGCAAACTTGGATTCGCTTGCCAGCTAGAAGAGCAGAAGCAAGCATTTAGATGGAGGAAGAGAAGCAAAATGAATGAACGGATGGGTGAATAAACAAATGAATTACTACATGGCCAGAAGTATGTGGATGGATGCCCCTTTCTAATTAAAGGGTTAGTTCACCCAAAAATTATTTACTCAACCTCATGTCATTCCAAACCTGTGTAACTGACTGGGGAACACAGAAAAAGATATTTTGAAAAATGTTTAGCTTTTATTGTCATATTATAATCGCTTTTTTTGTCATCTACCTATAAAATGAATGTCATTGGGGTCCAATGTTGCTTTGCGATTATGAAATAATCTTGTCAAAAAAGCTTGTCAGTAGAGTTGTTCCGATTCTGATACTAGTATCGGAAATATCACCGATACCACAACATATTCTGGCATTGGTATCGGCGAGTACTTGAACCCATGTACCGATCCAATACCATTTTCTTAAACAAGATCTTGTTATTATGACCGCTAGCTTTGCCTAACCGCACGCTGTACGGTTCTTCTTCGTTGCTCAGAATGCACTGCAAACACAGGAAGTCGTGCTGTGTTGCCAAAAGCAACCACTGTTTAGAGCAGCGAAGAAGAGCAGTATGTCCGCTGTTTAGCAGTATTTCAGACTGGACCAACCAGCCAGTAAAACGGTGACTAGGGATTTTGATACTTTGGTACCAAGTCAGTACTGAAATTTAAAAAATGCGATGATACTAGCATTTCTGTAGTACCGGTAATACCGACTCCCGAGTATAACCGGTACCCGCAGCTGCGTTCAGTCGCTGCCGTGTTTATCTAAGCACAGGGCTCCAGACTGTAGCCGAACATATACTAGTGTCTGTGAATATTAAACTGCAAAACACTATTTAAATATTACTCCTGCAAATTCTGAGTAAAACGTTTTTTTACTCCAAACTCACTTCATAACGACAGTTGAGCATCCTTCTGTGAGAAGATGTGGCTTCTTACACAGAATAAAGGCACACAACATATTTTATAGCATTCTATATAGTGATAAAGGCTATGTCGATTAGCATTGAAGTATAGATATTCTTTATTATCATGAAATACCCGAGCAGGGCTCATAGAAACCATATATTGTCATAGCCATGTGTTTATTAGTCATGTTTAAATCAAAGCATTTCAGTTTCTGAAGCTCCCGTTTATTCAGCTACAGCGATAGTATGATGCCCATAGAGATTTCCTGGAATGACGTGCACTATCGTACTTCCACAGGGCATATTTGGAATTTCTGCACGAGAGTGCCCTCTGGCTTTCAGGTGGAGCAGCATTTACTGCTGATCTCAAAGCCGTGCTTCACTAACAAACTGCATAAAAAAAAACCCTGTAGCCATTGCCAAATCACATGCAGTTTAATTCCGATTAATCGTGCAGCCCTAATAGTAGAATTACGTGGATTTCAGTTGTAATTGTACGGTTACCAAGTTAAAATATAGTTTGTTGAATTGTTTAGGGGGCAAAAAGTTTTCTCAGAGGCGATGAAGCAAGCAAAAGCTTTCTAAAGCATTATCTATCCCTCCTTCACCATCCCTCTCTCTCCCTGTTTTCCCTGAAGCTATGGAGTTTACTGCAGAGATAACGTATCTTTTCCGCTTGATAGGTTTCCTAATTGCTCTCACTTAAACACACAACCGGCAGCTCCATCCAGAACACATTGTATTAATAAATTACACTTGGGTTTAATTAGCCATGGCTCCAATGCCGCAGGCCAACACACACGCACACACCTTATTAGGTGTGACTCCCAGAGTCTTTCAACAGAAAAGTCTCCCTATTGCACAGGGTTGTGGGTAAAAGTCAATAACTTTACCAGAGCTGACAGATTCAGCAGTCTTCAGAGAGATGGGGATAGAGATGGAAAGAAAGAGAAAGTGATTATTACTGCTAAAGAGGGTTTTTTGGGAGCAAAAAATACAATAGAAATCTGTCAGAAAGATCACATAGGGGTCAATTCAATTTGCCAAGAGCTGAATTTATTCGTAAAACTGCTGACTAGTGATAGACGACATATCGGGCAGGTCAAATAACCAGTGGATATTTTAAAATTATTGGCATTGGCTAATTGTCTTGATTAAAAAGAAGTGGTAGTGCCCCCTGTGTCTGTGTCCGATAACTGGCTTATCGGTGGATACTAACTTAAATTTGAAACTATTTATTGGTACTTTTAAGTAAAAAAAAAGTATAATAAGGGTTTTTAATGGCCAGTGCCAATATAGATATACAGTAAAGCCAATTAATAAGATACAAAACATTGCTGCAATAAAAGAACATTTATATTTGACATATTAATACACTGATATTATTAATAATAATAATAATAATAATAAATTATTTATTGTATATGTAAGTATTAATGTCTATACTGAAACTAATTCATACAAATAAAAAAATAAATCAATTTAATTAAAAATAAAAATACCAACCACCTTTCTGTGTTTCACTTGAGACATTTTTATTATTATTTTTTTATTAAGACTACTTCCTCCTGGTGATCGTTGGCTGATCCTCATAATGTAGGTGATTTTAGGTTAATATCCTTGTGGGGACATTTGGACCCCAGAATATAAGCAAAATCTGACCCCCACTATATTGTGGCCTACTTTACCCTGAACTGCACCTCTTCAGATGATTGGGTGGACTCTGTAGATTATAGGAGATTAGATAACATTTTCAGGGGGCAGGCGCATAGCCCTCATGAACGGACTTTAGCCATCATATTTGTAGTTCCTGTACATGCCGTCAAAACCATTACACCACTACACTCAGTACAAAGGGTTTAAAAAACATCCGTAATTTCAATAATGAATAAATTCCAATAACGACAGCTGCAGGCATTAATACTTCAATAAATCCTCTATGGCTAACTCACTGTATGACCCACTTAATGCCAAAGGGGCTTTATACAGGAAATCCTACTAATAAGTAGTATTGTGGTCAGTTCTCACTCTCTGGCACACACAGTCATTCCCAACAAAACCTTGTCCTGCTTAGCCTGCCCACCCTGAACATGTTCAGTTCAGGAAAATGCATTTACTTTCTATTGATGGCAATATATCATAAACAAGATTAGTAATTCCTATTAAATGATGAGTGATCATTTATAAATCTATGTTGTCTTGTAACAACAGAGAATCCATCGTATATATGACAAAACTAACACACAAACTTCCAAAACAACAAGGCTCAATAATAAGGATGCCCTGTTTGAGACAGCTGATAGACAAGTTCCCGTACATCTTCTGCAAGATGATCATGTGCATGTGTTTTTATGACATGACAGCTTAAACATCTGGACTTCTATAATGTAGTGAATGTGCCGCTGTGAATTATGCTGAGTTAAATGTCAGCAAGTTAATGCATCTAGCTGGCAATTATAAATGAGGATTTGTTGAAATTGCAAGAATGACTTGTGATAGTCTTGGGAGCATCAGTTAGAAAGGGTTGAAAAATTATAAACAAAGTAATGTTCTGCAGCATATGCTATCGTGTTTATCACTTAGTGTAAGAAAGATATAATACATATAGAAAGGTTTGTAATGGATCACAATTAAACAATCAGCTGTCAGCTGTTACATTCAAGGACACAATTAGATAATACCAATTTGGTCAACCACTTACAAAACAATGCTTAATTTTGTTCAGTCTGTGGTGTAAAAGGTCACAATAGCAATTAAAGAAAAAACACTTGGTCAAAACATGATCAGGTCAAAGTGTCTGAAGAATTTTGGTCCCAAATTTTGATCAATTTTACTAGTCCACTGTATGAAGAGCTTTTGGGTATAATATGTCACAGTTTACTTTATCTTGTTATCCTCACTTACATAAATGAACTAGTGTCCTGCATGAATATCATATCATAATAAAAATGACATCTGGTGTCTGAATAATTTTTGGTTTGACTGTATAAATGTATTATAATGATGTATGTATGTATGTATGTATGTATGCATGTATGTATGTATGTATGTGGTGTATGCATGTATGTGTATGTGTGTATATATACACACACACACACACACACACACACACACACACACACACACACACACACACACACACACACACATATATATATACACACATATACATATACACACATACCATACATACCATACATACCATACATACCATACATACCATACATACCATACATACCATACATACCATACATAACATACATAACATACATAACATACATACACACACACACACATATACATATACACATACACATACACATACATACACTCACCTAAAGGATTATTAGGAACACTTGTTCAATTTCTCAATGCAATTATCTAATCAACCAATCACATGGCAGTTGCTTCAATGCATTTAGGGGTGTGGTCCTGGTCAAGACAATCTACTGAACTCCAAACTGAATGTCAGAATGGGAAAGAAAGGTGATTTAAGCAATTTTGAGCGTGGCTTGGTTGTTGGTGCCAGACAGACCAGTCTGAGTATTTCACAATCTGCTCAGTTACTGGGATTTTCACGCACAACCATTTCTAGGGTTTACAAAGAATAGTGTGAAAAGGGAAAAACATCCAGTATGCGGCAGTCCTGTGGGCGAAAATGCCTTGTTGATGCTAGAGGTCAGAGGAGAATGGGCCGACTGATTCAAGATTCAACTTTGACTGAAATAACCACTCGTTACAACCGAGGTATGCAGCAAAGCATTTGTGAAGCCACAACATGCACAACCTTGAGGCGGATGGGCTACAACAGCAGAAGACCCCACCGGGTACCACTCATCTCCACTACAAATAGGAAAAAGAGGCTACAATTTGCACAAGCTCACCAAAATTGGACAGTTGAAGACTGGAAAAATGTTGCCTGGCCTGATGAGTCTCGATTTCTGTTGAGACATTCAGATGGTAGAGTCAGAATTTGGCGTAAACAGAATGAGAACACTGTGGTGGTGGTGTAATGGTGTGGGGGATGTTTTCTTGGCACGCTGTAGGCCCCTTAGTGCCAATTGGGCATCGTTTAAATGCCACGGCCTACCTGAGGATTGTTTCTGACCATGTCCATCCCTTTATGACCACCATGTACCCATTCTCTGATGGCTACTTTCAGCAGGATAATGCACCATGTCACAAAGCTCGAATCATTTCAAATTGGTTTCTTGAACATGACAATGAGTTCACTGTACTAAAATGGCCCCCACAGTCACCAGATCTCAACCCAATAGAGCATCTTTGGGATGTGGTGGAACGGGAGCTTCATGCCCTGGATGTGCATCCCACAAATCTCCAACTGCAAGATGCTATCCTATCAATATGGGCCAACATTTCTAAAGAATGCTTTCAGCACCTTGTTGAATCAATGCCACGTAGAATTAAGGCAGTTCTGAAGGCGAAAGGGGTCAAACACAGTATTAGTATGGTGTTCCTAATAATCCTTTAGGTGAGTATATATATATATATATATATATATATATATATATATATATATATATATATATATATATATATATATATATATATATATATATATATATATATATATATATATATATATATATATATATATTACACAAATTAAGTTTATACTACTATAGGTACATTTATTATATGACTTTTTACTGACCCATAAAACAGGCTGCAAAACAACCAGCTATTTAAATTTCTTACAGGCCCAATGAAAAATGTTGGCAGGGTAAAAAACTGGACAAACCATACCAGCAAAAAGAAAATGTGTGTGTGAAGTGGAATATGAAAATATATATATATATAAAAAATATATATATATATAAAAAAAATATATATATATATATATATATATATATATATATATATATATATATATATATATATATATATATATATATATATATATATATATATATATATATATATATATATATATATATATATATATATATATATATTTTTTTTTTTTTTTATATATATATTTTTTAAATTCATTCATTTATTTATATCCACTGACATACACATAAATAAGCTAATGATATGTTCTATCCCCTATAAATTTACAACACACTGAAACCGGTTTCAGTCATTGATACATCCAACTTGTTGTATTTTTACATTTTAAATTAAAACATTTGCAATTTTTATAAAGCTGTTTTCCCTCACAGGAACCAATGTATGTAACTTCAGGTGATCAGGTGATTTTATCTCCTTGTGGGGACATTTGTTCCCCTAAATGAAGGCAAAAGCTGACCCTGAAACACCTTAATCAGTGAGCTCTACATACTCAGAGTGCTGATTCTGATTTTGAAGTGGCTCATAATTGGACCAGCAAAAACCACCCACGAGCACATCCACCAAGGCATTATGGAACAGCCTTTCCAAAGCCCTTTAAAAACAAGCAACGAGCATTCACTAAGAGTGTGTTTGCCCATGTATAAAGCAAACCGTGGATGATTGATGTCGAACTGTATTAGGAAGATGTTTGCTGATTTATGGTCCTCTAAAAGGTGAACGTGCTACATTATGAATGCAATACCAATTACAGCATTTACATGCCGGCATTTGTGCTTTGAGAGATAGAATTTGTGTGTGCGCTGCAATGAAGGCAATGTTTTATCTAGTAGATAGCAGACAGACCAGAACTTTTCTGTTAACACTGTGTGTCTTATGCAATTCCCACATTTACTGCAGAAACACACATTTTTCCATTGGGAAACTTATCTATTGCTTTTATACTGAGCTATTTTCTATCCCCTAAACCTAAACTTCAAGCACCTTTCAGGATTTTTTTATTTTTTTTATTTAAGAAATTAAGGACGTTTTCACACCAGTAGATAATTTGCTTTGTTCTGAAACAGGGATTAGAAATGTTACAATGTTGCAGTTTCTTTTTGGTTCAGTTTGCTTTCACAAAGCAACATTTCTAAATGGACCAAAATAGTCAAGTATGGACTAAATGGACCAAGTAAACTGTCCTGCACCTGTTCATGTTCCAGGATTCAACTCATCGCGCCCATCCGTCAGGAAGGATAGACAATAGCTTCGAAAGCTTATAGTGGCTTTCTTTGTAGCCGTTATATTACTTTATCATTTTGAGAAATAATCAAGGATTCATCTGTATTTTTATGTTTTGTTGTTCTGAAAAGTATTAGCTTGACCGAATTTCAAATAGGCATTTCATTTCGTCTTTGCTGCAGGTTACTCCACGATTCATTCTGAGAGGCATTAGCAAAACAAACACTGCAGCTTTTCATGCAATGTATGCAATTACCCGTCATACATTGCAATACAGATTGGTTCGTTGGTCCGTTTGTTTGGATATTGCTTTCTCACCACAAGCGAACCACTCCAGAGGTAGTTGTGGGCCGAGACCTCCTCGTTCAGGCGATCTTGGGCCGATTTTTTGTGTGCCTAAACAACATAAACTAAGGAAGAAAATGCGCCAATCAAAGTTCCAAAACAAACACTCCAAACAAACCAAAACATCCTAATATTAATTTTAACACAAATAATGTCCACAAATGCTTGGATTCTGACATCTGGTGGACACAAAACAAGACACACACAGGATTCATTCTCCTGACTCCTGAAGACACGTCACCGTTTCAAGACACATACACAAAGTGTTTTAGAATGACACACGTTACATCATCCAGAGAGCACATTGCTTTTTTCAATCTCCCAATGTGTCCTTGTTCTCTGTCTATCTGTCCATCTTGCATTAACTCTTCCAGACTATGTGCCTGTATCTGTTGTGTGTGTCTCAGTTGTATGCCCTCCAATCCAATGTGCCTCTGGACTGTAAGAGGAACAACAAAAACTAAAACTACTGTATTAAAAAGGGCATTTCATTCAGTCATACTCATATCATCACTAGCAGGAGATTGTTTTTGTGGTAGCAGCAGGGTTGATGCATGTGGCTTTTAAGAGTTTTTTATGATCACAGTGATTTCTAGAAAATAAATGGTGGCTGTTTTTTGTGAATGTTTGGAATAGCATGGCTGATTTAGATGGAGAGTTATCAGCTGGAAAAAAATTATTGCGTTTTGCTTAGAAGTGGCAGAACGTTTTTTCTTTTTTAATAACGTTGTGGGGTTGAGTGGCCATGGTGGGAGTTTAGGAATTAAACAATACGCTCTTACGCTCTACTCAAGCAAGATAAGCAAGTGGTTCTATGAAATGCAATTTCTTAATTTATGACTCACGAGCATGAATTCTTTGGTGAAGAACTGGTACAGCCAGCAGGATAGATTACACAATCAGATAAACTGACATGGAACAGGAATGTAGTTACATTTTGTTTTGAATGTATTTGTATATGTACAGTATGTGTGCGTGCAGAGAGTTGTGTTTGGTATTGCTTAGTTCATGAGGAACAGTGTTGGGTGTAATTAATTACCAAGTAATCCAATTACTGTAATTTAATTACTTTTTCCTTGAAAAGGGGAATTACTCTTAATTTTTCTCTAATTTAATTACAGTTTCTTCTGATGTAATTGCATTAAATACTGTTTAGACTATAGATTAATTGTATATAAAACCATAGCAGATTTAACATCAAAATTTTGTTAAATGTATGTTTTTAAAGTAACCTTCTCCTTTACACACTTTGGTCAGAATAATTTATGCTATTGTATATTGTTTATTTGAAAGAATTAAGAGTGTCTATCCTGTATCATTTAACTAGTAGAGGTTGACATGCACTGTCAGAAAAAAGGTACAATGCTGTCACTGGGGCGGCACCCTAAGGTACAAAACCGAAAAGGTACTAATATGCACTCTTAAAAGTACTGATATGTACCATTTAGGGGTGAGTAAAGTACAAAGATGTACCTTTTCACGTTTGTACCTTAGGGTACCGTCCCAGTGATAGCACTGTACAATTTTTGTTCTGAGAGTGTGGGATTTAGAAAGTAATTTAGAAAGTAAATAAGTAATCCAATACTTTTTAGAGAGAGAGTAATTAGTACAGTAATCTAATTACACTGTTGAAGATGTAGCTAGTAATTCATAAACTTTTTTTAGAGTAACTTGCCCAAAACTGAAAATACATCAACATAATTAAACACAAACAATAAAATTAAAATAAATACTATATATATATATATATATATATATATATATATATATATATATATATATATATATATATATATATATATATATATATATATATATATATATATATATATATATATATATATATATATATATATATATATATATATTTTTAAATACTTTAATGATTTAAGACTCAAATATGCATGCTTCATATGTAGTTTGCATCTTGTAACTACAAACACGATTCCAAAAAAGTTGGGACACTGTACAAACTGTGAATAAAAAGCAATGATGTGGAAGCTTCAAATTTCAATATTTTATTCAGAATACAACATAGATGACATGTCAAATGTTTAAACTGGGAAAATAATTTTAAGAGAAAAATAAGTTGATTTTAAATTTCATGGCATCAACACATCTCAAAAAAGTTGGGACAAGGCCATGTTTCCCACTGTGTGGCATCCCCTCTTCTTTTTATAACAAACGTCTGGGGACTGAGGAGACAAGTTGCTCAAGTTTAGGAATAGGAATGTTGTCCCATTCTTGTCTAATACAGGCTTCTAGTTGCTCAACTGTCTGAGGTCTTCTTTGTCGCATCTTCCTCTTTATGATACGCCAAATGTTTTCTATGGGTGAAAGATCTGGACTGCAGGCTGGCCATTTCAGTACCCGGATCCTCCTCCTATGCAGCCATGATGTTGTAATTGATGCAGTATGTGGTCTGGCATTGTCATGCTGGAAAATGCAAGGTCTTCCCTGAAAGAGACGACGTCTGGATGGGAGCATATGTTGTTCTAGAACTTGGATATACCTTTCAGCATTGATGGTGCCTTTCCAGATGTGTAAGCTGCCCATGCCACACACACTCATGCAACCCCATACCATCAGAGATCCAGGCTTCTGAACTGAGCGCTGAGAACAACTTGGGTGGTCCTTGTCTTCTTTAGTCCAGATGACATGGCGTCCCAATTTTCCAAAAAGAACTTCAAATTTTGATTGGTCTGACCACAGAACAGTTTTCCACTTTGCCACAGTCCATTTTAAATGAGCCTTGGCCCAGAGAAAACGCCTGCGCTTCTGGATCATGTTCAGATATGGCTTCTTTTTGACCTATAGAGTTTTAGCCGGCAATGGCGAATGGCACGGGTGGATTGTGTTCACCGACAATGTTTTCTGGAAGTATTCCTGAGCCCATGTTGTGATTTCCATTACAGTAGCATTCCTGTATGTGATGCAGTGCCGTCTAAGGGCCGAAGATCACGGGCATCCAGTATGGTTTTCCGGCCTTGACCCTTACACACAGAGATTGTTCCAGATTCTCTGAATCTTTGGATGATATTATGCATTGTAGATGATGATAACTTCAAACTCTTTGCAATTTTTCTCGAGAAACTCCTTTCTGATATTGCTCCACTATTTTTGGCCTCAGCATTGGGGGAATTGGTGATCCTCTGCCCATCTTGACTTCTGAGAGACACTGCCACTCTGAGAGGCTCTTTTTCAACATTTGATATGTTATCTATATTCTATTGTGAATAAAATATAAGTTTATGAGATTTGTAAATTATTTTATTCACAATTTGTACAGTGTCCTAACTTTTTGGAATCGGGTTTGTAAATAAAAAAAAAAACCTTTCAAATTTCTCCTCTCCAGCACTAAAACCAGCATTTGATGAGAATGAATTTACATGCTGGCTTTTCGCTGGTTTAAAATGATCATGTATGGTTATGAACTGGTACAAGCTGGTTCAGGTGATTGATTAGCTGGACTACCAGCTTATGGGCAATATTTGTCCTAGTTAAGATGGTTAACAGTGGTAGTGTGTTAAATACTGAGCTATTTATGCATTTGTTTACATTTATTGTGCAGTTTTGATGCAAACTTCACAGCTCCTACATTTTGCGTGATCAAAACATCTCATCTCAAAATAGCTCATATCTGCACGAAAACTTGTTTATGTATCCAGACTTTAATTATGATTCTAATATATGACTAAATCGAACCACATGTAAATAACTACTCTAAAAAAGAAACCAGGGATATGCCTGCAATACAAAGGGTTTATGAACTGCAACCCAAATCTAACCATATTCCAAAACGCAGCTTTCACTGTTTGACTAGCTTGACCACCTTAGGCTGGTATGACCTGGTTTTTCCAGCAATTCCCTTTCACACACTTCTCTATGCAGAAAGGAGGAAAATCAGCTTTGGCTTCCTCTGCGCTTGAGTCAACGTGATTTAGACAGCAAAACCAAGTAAAATTCCCCATGCCACCCTCTCACTTCAATAGCTTAACCACATACTGTACATCTCCAAAGAACTGGCCAGAAACCACACACCATATTAAATCAGGAATAATAACAGCTGTAAATAGAAGAGGCAAGTGGTTATTTTAGTTTGCCATTGTGCTGCTTAAGCTGGTGTGTGAGTAGGCTAATCGCTAATGCTAGCTCATGTGATGAGGCAAGTGGAAAATCTCTAATCTGTATTACAATACACATTCTATTCCTATTCCCCAAACGAATGGGAGGAATAATGCTGCGCTCCGTTCAAAGTCAGGGATGCAGTATTTCTATTTGATATCTCTGGCTGCCTATAACATTCTTTTGTACAACACATGACACGGGTGTAAAGAAACAAAATGGCAATGTTGGCACATGCTCAAAAAAGGGAAGATTCGTGTAAAAGTGTTTTCACACAACGTTCTTGAAAATGTTTGCAAAATAGAATAGACAGTAAATGTATTAACATTCATTTTTGATGTTTTTTCTTTGCTTAAAAGTATAGCACCTGAGTGGTGCTATATTTGCCCGACAGCATGAATCCACTACTAAATCAAGTTTGAATATCCCAACCGATTTGAATATTCCAACCGAGTTTTTGTGATGAAATTCTACTTAATTTCATTCTATTGCCGATTTTCAAACAGGCAGCTATAGAAATTGTGATTTTCTGATATGAATAGAACAAAACAAATCAAATATTTGAGTAATGTTGACCCAGATAAGCTAGAGATAATGAGAAAGAGCTATTTGAGATTCACAATTGCCTACTTTACATCTGATATGGTCCAAACACCCTGCTGCTGATCCATACAGCAGATACACAGTAAGAAAGCAGGGCATTTTCAAGCTGCCTGGAGCTCTGTACAGGCTGCGTGGGATTCTGTTCTGGCTGCAATGCTCTGATAATTTCTTAATAGGCTGTTGAGAAACCAATTCAGTTTATAGGAGAATAATGCAGAAACAACTTAACAGAAATAGAGGGAAAAGAGAGTGAAACATTTCAAAGACAGGTACAGAGACCCGTGACTCATTGCACCAGAGATTAAAGGGTGATGACTGCAGTCAAGTTCAGACTGGTGGTGGCAGCGATATCCATTAGTGCACAATTACTATAATCAGTATGTGTGCAGATTGGTCCGCCTCCAAACACACACACACACACACACACACACGCAGTCTAAGTCCACAGGTTTCGATTGCAGAGAAATCTGGGCTGTGCTCTCATCAGCAATGAGAATATATATATGCATGCAGTGACTCTCCATCTGGCTTTGACCTGTGGGCTTACATTATGATCCAGGCTTCATATATTGAGCATTATAGAAATGAAAACTGAGTATGGATTCAATTTAATAAGAAGCATAACATGTACACACTAGACATTAGACATTTTAAGTGAACCTCAGGAAGCAGGTGGACGGTTTAACACATGCAGGCTGCAGCACTCAGACAGCAGCATCATTTTTTAATAGGCAGTCAGAGGAAGTGAGAGAGGTTATATTGGCTTGCTCTTTTTCTTCCTACTGCTATTTCTGAGAGAGATTTCATAATTTGGGATTTTAAAAAACTCCTGTGCCAGTGTTAATGGGGATCTGAAAGTCTGATAGGGGCGACAAACAAAAAAATAGGAAAGAGTAATGCATCACACAAAAAGGATATGACCAGGATATGAGTACCTGCACTGGTACTCAATATTTATGTGCTATTAGCAGATACAGAGTCAAAACATATTATATTATATTATATTATATTATATTATATTATATATATTATATTATATTATATTATATTATATTATATAAAACAACTGTGAAAATTGGAACTGGAAAAAATATGAATTTCAGAATTTCTTTCTAGTATTTGCTGTTTCCCCTTTTGCTTTAATGACAGCTTGAGTCGAACACTCATACATCTGTCAAAGCCCCGGAAATGATGACTAGCGGAATAACTGTACTTCTGTCGAGTAAGCAAAAGGATCTGTCTTTCTCTGGTTCAGCTCTCATAACTTTTTCTTTTAATATATCTGACAAAGTGCCTGAAACGCACTCTCTTTCCCAGGCTAAGAAAATCATTTCTAAAGAAACAATATATCATTTCAGAGAAAGTGAGACAGAATAAGAGAGTGTACCAGAGAGATTTGTCCTCCTTCTGCAGTTTTAACTTTGCATCCAGTGGAAAGAACGGAAGAGGGAAGATGCACGTCTGAGATAGCAGGAGGAAGAGGATGGGCGAGGAAGGAGAATCGATACTCTGTCAGAGCTGAAGCTCCTCAGCGGGCGGCTTGGGACACGGCCAGTCTCACCGCATCTGACAGCTAATTGTTTCTCAGGAGCTTCCAGAAAGACATTGTCACAGTGAGGGAACACAACCGTATTATTATCAAAATACCAAGTGACACAGTGAAAGGTCAACAGAATCATTTCATGTCATACCTGTCTTTGTTTGCCAAAGACTGAAAAAAAGAAGAGATGTGAAGCAAGCACTTGTCATAACGCCAAGGCCTGATGTCAGAAGAAGAAGAAAAAGAAAAAAAAAAAACCCAACAAACACAGAAGAATTTTACAAGTCAATTAAAACCTCATTTGGAGGCCAAAGTCTGTCAAGACAGCTGCCGATTTCCTTTCAGAAGCTCGCTCTCACAACCTCTGACCTCAGTGCTCTCATTTATTGACTTAGTTGTAGACGGACATGAAGCTGTTTACTTAGAGAAGGGATATGACCTGTCAGGACTTAATACATTAGCTAAAACAGTAAAATAAGACATTTTTGGATGAAAATAAACGGTGCTCGCTGGAGTGAAGCTCACTGTCACTTTTGCTAGGATGTTCTGGGTGGTTCTCCTCAGCCTAAAGGCTCACACTTTGTTCACACAAAGAATGATAAATATAAAGATACCCATGTATTAGCATTGACACCAACACGCAATAACGTTCTGTTTATTAGAAGTTATGTCATCTGCCACTTTAAATGAATATGCTCTTTAAAGCCGAATATATTCTGAATGGCTGTCAATGTTATTAATCATTCATTACCTGGAAAAATTTATTCTGAAAGGGATTCAAACAATACAATTTCTCTGTGTCATTATTGTTATGGTTGTAGTGTGTACTTCTCTATTCTCATATAATTCATTCTGATATTAAAACAACTGATTGAAAACACGCAGGAAATGATTGCTTAAATATTATCAGGGAAAATGATTCTCGGTCAGCATATGGTAATCTCCATTGACAGACAATGATTTATATGTAATATTTTACTGGGGCACAGTGGTATTTCACAAAAATATGGCCTAAAACTATGGCCCTAAATATGGTCTCAACAACCCACATTTTTTGAAGTATAACTTGATAAATTCAGAAGTTTAATACTAAAGGTTTTGGTTGAAAACCATAAGCCTAAATTGGAACAAAAAAAAAAATTGGTGATGCTGGCTAAATACAAGCCTGTGTAAAAATGATAGTAAAATTTTAAATAAGAAGATAAAAACAGTGGTATATCTGTGTTGGTAAATGTACAAGGATCAAAAATGACTGAGGCAGATGGTCTGTCTTTGGTTCGCCACGGTGAATATGTTTTACAGCAAATGCTCAGACAGAAACCAGCTCTAATTCATTTACCCGTTCATCCCCCTTCACATATTCACCTCACTCTCACTCGCTCTCCTTCCAATCTTTCTGTCAGCTCCTCTGGGTCAAATTACCCCTGCTAGGCATGACGAGATTTTGATGCTCTCCCTCCGTTTGGTGCCCTCAAAGCTTTAAATCGAACAATGATGCAGGATCAACTCGAGAGCCAAATGCAAGCCTGAGAAACTTCATGGAGGCTGAACTGAGATCAAAAACTAAGGAGTATTACTGTCTGTCAGGATCTCAAGGAAAACAAGTTCCCTTCCCCCCACACACCATCCAGCAGTCTCTGAATCGGTAAAGCGCTCCATCTCCTCTGCTGGCATGCCGTGTCATGGCCTCTCTGCTAGATCATGGATCATGGAATAGATTACAGCAGTGCAGACTTCTGGGATAGATCACAACCATGCTGAGAGAGCAAATATATTCATCACACCAAGAGAGTGACACTCCGTTCCAAAACCTTAAGAGCCAAGGAACCATTTTAAGATTTGAAGGTTGTTCCAAAAGATAGAGCTGTTCATGAAGAGGCCTCCTGAAATACCTTGTTCCAAGGTAGCATCGTATGCATCCTTTGCAGAAAAGGCAATGCCAGAATTCACAGTGAAAATGTCAGTGAAAACAAATGCAAGGCCAGTGGACAAGGCAAGTGAAATATTGAATATAAATATAGTGAAATAGAATAATGTGTAGTATTTCACTAACACTGACAAAAGTTATAGTTAATAGAATAATTAAAAAATCTTAAATTGTACCCAATATCTGTGTGCACTATGCATTTTTAGGCTTCAAATATCATGTTGTTAGCTTAGCAATATGCTAACAACAAACTCTGCTGCAAGTCCTTCATGATGAGGCAAACGAGTCGCTGCCTATGTCAAGTGTTACAAATTAGTATAACGTATAAGGATCAATTTGAGTTAGGATGCTATCTTGGAAGGTAATAAGTCTGCTGACTAAGTTTTGGAACAGAGCCTCTGAAAAGAGAGGAACATGCGTCTTTCCTGATACCATCTTGCTTTGGATCTATGACCAGGCTTTGGGTCTATTTCCTGAAAACTGCTCGTTTTCTCTCCGTCCCCTCCGCTCTGGCTTCCCTCTCATACAGATTATGAACTAGTGGGGAGGACAGGTGAGACCGCCAATAATTCTTCCACAGCAGAGGGTCGATATTTTCAGGAAGGGGCTATATATCGGACTTCATTGCTTATTATTACACACGGGCCATAATTCCCCAGCTCTTGATGTATAAGACTGCAGAGTTTCACTCTATCAGGAGTCACCTGGCTAAACTACGGCTTCCCACAATGCAACAGAGTATCTAACAAATAGGGAGCACTGGCAGAAATGCATACTTGCACATAAGGTTCAAAATTAACTTTTTGCCTCATCTGTCAATGGAAAATTAGAAGATTTACATATTTAAATAAATATAAATTATTTAATAAAGTAAATAAGTAAATAAAGACAACTATATAAATGAATATATAAGCATAAGTTGAATAAATTGTTAAATAAATATATCAAGTAAATAAATATGTAAATAATTAAACTAAACAAAGTGAACATTTTGTCCTCAAAGTTGATGTGTCAGAAGGAAGAAAAATGGGCAAGCGTAAGGATTTGAGCGAGTTTGACAAGGGCCAAATTGTGATGGCTAGACGAATCTCCAAAACTGCAGCTCTTGTGGGGTGTTCCCAGTCTGCAGTGGTCAGTATCTATCAAAAGAGGTCCAAGGAAGGAACAGTGGTGAACCGGCGACAGGATCATGGGCGGCCAAGGCTCATTGATGCACGTGGGGAGTGAAGGCTGGCTTGTGTGGTCCAATCAAACAGACAAGCAACTGTAGCTCAAATTGCTCAAGAAGTTAATGCTGGTTCTGATGGAAAGGTGTCAGAATACACAGTGCATCGCAGTTTGTTGAGCATGGAGCTGCAAAGCCACAGACCAGTCAGGGTGCCCATGCCGACCCCTGTCCACCGCCAAAAGTGGGCACGTGAGCATCAGAACTGGACCACGGAGCAATGGAAGAAGGTGGCATGGTCTGATGAATCACGTGGATACACACACACACACACACACACACACACACACACACACACACACACACACACACACACACACACACACACACACACACAAACACACACACACAAACAAAGCAATTTTGACTCACATCGAGTGTTAATTTGAATCCTGCTCACACACAAGCAAAAGCACAGGAGTGTATGACACTGCCCCAAACACAACACACCAGTCACTGTCTCTCCATCACACTGTGTGTGTGTTTGCATGACTCTGGGGTGGGAATGAGCGGTAGTCTCCCAAGTACTTAAGTTAACCATGTAAATTTGTTATTACTTGCCCTTTGGACTCTAACATCTCTCCAAAAACCAGACTTCTGCTCAAATAGGGTTCCCTGACATTTAAACTCAAAAAAAGGGACCCTAAAGACCTTTCGTTCAACACAGCTATTTGAATAAACCATTAAAACTAATAAAGACAAGACCTACAGCAAATAAGCATGTTCGACAAGAGGTGGCGATGGCGTGACCTCTCCGTAAAATTATGTGAGGCCCGGTGGCTGACAAGAAGTAATCACGACAAGACTAAAATTTTCTCAGTACTTACACACGTACACAAACATGAGTGCACACTGAAATCCACACAAACCTTTGAGACTCCAGAGGCACTTCACAAATATACCTCGCCCAAATCTAGAGGCAAATGGAGACATGTTTGAAATAATCATTTGTTCTCGCTCTCATACATCAGCATGTATTGATATTCAAAACACACTGCTGTTAAACATTTATCAAGAGGGGGCAGATTGTAGCTCCTTAGCCTGCAGTATGGCAGTTTGGGCTAAATGGGTCATGTGATCTGGCTCATAAACAAACAAATGCTTGTGTGTGTGAGTCTGTGAGAGAGAGAGAGAGAGAGAGAGAGAGAGAGAGAGAGAGAGAGAGAGAGAGAGAGAGAGAGAGAGAGAGAGAGAGAGAGAGAGAGAGAGAGAGAGAGAGAGAGAGAGAGAGAGAGAGAGAGAGAGAGAGAGAGAGAGAGAGAGAGAGAGAGAGTGTATGAATAATTTGATGCTAATCGACTAGTCTATAGCTACTACATTTACAATTAGATTTATAAACACTGAGCCTGATTCATAAAATACAAGCAGAACAAATTTCTCAAAAAACATGAATTGCTCAAGGCTTTTTGGCCAACTGATTCACGTGTTTGTGTGTATATATTAGAAGGCAGAATTGGACTATAATAGTGTTGCATTTACAGAAATATTCTACTAAGGGTTCTAGAGCACTCCCCGTCTGCCATTGGTCGAAAAATCAGATCCCGCCCCAAACACACACCAATGCTGAACAACTATTCAGAAAGGTTTAAAAAAAAAAGGTTTCTTGAGCACCAAATCAGATGGATTTCTGACGGATCACGTGACCCAGAAGACATAACGGCTGCTGAAAATTCACCTGTGCCATAACAGAAATAGATTTTATTTTTAAATATTTTTAGCTGGTGAACATGCATTACTATAACTATCCAATAGTGCAACAAACAGCATTTACACACAACATTGGACACTTTCAGGGTGTAATCACCTAGTGAGAAACAAATACGTATAAACACTTATTGTGACTGACAGAAGCTATTAATCACTGTCAGCGACTGAGGCCAAATCTGCATTGAGGGTTTATGAAAAATGGTTTGCGATAGCAGAACATATACCAAGGTCTCTCTCTCTTTATATATGTGAAACTAATGTTTTCTTTCTGTAATAGAAGCTCAGTGTCCACCGTTGCTGCTTAATAACCGGCAAAAAGAAAAAGTAGGTGTCGGGATCTCATAGCAAAATCAAGAGCAGCTAGTAATCTGCCTCGCAATCAGAATTTCCTCTGCGTCTCATGAAAAAGAGCAGACTGCCTCAGGCTCCAATATAAATGCAATAAGGTAAGGGTGGAAAGACAGAGTGTGTTTAGAGTATTGAAAGTGGCTGCATTTTTTTTTTTTTTTTTTTTTTTTTCTGGTTGGAGGATCTGGTTTCATGTTTCATTGACCTTCTTTGTATAAAAAGCATGGACCCAATCCTATATTGAAGAACAACAGAGGTCGAGGCTGCCAATAGCAGACGTGAGTCAACAGCAAATCAGGGAGTGGCCACAGAACGTTCGAGGCGATCCCTCAAGTAATTTACACTCTCAGGCACCTTCTCTACTATCCCTTTCTCTCCTTTACAACCTGAAAACTATTTATCCTATTAAATTAAATTAATTACTTATTTCCACCACACCTTGAGAGGAATGTGTAAATCTACAGTTTTGGTGGGTTTCCGTCAAGGAAGCGATTCATTTTGGGTGTTCGCATAGGATGGATTTCGGTCATGATAAGTTATCAACAATAACTGATAAATGGCCGAAAATTCTATACTATTCTGTCCAGCTACCATTTAAAAGTTTGGGATCTGTTAGATGTTTTTCTTATTATTATTTACTTCATTTATTTTACAGTAAAGAGAGCAATATTGTGAAAAATTATTACAACTTTTCTATTTTAATAAATATTTCAATAATTCAGAATTTTCAGCATCATTACCCGTCTTCAGTCACATGATCCTCTAGAAATTATTCTAATATGCTGATTAGGAGCTCAAAATTATTATTTAAGTATTATTTGATGAATAATAACATTATAACATATTAATGTTTATTGCTGAATTAACTTTTTTAAAAGTTAATTCTTTAAAAAAAAAAGTAACTTCTTTAAAAGAATCTTACAAACCCCAAATTTTTGAACAGTAGTGTAAAATAAAATTGATACATACACATTTACGTAGGCATCACAACATTATAATCCATAGCATAAAAAAACAGATTTTATACATTTAACAGTGATATCAAATGATTAGTATTAAATTTAACATGCATAATTAAATGCCCAATATTGGACGACATGTATCCAATATCGCAATTCTAAAGACACAAGATAAGATGCAACAGCCAAATAAACCCATATAGATGGTGTATGCAAACCAACTGTTTATACATTCAACTAACTCTTCTCAAAACTGTCACAGCCCATACATTTCTCTCAGCAGGTTATTTAAGTCCAAAACAATGTCCTGAAATGTATTCCTAAAGGTGGTGAATGTGTAAAAGCCCTTTTTGGATGGACATAGCAGGGATGCTTTAAAGGGCGATGCTTTAGACTAGCACTGTGAACTCTCGTAGAGAGTTTATCCCTTTTAAGGCACAACACAATGTAAAAACAAAATGCAGGTAATCTATACCATCCCCACCAGTCACTGCCAAACACAGTTTTACATCTCCTTATTCGACACTTACTTTTGACTTTCCTCCTCTGTCTGCCCTCCTCCTCCTCTTTTGTTTTCTCTGATCCTCTTGAGTGCTGCTGCAGACACACTACAAGAAGGAAGAGGGATAGAAAGAAAGAACAAAGGGCATTATTACTATGAAATGGATGGAGAAGCGCAAAAAAAAAAAAAAGCAGCCAATGAGCACATTCCCAATTCAGATGAAGCTAAAGTCAATTATGCCTCAGCTAAGCCCATTCTGCAATTATTTAAATGAAAAATTTGCAATGAAACCTATGAGAGAAATAAAAAAAATAAAAAAGCATAATTTGGACCACAATTGACTGTGTTATTGCTTTAAACTGCTGAATATTGAAAATAAACCGAACGCAGTCATGTGCTGGGTGTGTTTTCAATGAGTGAGCAATACTGAAGGAATTATGACGGCTTATCTGTTTTACTTTCGAAATCTATGAGTGTAAATTTGTGTATATGTGGGCTGAATCACATACACAAGGAATTTTGATTGGACATGGCTTATTTTTTTCTAACAGTGGGTGTTGTACACCACAAAGAGCAACAGAGAAGTCTTCAGACACAGGCTGGATCAAGGCTACCCCCAAAGTGAGCCTAATAAAGCTTACAGAGTAACTGATATGAGGTAGAATTAGGGATGTCAAAAGCAATGGAACCAAGACGATCCTAAAAGAAAAAATATCTGACTCAATTTGCTACCAGAGTCTTTGTGGTCAAGCCATCTGTGAGGAAAATATTGGTGTGCGGTTGTTACGAAAATTACAGTAATCTCCAGCAAGAGCAGAACGGCCTGGCTTAACCTAGAGAGACGGTGGTTTACAGATGAACAACATGATGAGGGTAAACGACAGACATGTTTCATTAGTGCTAACGTCACAGATGAAGAGCCCCTGAAGTGCCTTAAACACACTTACACACTCACGCTCCCTCTCTCCATGCATCAGTGGAAGAGCATTTATCCGTATCTGTGGACTCACACACCTGTCTCTCTTCTCTCAGAGCGATCATCGTGTTAATAAGATGAGCTCATATACGGCAACTCCCTTAAATCTGTGACAGTGATCTGAATAAAATACTAACATACTGAATACTGAATGTTGACTAATATTCCTGAAACAGTAGACATTATTTCATGAGAAATGTTCTAAACATAATATCTATGCTACAATATTGTCATGTGACCTCACCGTGTTCATCCAGCTACCATATCATCTTGGGGAAAAAAATTAAATAAAAAAATAGTAAGTATGTAGCATACAGATAATTCACATATTAGTATGCTATTCTGAATATAATCTGTGTCTTCCAACATCATCCCATCACAATGTGCTTGTATCCATTCATTCTGATGTCTTTCACATATGGAGATGTTGCCTGGGCCGTTGTATGATTTCGGGGCTTGTGTCAAGGGTCAAAAGGATTTGGGTGTGGGTGGAGAGGTGGATTTGAAACTTCATGATCCATTTCACAGCCCTCCCAATGTATGTTCTCATTATTTTAGTGAGTATATGTTGCCAGTCACCAGAATTTTTGGCTCTTTTGTGGACTCACCAATGAGAAGCAGATGTGTGTAGTCTTGTGTGTAGTTTCTGAATTCTGATCTCTTTCTGTCATTTTCCTTCTCAATCACACCCGCATAGAGTACATGTACTTACAGGTTCATGGCCAAAAGGCAAGTCATTCTTTTATTCTCCAGTCAATCTGCATGATATGATCCACGCATGCAGACAAAATACACACAAAAACTCATGCTTTTATAAACAAACTGCACAAAGTGCAAATGGGGTTTTCCATAAACTCAGTGTTGAGGTATTTAGGAGCAAGCGAGCCAGAAAAAAAGCCTCTGTGAAGAACAAAGGCTGTCCGTAATCAGAGCTTTGAGGTGCAAGTTGTCCAAAACATTCTGAATTTTGTTCAAAACTTGGGAGGCGTGACGTGCCAGAACCCGAATGTTCCTAAAAATATTTTCCAGCAGGAAGCGGAGGGCTGTTTCAGTAATCTGTCCCACAGCTAAAGTCGGTCCGCTCCTGGCACACAACTCTGTTCCAACACAGTGAAAAACCCACCAAAAAAATTGGCAAAAACTTCAAAAACTG
>CM031946.1:8202169-8327169 GCA_018749465.1 Paracanthobrama guichenoti
AAAAAAGGCCTACTGATGAAAAATTGTAATACATTCCAGCCCTTGAGACCCTTGACCCAGTAATTTTGCTTGGAAAATCTGACCTGTTTGAGTAGAGTATGTAAACAAGTTAGGGTGGCCATGAGAACATGTGTCATTTTTTAGGGCTGTTCAGTTTTAAATATGAACTGGGCTGCCAGTACAAAGTCAAGAAAGAAAAGAAACAAAATCAATCTGGAAAAAAATGTGACATTAAGTTATACAAACTCTGACCTTTTTGTTTTCAAAGTAAACATTCAGAACAGCCACATGAACTAAAATAACATCGCCCCGTAATGGATTTCACATTGAACTCTTAACGTCTTAAAAATCGCTTCACCAATCTCTGCATGACTTTCCAGAAATGTCTACTGCATAAGGCCATATGCTCTAGAAACACACATACACAGATGGCCAATAGGCAGCAGAAGGGCTCAGCACCCTTTTCCCACAAACTATGTTCTCTTCCATCTGCCACCAAAAAATAAGGTCTACAGGTGGCACTATTTTCTCGCCAGCTCTATTTTAGATTATGTTTGGTGAATGATCACGTCTGGTGTGGTAATGCCCTCTGAGCTTTCTTGTGGTGCAGAAACAAACCTTGATAATAATGATCATTTAAAAAGAACAGGCAGAAACTCTGTTTATTCTGAAGCTCTATACATTTTTGATATTTGCAGAGAACATCGCTTTTTTAGTTGTTGTCAAACAGAACAAAGCAAACGCAGCATGATCCACTTCAAATATAGAAAGTAATTTTATATTAAAAAAATTATAAATAATAATAATAAAATCACAAGTTATTATCGTCAGATCAGAGCTACAGTATAGAAGCCACAATATCCATATATAGGTGCAATTTTTAACGAACCACAAGAATTTTAGTACTGTCATGAACCCACAGCTAACAGAACAATGAATATGATTTGAGTAAAAACAGCAAATAAAAAAGCAAAAAAATTAAATAAAATACAAAAAAAGAAGAAAAAATAAAGAAATTACAATAAAATTAAAAGCCTTCTTATTTGCGCCAACATACCATAAAGACTAGGGGCCAGATTTACTAACAGCTTGTGCCAATGCAAACCCTCTTTTGGCGCAAAAAAAACTGTCAAGATTTACTAAAGACACGCAATGAGAAATTAGCGCTGAAAAGGCGTGGGCAGGGTTATTTTTGTGGCTGACCCATTTGTATTTGTAGGGGTTTCCCTTTCATTTGCACGTTGCCAGAAGAGCACACGCATAACTGTCCACTCACATCTGCGCTTTTATGGAATTGCGCACTCACTGTTTAGTAAATCTGACCCTATCTACGCTACTGATCCACAGTGTCTTAAGAGTATCCCATGGTTTGTGTACTAGATGCTTGAATAACTCTAGCTGGAGGAAAAGCCTCAGGCAACTGAACAGGAAGGCCAGCCCTCTGCTCTCTACATTAACTGACCTGGATTCTGTGAGCATGGCTGGCATAACTAAGTCTGATGTTCCATAGAGACTTTTTGGGGCAATGGTCCAGACTGGAACATAATACGCTTGGCCTAACCCTATTTTAGGCCAGACACTGAAGAGAGTCTGGAATTGGAAGCCATGGCCTTTAAATGGATCCTTACCTGGTCATATTTCCTGTCCCAAGGGTGAAACGCATGTAATACATTTGAATTGAGTGAGCCACAGCGAGGAGATATGGTACCTGACAGAAAACAATCCAACAGCCTGGGGCCTTAAATGAGTTCAGCAGACATTCTCGGAAATAAAATGTGGCTCCTCGTGTGTAGTATGCTATGTCACAGAAAGGAAATGATCCTTGTCTTCATTTCCTGCCTGGACTGGGAGCTTGATCTAAAATCATTCTGAAGGTTGCCTTCAATAAAAATTTTTTTTAAAAGTCCACTGTGGAGATACTAAGGATGTGACGGTGAGGAAATTTTCCCACTGGTTAATCGACGTGTGACAACACCAATAAAAATAGCATCACTGGCAGGGGCTTTTCAAATCACTAATTTTAAACCGAAAGTAAAATGCGCACGCCCGCTCTGCCATTCATAACAGAGCGGTGTGGAGCGAAGCAAGTGTTTTCAATGAATTACTATGAAAGTTAAGCTACCATAAGCATGAACTGAAAACGTTCCAGACTGGACACGCATGAAAATGAAATCTGACTCCTGCTGCGTTTGTGCTGTGACTCTTGTTCAGCTCACACTGTATTGAGCAGACGCATTTAGTTTTTAATTGTAGTGTCTATTCTCTAAATTAACTAAATAATTGTATTACTATAAAAATCAAAACGATGGTGGGGGCAGTACCGCAGTAGGCAAGTGATGTAACCGGTGTTTCGCCTGAACACCGGCAACACAGACTATCACAGCAAGCCTAGGAGATACCAAAGTTATTTCTATTAATGAACAGTTTTGCAGCTGCTAACAAAGCACTGACCAATCAGAAGTGATTTTATTCCAAACCAAATTTTGCTTTAGCAATAACATTTAGCTTTTATGTATTTAGTTCCCCTCAGAATAGCTGTTGTCCATATAGCATACTATGTGGCATACTAGGGTATTGCTCACTAGTAAATGAGAGTGAGCAATTTTGAATTCAGATAACTACTTTTTTTTTTTAAGAAATAACATTTTATGGAGAAATGAATGCCATAATTTGTTTATATGCATTTAATTTGGCTATAATTTATATGCAACAGAATTCAATATGGCAATATGTTTAGACTCGCTAACACTGAACTGAAGCAGCAGCGGCAATGTTGTGCTAGCATGTTCCACACGGTCACTCCTTGTGTGTCTGAAAAATGACTATCCAAAAGAGAGGCGGTGAAACGCACATTGTATAAGATGACCTTAAGATTTCCATGACACTGGTTTAGTCAGAAGCATTTTAGATATTACACTCTTTTCTAATGAAGAGTGTGACCGCTTACTTCCTTAAGGTGAAGGTTGTGTAACTCTTGATTGCAGGCATAATTATAATTACTGAAACTTTCTAAAATAGGAAGTATGAATATGATTTTGACACTTTAATTAGACTACACTTTTCTGTGCGTAAGTACAAACTAATGAGCCACCTCGCTGTCTACTGCCTACATAGGCTACAAGCATGTATGACAGCATGCTAAATTAAATGTTACTCATACTTGAATGATTTCAAACACTTCACATAGACGGCAACTCTGAATGCTACATACATACAAAGCCTTTCATTAAGTGCACATAGACTCGATCCACAATTGATTCCAATCACGTTTGATGTTAGCATTTTGCTAAGCTAATAACAAGTTTTTTTTAAGCTAACAAGATTTAAATGAACATTAAGCTTGCTAGTGACCTTTTTGATTTTTAACAAACTATTTTCATAATAATACTAGCAAATGTCAATGTGCACTGGTGGGGTGAATGAATAGGTGTAAACAGTACTATACCATACACAAACACATACCTTAGACCTACATCCACACTTACAATTACTTAACCACAGTAACCAACAAGCATAGACGCCATTAAGCTCTGCTGAGCATGACACAGGATCTTCTGCCAAGCAGTCATTGACATGTGGAAATGTTCACACATGCCTTCTCATAGAGAAAGAGAGAGGCAAGAGAAATGAAACTTCATCATCATGTGAGTCCCAACTCCAAGAACAATAGCTCAGATCTAAAACAAGAGTTCAAAGAGGTCTTGGGGGTTTAGATTAAAGATCTTAACCTAAGATCTTGAAAAAAAAATCTGTGTATTTGATTTAACAGTCTTTATATAATGTAAAGGCATAGTTAAGGCATTAAACAATAACATAACATTGGAAAAACCAATGAAATGAGAGGCATTTGCATATTTTAAAGGGTGTTGAAGAATGCCTTGGTTCGGCGACAGTCAGTCAGGCCTGTCACGCAACACCGGCCACAGCAGTCAGACCCTAACCCAATTAATTTTAACTTCACTTTCATGTTCCAAACATGAAAGAACCTTGAGTGAAAGAGAGAGAGGGAAAGAGAGAGAGGGAACGAGAGTGACAGAGCTCCATAACAGATATTTTGACATTTTTGAGCAGTATGACAAATGATACAGACTCGCTTCTAAGAGCTATGAGCCAATATATAGTTGGGTTTCGATGTCTGAGGCCACAAGTCAAAATGCTTTAATTTTACAATTTTTTTAATTTAATGCATTTTCATTCACATATCATATTATCATCAACATTTTAATTTAATGAATATAATATAATATAATATAATATATTATATTATATTATAATGAATACTTTACATTATATAAAATAATGAATAAATTTTTATTTCACTCTTATATAATATTACATGATATAATAATGAATACATTTTATTCATTTTACATCATGTTTGTTTATATTTTTCTATATGTTTTGTGACGTTGTGTTATGCATTTTACTTTTACAACTTTTATTAATTCCTGTAAATGTAAAAACTGTATTCCCAAGTTTAAATGAGATTTTCCTATTTTCCTTTTCTCTATTCACCAGATGTTCTCGAACTGTTAAATGAGCCGGACTGTGTTGGGCAGCTGGGTAGGTAGTGAGTTTCTGACTCCCTGTCGACATCAAATCAACAGCAGCAACTCAAATCCACCCTTCTACCCACAATTCTCTCCCCTCACTCAGAACTAGTTTGTGTGAGGCCTTTTGGAGATGTCTTAAAATCAATAGGTCAAGGTTTTGGCGAGCTGGATGTTCAGAGGAAAAAGCCTGTCATGCCTGAGAGGACAGGAAGTGCAGAAATTATCTGCAGCATAATGCCTTATGGCCCAGTGAGGAGTGAGAGGGAGAACTCTGCCAGAGAGAGCAATGACCACATGGCTCCTACAACACCCTGCAAATTAACCAAGATAAGACACACGCTGACTTTTGAGAGAGAGAGAGAGAGAGAGAGAGAGAGAGAGAGAGAGAGAGAGAGAGAGAGAGAGAGAGCGAGAGCGAGAGAGCGAGAGCGAGAGAGAGAGCGAGAGCGAGAGAGCGAGAGAGAGCGAGAGAGAGAGAGAGAGAGAGAGAGAGAGAGAGAGAGAGAGAGAGAGAGAGAGAGAAAAATGAGAAAAGGATAAAGAACTAAGTGGGTCGTTGAAAAAAAGAAAAGACTAAATAAAAACATTAAAGAGAAAAGAAGAGAACAAAAAGAAAGATTATAGACAGGGTATTATGCCAGTTTTAAATCTCCAGGCTCAGGCCGAAGACCTTATCCGCCAGCCCACACTGAATCCGAGCATGAACTCTGCAGAAAGAGCCACAGAACTGGAACGGTCATTCATATTCCCTACACTCTGCATGTTCGGTTTAAGGAGTATTCGATACAATTTAAATAAAATCAACCAAAAATATTTCATTTATAGTCAATGTACATTACATTTCGGAGTTGTTATGACTGTGTGTACCACTAAATATATTTAAACTTTTAAAAACACATTTCGAGATCCGCTGCCTCTCTAACTGTTTTTAACAGGAAGTCATGTGTGTGAATACCTTCACCATTTTACAGTTCTGATGCAAATTGTTGTCTGTTGGACTGCAAGGTACCACCGAAAATAATGCTGTAAACAATAAAACTTACAAATAGGTAGTAATGCAACAACATATATTGTTTACCAAAACCAAAAGATTTCATTTTGCAACAAGCCGCCTCTATATTTCAGTCAAACACATTTTACATATCACTAATAATTTTTGGCCACTGAGAAGTGGGTCCACACTGCTGACATATTTACCTGTTGTGTGCATGAAACAAACACGGATACAGTTAATCTGAGAAGTACTAATTAAACATCACTGTTTTGGTCAATTATTTCATCAATGATAACAGGCAACTAAAACTATGTTGTCTGAAACCAAAACTTTTTAGCTGCATTGCAAAAAAAAATTAGGCACCTTTCTGGCTTATGTGTATAGTTGTTACTGTTATTAACGGTATTATGTGTTCATAAATCACCATTGATGTCGCTTTTGAGTACTAAACTTGATTGTCTTCATCTATCAATAAGAATGTAGTACTTTCAGCTCCATTTAACACATTTTACTACATTTACTCCCCATCATTCTACAGATTTCCACCTATAAAAGCACATAAAATGCAAATAATGTCTATAGATTGTCTGGGCCTACTTATCGGTCAAAGATCAGCGAAATGAGCTCAAGACCTAAAAGAGAGAGACAAGAAAAATAGGGGCCAAAAAACAGTGTAGGAGTCATACAGAACAGTGCAAGAGTATGATCAGAGGTCACATCAGATCTCAACACATTGCAATGCCTTAAAAGCATCAGTGACCTGCAAGCACCACTACCACTCTATGGATTGTTTTTATAAGAGGCCCAGAATTGTAAGGTCAGGCCACAAATAAGGGGAACAGACTAACTGAGAGGAAGGAGAGAGAGATGGAGGGAAGGAAGACGAGAGCTGGGGGATGAGGTTACACATCTGGTTGTGTTCAGGATGTTTGAGATTCCTCTGTGGTCTGTTTGGGGTCTCTGTGCCAAGGGGAGGAGGGGCGAAGAGACGGGTCTATTCAGCCTTAAAAGCAACTCCCAGTCTGATTTCTCAAACACGTCGACATTACTGTTAGGGATTAGATGAGTACTTGATTTGTCATTCAACAAATGGAAATCTATGGGGCAAGGCATTATGAAAGGTTTAAAAGCAGGTTAGTAAGTGATTCAATCACACTAGTCTCATTAGAGGTGGCTCATATGGACCAAAATCTTATATCACGATAATAATAAATCTTATTATTATTTTTATTTTATTTCACAATAACGACAAAGCCTACTGTATCTCACTTTAATAAGGTTATGATATTAAAATTTGATACCATTGAAATTTCATAATTCTTATCACCATTTTCAATAATCACAAACTAATATTAGCCCAAGTAAAAAGTAAGCAGTGATAAAAAAAGAACAAAGCAACTAATTACAATCATATATGAAAACAAACTTTTACAGAACAAAGACACAAATGAAATATTCTAGCACTTGAAGTTTTTCAGGTAGGTCTAAGAAATACTACATAAATTGTATAAAGTAATCAAATGTATTAAAAATACATTATCTTCACGTTCACGGTGTGAATTAAATATACATTTATTCTTACTAAAGTTACAAAAGAGAGATTTTCTTTTTGTTGTTTGATTAACATTAATGACCCAAACAGCAACAGGTTTATTAGGCTGCTGTCACTTTAAGACAGACTGCACGGATCCAATATACTGGTGTGTTTTCATTTTTAACTGTTTACATTTGCTTAAGACATAAATGACTGTGCTTACTTGCAAAGCCATGGTCACTTTGACACACAAGTATGTGTATTTAACCGTTCAAGCCCAAATAGCACTCATGCGCTCTATGAGCAGCAGCTTCATGTGCGTTTCTTAGACAGCACTCAGAAAGAAGCTGCGTACATAGTGAAATGAGTTGTCTTTCTCTGCTTACATCACTTGTTTTTAAACGGTGCTTAAAAACGCATGTAAATGATAAGCTTTGCGCAGCACAGCAATGTCATGTGAGCGTAACCGCTGTAGAGACAATAGTCCAAATCTCTACTGGTTAATCGTGTCTACCGATATATCAAAGTTTAAGTCTTGTGGATGTGTGCGCGTTTTAACGGTCATTCCAAACTAGAAATGTCTAGAAATCCTTGTTCAAATATTTTCAGTAAAACGCATAGAATGGAAGTCTATGGGGAAAAAAAAACATTATGGCGGGATTAAAAGTAGGTTAGCATGTCTAGCATCACACGAGTCTCATGTTAAATGTATCATGTTTAAGTCTTGTAGGTGTGTGTGTTTTAGCATTCAAAACATGTCTTGAGATTCCAGTTTAAACAATTACAGTAATAAATTAGCAATGGAAGTCTATGGGGCAAGACATTATGAAAGGTTAAGAAGCAGGTTACGTGTCGTACTAGTATCGTGACAAGCATAATGTTTAAGTCTTGTGGACATATGTGATTTAATGTGCATTCCAAACATGTCTTGAGATACCTGTTAAAATCACGTGTACAACAATACACGTACAATGGAAGTCTATGGGGCAAAACATTTCAGAGGGTATAAAACAGTGGACAGTGACTACTTTAAGTGTTTTTTTTTTTTTTTTTTTTAAATACACCTGACAGTCTCATGTTAACAAGTATAATGTTTAAGTTTCGTCTGTTGTGGATAGGTGTGTTTTAATGTTCGATTCAGTTCGATTCAGAAAAAGTTTTAATGGAAGAATGGAGAAGCTGAAATTATTTTCTGTGGCAACAAAACTTAGCATTTGCTCAATATACTCAGCCTGGAACATTATCACCCCATTCAAGAACTGAAGGGCTGAGATTTGACAGGACATGTCTAGCTCATCTACAGCAGAAAGACAAGGACCTCTGGGAGTGCAAAGGTCAGATTTAACAGTGTTTTTCCACAAAAAAAAACACTTTCCCTGGTGCGTAGAGATCTGACCGAGTACTACATTTATAAACATCAAATGGAGCTCTTTCTTGGCTATGAAAGTGTTTTAAGGCTGCAACAGGGACTAGCCCTCACACTCTCTCACACACACACACACACACACACACACACACACACACACACACACACACACACACACACACACACACACACACACACACTTCTACCTCAAAGGCCAAGAATCTAAATCACCAAAAATAACAACCGGTCTTTAGTTCCGAAACCAAAGCATCCGGTTCCTACATGCACCATTTCAATACATAGTTGTTTAAACAAGTTGATCTATTCATATTACTATTCATTCATTGCCTTCAATGCAAATACATAACTACTTTGTCATACCACAGCACTGACGCTCTTGATAGCTCAATGCCTTTGTTGGATCTAAAGGAGGTCACAATGTCAAAAAAGACGCTAAAGAACAGCCAAAACAGCTGCCATCACAGCCTTTATCTATGTACAATTTATTATGAGACAAAATTGAAATAGGGAGATATTCATCTTTATTACAACGTGGCAGATCAGACGATGATTTGAGACATGGGGTAATGTAATGAACCTGTCTATGGTGCTGTCGCTAGAAAGGAGGGCTGAGGGTAGTCATTACCCCGAGCTGTCAAACGCTGCCTCCCTCATTCACCTCACTCATAATACAGCTTTTCTCATTGCCTAAATGAATACAAATGTCTTCCTGTGAATGCTTCTGACATTCCACCTGACAGCCAGGTGTACATGGGTGGAGAGCAATTTGTTTCTGAAAGTGAGCGTTAGCTATTGTATGCGTGTGTGTGCGTGCGCTCGTATGCAGTAGGTGTGTAGATCTGTAGGTGTGTGAGATTGTACGTAGGTGTGCATTAGATTAAACAGTCCCAAATGATATGTTCTCAAGACAGCTGCATGCGGATGCGGAGGTGTAACTATTGAGAGTCTGGCTTTAATATTGTCTCTAGTTCTTCCTCTAATGTGTATGTGTGTCGGTCACATCTCAATGGAGTACCGCAGCTGTAGGACTAACTAAGCTGGCTTGTAAAAAGAGCTCCTCCTGAAACCTGGAGACCTGAACATCCTGTGACTGAATTGTCCCCATTAAATCTAAAAGTTTTATGTCATGCCTGTGGCTACCCTATCATCCCTATTAGATGAATGAACAAATAAATTAATTGATTAATAAATCAATCAATAAACATGTTGTGTCTCAAAAGGAGAAATGTAAATTTACTTAATGAATATGACAGATGTTAGCTGCCAAGTTGGTAATTACACAACATCACCCCGGATAATGTCACAGAAAACAAAAGATGAGCAGGAGGAGGGTGTGGAATCACTGGAAGCAATTTTCCGCCATCTCAGAGCATGAAAAGCAGCTTGTCCGGGCTGCAAGATCCCCTATGATGCACTAAACTAGAACCGGTTTACCAAGTCAACATAATGCCCCAATCTATGTCAGAAAAACTGTAAATCTGAACTTAGATCTGCATCTGAAAGAGAAAAGTCTGAAAGAGTCTGTGGAAGAACTGCAAGGCCATAATCAATCATGTTCAAAGACATTGACCACACAGCTTGACACCTAAATATCAAAAACACATCTGAGCTCCGATCCAAATTCTACTGAACTGCATTGCTATAGGGTCACTCCGTGTCAACAGACAGGTATGTTCTATGCAATTGAGGTGATAGAAAAAAACAAAAAACAAGATACATTTCTACATTATTTAGAAATGCGTTATAGATACGTTTCAACATTATTTGTTCTTCATATTTTCCTTTTTAAATACAAAAAGTATCAGCTGTGTGCAAAATGACCCACGTTTGGTTTTCGACCACTGAAATTTACCAATTGACTGCATTAAGATCTCCATATCGCTGGGACTGAACCATCGAGGGCCTTTAAAATAAAGAAACCAAAAGGAAAGTTTGTTAAGAATCAGAATCTAAAAGGATAATAAGATATATTTAATACTTCTTGAGTTACAGGCATACAAACATGACCGTTGGCATATAATGCAACAAATATTGCTTAAGTCAACAGATTTTACTAATAGACCTACCCATCTCAGTGTAAAAATAAAATAATAATGCTACCATCTTTCTAAGGTCATTTTAACCCACCTGTAATTTGGCTCCAGATCTCAGGTGAAACATTTTATTTTTACCACCCTCTACAAAACCGTGGATTACATTAAACATCCATGGCATCTAATATTTTGGCTTTCATCACTATTTATGTTTGTCTTTCTACAGAAAAAAAATATCAACAAAATAAAAAAAATTTGAGCTGGGGAACTTTCCGAAATTAGGTTGATTTGACACGGAATGACATCCATACATCTTAACCTAAAATATTGTTATATTGTAATTATACAACATCAGTCTGTATAACATTACGGAAAATTGGAGGGATACTGTAATCAGCATAAAAATACTAACACTGAAGTACAGGGTAAAATGATAAACTTATTTAGAAGTGAAAAATAAAACAAAAACATCATTTCTCTAGTTTGTCACAATCTTAGATTTATTTTTTCACTGAGGTCAGAAGGAGAAATTACTAAAATAATGACATGAATGACCTGTAAAGAGGATGTCAATTAGAAGACCAGTTATGTACTTTATTAATAAATTCAGAAAAAAACAAAAAAACAAAGTCCATTTGTAGGACAGCTGAGATCAGCATCATCCACTATGCTAAGGACATTTTCCGAACGGGATCTGCCGAGGAGTTAGCATTTTTATTAGAATGAAAAAGACAAGAGGGCAGAGCTAAAGTCAATAATTAGATCATTTATATAATTTGTATCCCAAATCAGCTGACAGGTTCCACCACAATATGTAAAGGCCATCTACAAGCATCTGACCTCACTTTCCCTTATAGCTCAATATCTTTCTCTTCAAGACAAGACATGTAATTTGTGTCTCTTACTTCCTGACCACAACTCCTGACAACTCATTCATCCTGTTTAAACAAATGCAGTCTTCCTGACCTTGTTTACAGCAAGACATTTTAACTCAAGAACACCTGACAGTAGGGACTAGGAAGGAGCATGGACTGAGACACCTGGGGCCTCCTCAAAGGACCTGAACACAATATAAACTATTTTTAGGTCAGATCAGCCAGTGAAACTAATGTCGTCATTTAACAGCAGGGATGGAAATCATAAGGATTTATTAACAATTCCAAGAATTTTGAAATACTTTTTAGGAGGAAATACTTGGAAACAAAACTGAAAGCAACTTCCATTTTGATGATTGAGTCAGATTATTTGAGTAACTCTGAATGATTCATGAGTGAGTCACTAAAAATAACCATTAATAGGAATCACTGTATGCACGTTGTTGCATTCAGTAGAAAGATGAGTTGTCAATTTAATAGAGTAAAGGAAAAAAGAAAAGAAAAGAAGAAATAAAAGAAAAAAAATCAGATTTTTTTGTGACATCATAGTAGTATGGCATGTAATAGCGGCCTCAAAAAAAAAAATATCTGCTTCCAATTTATTTATTTTTTATAAAACTGAACTGGTTCTGAGTAAGAAATGATTCTCACTGTATTATCACACATTTTAATCAAATTATAACTGTGATAGAGCAGAATTGGGGTCTCAAGAACACTCAACCGGTGTCACTGAACCACTGAAACTCCTACCGATTTGTAACTATTATGTTTCCACCTCCTAATGAACTGAACAAGCTGATTAGAGTCATCATGCACCAAGTGATCCATGCAACAATTCCAACAGCAGTTTTAATCAGTGACATTTATGGACCAGAAAGATTGTCTCGCAGAGTGGGAATGTTACAGCCACTGGTCTACGATACAGCTTAGAGAGCGTGAGTGAGGAAAAAGAGCCACAACACCCGCCAAGAAACACAATACTCGATACTGACATGCAACCACCATGAAGAACCCCTCACGAGCCTCAATGGAAATTATATTTGTGATGAATAATTTTCTTGCGGTAACAAAAACGATCAAGAAATCTGAAGCCGGATTCCTATTAGATTAAGATCTTTTTTTCAAATTGTTTTGTTCATGGAGGAATGTGAATGGTGCTGTTATGGATTTCCTGTCAGTTGAGGCTTTTACACATGCTCTAATGCTTCTTAACAAACAGACATCTGAATTATATTTGGCAAATGGCATTAAAGCATAAATAGCTCTGCTGTTCTCATTTGGAACATTTGTAATGACATAAAATACAATAGGAAATAGGCTGTCAGTGTTTGTTATAGAGACAATACAGATGACAAAAGAAAGCCATTTTGAACAATTTTTTTTTTCTTTTTTTTTTTCTTCAATGAACTACCACCTTGTCCTTTAAGCATGTGTGAACAACTATTTTCAAAGGTGTTTTTGTCTGTGCACCCATTCAGAGTAAATGACTGATACAGAGTTGAAGCAGAGCAAAGTTGCCTGGTACAAGGAGAAAGGTCTCTCTTGCTCCAAGATCACTCCAATATGAGAATTACATGTTAACAGCCCATAATGAAATTGACCTACTGGTAAGCCCCTACCCTCGAACACAGTTGAGTATCAGCTGCATGGGGACTGGAACTCAGGTTCAGGACATCTTTAGGTTTCAGCGCCATAGAGAAACATTGGAAGAAGCTCTCATCGGTTTGATGGTGTTTATGTTACAAAAATGGTAAAACGATGTGCCTGGGATAACTTGTAACACTGGTTCCAGGTATACTGAGAGAATTTTTTTGGGTTGTCATACTCTCATTAAGTTAGAATTAAAGTTAGCTAACTGTTCTCACATCATGTACAGTGTCTACATTTCAGTGCTTCTCCATATTAAATTGGTTAAAATGTAAATTAATTTAATCTTACTCTGCGGTACATGAACATATCCTAACATGAGACTTCTCCCGCTGATCTGTAAACCCTCACTTCCAAATTAATCTTGTTACCCACCATATTTATTTTAAAATCCTTTATATATCCCTCCATGGCATATTTAAGACCCACTTGAATGCTCCTCGACGAGAGGCGGTCCTTCTGTGTCCAAAAACATCTTGGGGCAAGGTTTTCACACTGATGGCTGTCATTATAAGCAACTCTGTTTGTTTGTCCAAGTTAGCAACAGTAACTAAGGGGGCGGGGCTTACTGATAGGTCAACTGCATGTGAGCAACAAATCTACCACAGCCTTGTCCAAAGGCTGCTTTTGTCCATACAATGAAAGTCAATGGGGTCCAATGTTGTTTTGGCCCTCATTGCCTATCATTGTATAGACAAAAACAATTAATCATTCATCACATCAACATTCTTCACACAATAGAAGACATTACGATGAACGTCAATAAGGTTTTAAATAAAACAAGCCCAAACAAAGCAAAACCAGCAAAAACCAAACCAAGATCAGATGACTGGCAGTGACATTTGTGAGAGTGCGGAGTTTCTGACAATCTACCGGTTAAGACAACATCAACATCATATCTATAATAGTCCCCATATCAACACACCTGCGATGCAATTACCTCTTCACTTCAGTCACATCTACCTCCCGTCACTCTCCCATGATTAATCAAGAGGGGTGGTGCAAGAAAGATACGGAGGTGGGGAGAGGGTATACGTGAAATAAAGGAGAAAACGAAGAGATGTGATGAAATCTAATGAAAAGCATTGTAATCACACTGAAGAGCCCATCTGCGCTCAGGAGTCTAATCAAACTTCCATGCCTCAGATTAGACTGTAACAATACACCTCACACAGATATCACACACACACACACACACACACTTTAAAATGGTAGAACAGCAGGATTTAGGTGTGGAAATCAAAGCTTCCACCATTAACCGCTCGTTTGCTCGGCACAGACAAAAATGTAAACGTTTTGGAAAGTGCATTTCTTTCATCTTACACTCCATTACACTTTATTAAATCTCTAGTAAACAGGAGGCAGGCAGCATATGTAATATATCTAGTCAGTTTACCTGCTGCTTCTGAAATGTAAAAGATTATGTAAAATATGTATAGCATAACTCTGAGCTACAAAAAGAGCCTGCAACCTTGAATGTGAAAAAAGGTGTAGAAACATCCATTACTCCATGACTATGATGCATTGTTTCTTTCATTAATGAAATTTCAAAAGAACAGCATTTATTTAAAATGGAAACCTTTTGTAACAAATGTAAAGGTCTTTAATGTCTCTTTTGATACATTTAATGCATCTTTGCTGAGTATTACGTCTAAAAGTATTACGGCTAAAAAAATAAAGGTAGCAAAAGGTATTCACTGCCAAATTCTAGAATGTCAGAAGACTGAGGATGTCGAGTACAAGTCGTATGGACCACTTGAATGAAATTTTTATGGAGTGTTTAAAACCGGGTGGGGTTTGCATCCATTTGCATGCAAGAAAGAAAGAAAGATAGATAGATCAAAATATCTCCTTTTGTGTTCCAATGAAGTCATACGGGTTTGGAACAACATAAGGGTGAATAAATTGTGTCAATTTTCCTTTTTGAATGAACTATCCCTTTGAAGTCAACATGAAACTGCATTCATAACCCATTTTTCCATCATAGTGTGACGTTTTTTGCAGTGAAATCGTAAATTCAAAAGAAAGAAAGATTATTTTGGATTGATAGACTACATTATGAAGACAATTTTATGTTCTTTAGAATAATGTACACCAATGAATCATGCACAATGTATTAACACTAGAGTGGCCTTATTGTTCTGAGAATTAACATCAAGAATTAGATTTAAAAGACCTGGATAAGCATGAAAAGAGCATCTACCCAGAGCTTGCATCAGGAAGAGGTGCTATGGTAACAATCACAGCTTTTCTTAAAATATGCTCCAGTCCTAGTCTTAACTAGCCACAAGTGTAAACACTGGTGAAAACAAGCTGTCAGCTTCAAAATTTTGGGGCAGTCAATGCCGACCTGAGCAAAGCGCTGATCATGTTTCCCTCAGGCCAAAACAACAAGCCTGACAGCCTGCTGTAGCAAGATGCTGCCCTTTAACACTGATCTCAGCCCAGCTTTGACGTTTCTGCTATTATGGTGAGAAAGATGACCTCGGAGAGCAAGCCAACTTGAAAAAAGGTGCATTTTAGATTTCAGACTAGATGCCACAAAAAAAGGCTGTGATGTCAGATTGTCACAATATCAATGCATCATAAATTTCACAATTCTCAATACTAATTCTCATAAAACAGCAAAAGAAATATGGTATTGGACACATACACTAACATTAAAGGGATAGTTCACTCAAATGTAAATTACCCCATCATGGGGTATGTATATGACATTCTTCCTTCAAGTGAATACAATCAGAGTTATATGGCTGTTAGTAAGGTAAGTTGAATATGGAAGAAGGTCTGGAAGAAGCTAGATATTTTACTTTATACAGTTTTAAATGTGGATATTTTTCTTACACAAACCCATCGATTCACTTCAGAAGGCCTTATTAACCCCCGAGAGCCATGTGGATTACTTTTATAATGGATGGACGTACTTTTTTGCACTTCAAATTTTGGGCTGCCATTTACTGCCATTATAATGCTTGGATTAGCCAGGACATAGAACTCCATCTGAAAGAAGTCATATACACCTAGTATGGCTTGAGGGTGAGTAAATCATGGGGTAATTTTAATTTTTGGGTGAACTATCCCTTTAAGATAACGGAATGTAGTATTCAAGTGTTTCTCACACACACAGAAGTGGACGGAAGTGGACATGCACACATGGTCATACTCATGGAACTTGTGTGGTTTGAGCTTTTGAGTTTGAATGCAATCCATATCAAACGACAAGCAAATGTACTCCTTCAGGAATTACTCCAGGTTTGGATAAAACAGAACTCAAGACCGATGATTTAATGTGACTGAGCCATGGTTTGAGTAGGAGGGTCTGATTACAGAGAACAGGATAGACTCCATGGCTGGAAGTCTCTGGAATCACATCCTCTGTCGGATGTACATTCTGTATAAGGACGGAGGTAAACAAATGACTACAAAGAGCTAGAAAGAGAACAAAACATTAAGAAAACATCTTAAACCATGAGACTTATATGACCACATTCAGCATGCCCCAGAAAACAAGCACACACTTCAAGTGTTCTTCTCGAATTAAACATTGATTGCATCCTGTAATGAAGGAGGTGGTTATTACTGCCGTTACTGAGATGACGGAACCAAAACACTAGTAAATTGCAGATACAATAGAGCATCTTAAACACCAATTTTCTTATTCTTATTTCTTCAACATACAGATACATATATACGTGTGTGTAGTATAGTATATGTCTCTGTGTGTTATAGTATAGTATAGTGTGCATGCAGGTCAAATTAGCCCACAATGAGAAGAATAAATGTCTCCAAAAGGACTGTAAAATATTAAATTATCAACACCACCAATGGTCCCCATGAGGAAAACAGCTTCATAAACATACCAACTAAAGACTTCATGAAAATGCAAAAAGCTTTTATTAGGTTTAGCGGCTAGAAATTACAATTAGCTCAGTAGAAAATCAACAGAAATCAATGGAAAGTCCCCATCATGACAGAAAACAAATGTGTGTACTAGGCAGATCTCGGAAAGCCACCTATAAGGCAGCCTTGAGCAAAACTTTCCCAATTAACCACCCAGAGAGCCCAGTCTCGTTTGAGAAGTATAGAGAGAATGTGAGAGTGAGAGATTCGCCCCACTGCCTGAGGACCAGGGGCAAAAGGTTAGCGACAAAAAGGCCTGGGACAGATTCTGACACACATACTTTTCACTTTCAAGTATCAAGCGCACACACGCATATAAACACTTGAACAGCACTCCACACAGGCATCACAGTTTAAGATTGCATTTTCTGGAGGGAATTTTGCCTCTTTTTTTTTGGATAGACACCACAGAGAGTGAAAATTACTGGACACTGATATTGAAATTGGAATACGTTGCAGGCTGGATGCAAACCTGCATAATCCATGTGACCACTGCAGTAAGGCATTTTTACTTAAAACTTTCCAATATTCAAAATTAAATATTATAATCTATTATTGCATGTAAATCAATATAAAGTGATTTTTTTTTTTAAATAAAATGAAATGAAGTATTGGCTAATCGTATAGTCCAGAATTGTAATATCGATGAATCTCTAATTCACAAGTTGAGATGAGATTAGTCAAGTTCATTAATGCTGTAACTCACAGAAAACATCTATTTATTGCTTTGGCTGTATCATCATACCTCAATTTTTAGAGCACAGCCCATTTACAAACTCCACCGAAGCACTGGTTATCTCTATTCCTGTCTCTCTCTGTATTTATCTGTTGACTGAGTTATAGACTGACAAAAGTGGGGACTTCTCAGACAGATAAAACCTCAAACACAACCCAATACACACAGGAAGTGTATTTGCCTCTGAGTTTATATCTCTCTCTGCATGTATTAGTGTCGTTTGTGTTCTACTTCGTTCGGAAGGCTGGGGTTATTAATTAAAAACAGCAGTGCAGACATGTCTAACACTAAGTGCAAACAACTTGTTAAAAATTCTGTTTTATGAACTTGAGTTTCAGGAAGAACAAAAAACAATGACAAGAGAGTAATGCATGAGACGGTTATACGTGCACAGATAGCAAATTCAGTGTTCTGTGTGTGTTACACATATTTATGCATCTTGTACGCAAACTATCTGCATCTGAGAACATTTAGCTAGTTGTGTACAGTGCTAGGGAAGCTACACTGAAACTATACCTTGGTATACTCAAATGCACCAAACTACCTTTGTTAGCTACAAGCCATTAACTAACTAGCTTTTGAATTATAGCATTGTTAGATTCTATGCTTAAATTAAAAAGGAGCTACCAGGTTGTCAAGGATATCAATTAGCATCATCAACTAGCATCAAACTAAAGCCACTTTTCACTGCTAAGTGATGTTAAATTGCAAGTTAAATGGTAGTATGTAACTAAATATTTGTTAATAAAAAATTTGTTTTTTTTAAAACAGAAAATGATGAACTTGTGCAATATAAGAAGAACGTTATACATCACACTACACTTGGCTAAAGTAATTGTTTGAAAATTAGCTTGTTACTGGAAAAGCTACAGAATATAAAAGTAGTCCAAATACAAATCAAGCTAACTTTTAGAACAAGTAGTTAGCTACTAGCTAATAAAAAAAAAGTAGCTAACAAACTAGTGATCGACTGATATATCAGCCTGCCGATATAGATTTACAGACGGGCGTCCACAGGCAACTCTGTGTTGCTGGAGACGCTGCAGTTCATGTGCAGACCATGCACTGCCCCTCCCCCACTAGCAGAGTGCCGGAACTCTGCTCAAGACAACGGCAAGTTTTAAACTTTCAAAGCATCTTTTAACTGTTTGACTTAGCTGAAATATTGCCATACACTTTGAAACACACTGCTCTATATGTGCTTGCAACTATAGTTAAGCAAATTTGTACATCCAAATAAAACTGCTTGCCATTGTATTTAAGGAGCTGCAAATAGCTAAGTTGTAGGCTATCCGTATGCAACGGTAGCTGTTACAAACAATGGTCATAGGATTAAGTAATGCTGACATTGTTCCGTGGTATTTTTATTCAGCGACCATCTGGCTGATGTTTTGACGTGTGTGGTGTGTCTCTCTTCAGTGTTTCCCACACATAGACTAATTCGTGGTGGTGCGCCACAGAATCAACACCGGCCACCACATATTTTTGGTGGCCGTCAAAATTTTTTATCCTGCCAAAGCCTTATTTGATCAGTGAGTGATGTAGATGACTGACTGCTGCACTTGTGACAGGTCGCATGTTACTAAAAGAACGAGCAGAGAGAGTCTTCAAACTGTCTTGCTTTCCCTCCCTTGCGCATATTAATCAAAATCAATTGAGAATTGACATGATGGTAAAAGGTCAGAAGACCGAAGATTCACGTGCAGCATTGGGAGATTTTTTTCCTGAATTACCGCTGGGTGTGAATTGTGCTAAAAAAAAACATTGCCTTTTCCGCGACTGAAGAGGGCACGTGCTGAGGATAAACAGACATATTGGGTGATATGAATGTAAGATGATTGCAGAAGTGACACTGATCTGTGTTTTTGTTTATTCTTTTTAAACATTTGTACATATAGAGCAACAGGTTTCAAAGTGTATGGCAATATTTCAACTAAGTCAAACAGTTAAAAGATGCTTTGAAAGTTTAAAACGTACTGTTGTCTTGAAGAGCAGATTCCAGCACTCTACTCATCATGATCATTGTGTCATTTTTATGATGTAAATTGAGGGAGCAAAAGCAGTATCGGCTCCAAATATTGGCTCAAGAAAAACGGCAGCCCGTATCGGTCATCGGCTAAGGCTGATATTTTTCTTTTTTTTAAATCCGTATCGGCACAAAAAAAAATCCATATCGGTCGATCCCTATAAAAAACCTGAAGCAATATAAGTGAGCAGTTTTCTAATTACATCTTTGTCAGGTTATTAGATACAGAGCTATCAGGATGTCAAGGACATCAATTAGAACAAACTAGCATCAAACTAAAGCCACATTTTCAATGTTAACAGTCGTAGATTTTAAGTAGTTAGCTTAATAGGAGTGTTGATGCAAAAATGATGACAAAAATGAGTGATGATTCAAATCTACAAATCTAAGATGGCGGCGCGTGCACATGCAGCGGCTTCTCTCTCTCCCGACGGACCGGTGTTTTTGTGTTTTTCGTCGTGTAAATCACAGTGTTTTTGTACGTCCTTGTCGCGTCCGTTCATCTGCAAACTCAGCTACAGACGTGAGTTTCTGCTCGAGGTTGGAAAAACTACAGTCTTCAATCCAAGATCGGCGCTCGCTCAAGATCTGCGGGATCATGGCCTTCTCCGGGGGCCTACCCCATCACCGTCCCCCACTACTGCACCTCTCCCACAGTGGAGGCGCCACAAACGGGGTGAGAGGAAACAGAAGAGGGGGAAGCGCGGAGGTATCCGTGTCAGGCTAGCGGCTAAACCACACAAGCCGGCTATCCCCACCATCATTCTCGCTAACGTACGCTCGTTGGACAATAAACTGGATGATCTTCGTCTTCTTTGCTCTACTCGGAAGGCTGTAAGAGACTGTTGTGTTTGGCTCAACAACAGCGTTCCGGACCGCGCCATTCAGCTCAATCAGCGCACATGCCATCGGGCGGACAGAGTGCCCGTCGAGGGAGGTAAGACCCGCGGCGGCGGACTCTGTATTTACACCAATGATGCGTGGTGCCGCGATGCTGTTGTGGTCTGCAAACACTGCTCACCCCTGGTGGAGTTTATGATTATTAAATGTCGGCCGTTTTATCTACCGCGGGAATATTCAGCTATTATACTTGTTGCTGTATACATCCCCCCCCAGCTCCAACAACAACAGGAGTGAGGCACTAAATAATCTTTATAAACACATCAGTGATCAGCAGACAGCCCACCCAGATGCTTTTCTCATCTTGGCTGGAGATTTCAACCATGCAGACTTAAAGAGTGTGCTTCCAAAAATTCATCAACACATTGACTTCCCAACACGTGGAAAAAACACTCTGGACATTGTGTACACTACACAGAGAGGAGCTTACAAAGCCCTCCCCCCCACCTTGGTGCTTCAGATCACATCACTGTTATGTTAATGCCAGCATACAGACCACTTGTGAAAGCCACCAAACCAGTCCAGAAGCAGATTCAAGTCTGGCCTGAAGGGTCATCAGAGGCTCTTCAAGACTGCTTCGACACCACTGACTGGGACATGTTTAAACAGGCTGCAACCTACCACACCACCACAGACCTCCAGGAGTACTCAGAGACTGTTACTTCTTATATCACCAAGTGCATGGAGGATGTAACAGTCACAAAGACCATCACCGTCTGGCCCAACCAAAAACCGTGGCTGACAGGAAATGTCTACAGACTTCTGAAGACGCGTAACGCTGCCTTCAGAGCTGGAGATGAGGTGGGCCTGAGGACAGCAAGGGCCAACCTGTCACGCGGCATCAGGAAGGCTAAGAGACAGTACTCCAGGAGGATAGCCCATCGTTTCAGCGACAGCAGAGACACAAGGAGCCTGTGGCAGGGTATACAGACCATCACAGATTATAAGCCCCCTGCACGGACATGTGACAGCTCCACCCCCCTGCTGAATGAGCTGAACACTTTCTTTGCTCGCTTTGAAGCTCACAACAGCACCACTGCACAGAAGTCACCACCTCCTCCCGATGACCTGATGTTGTCACTGCCCAGGGACAGCGTGAGAAGATCCCTCAGCAGGGTCAACGCACGCAAAGCTCCAGGTCCTGACAACATTCCTGGACGTATATTGAGAGACTGTGCAGAGGAACTCACTGATGTCTTCACAGACATCTTCAACATCTCACTGAGTCAAGCTGTCGTCCCCACATGCTTCAAAGCAACCACCATCATTCCAGTCCCTAAGAAATCATCGCCATCCTACTTCAACGACTACCGTCCAGTCGCACTTACCCCCATCCTTATGAAGTGCTTTGAGCGGCTAGTCACGCACCACATTAAGTCTGTCCTCCCCCCCTCCCTGGACCCCTACCAATTTGCATATCGGTCTAAACGCTCGACCGATGACGCCATCGCCACTACCGTCCATTCAGCACTCACACACCTGGAAAATAAAGACACTTATGTCAGAATGCTGTTCATAGACTTTAGTTCAGCATTCAATACAATCATCCCTCTACAGCTCACTCAAAAACTGTCACAGCTGGGACTCAGCACATCGATGTGCAACTGGTTGCTGGACTTCCTGACGGGAAGACCTCAGGCAGTTCGAGTCGGCAGTAACTCATCCAGCTCCATCATCATGAACACTGGAGCCCCTCAGGGATGTGTGTTGAGCCCCCTCCTTTTCACTCTGCTGACACATGACTGCACACCCATACACAACAGCAATCTCTTCATCAAGTTTGCGGACGACACGACCGTAGTTGGTCTCATTAGCAACGATGATGAGACAAACTTCAGGAGCGAGGTGAGCCGCCTGGCCAGGTGGTGTGGCGACAACAATCTCTCTCTGAACGTGGAGAAGACGAAGGAGATTGTTGTTGACTTCAGGAGAATGCATACCCAGCACGCTCCTCTGACCATCAACGGTGTGACCGTGGAAAGGGTGAGGAGCACCAAATTTCTGGGTGTACATATCACAGAGGACCTCTCCTGGACCGCCAACACCACAGCAGCGACTCTACTTTCTCCGCAAGCTGAGAAGAGCCGGAGCCCCTGCCCCCATCATGCGCACCTTCTACAGAGGCACCATCGAGAGCATTCTGACCAGCTGCATCACTGTGTGGCGGCGCCTGCAACGCATCCTGCCGTAAAGCACTTCAGCGCATAGTGAGAGCAGCTGAGAAGATCGTTGGTGTCTCTCTCCCACCCCTCCAGGACATTTATAACTCCCGCCTCTCCCGCAAAGCCCTCATCATTGCGAGAGACCCCACCCACCCATCGCACAGCCTCTTCAGTCTGCTGCCATCAGGGAGGAGGCTACACAGTCTCCAAGCAAGGACCAGCAGACTGAAGGACAGCTTCATTCCCCAAGCTGTCAGGGCATTGAACTCCCTCCCGACTCTCCCCTCTTCTGCCCCACGCACCTGATCTGGGAATCACCCCCCAGTTCTCCTCCCTTCATCTACCTCATTATATTGTCTCTCTGAGGAATTGGTCTCCCCTCTTACAGACTCTTTTTTTGCACACACTCTTATAATTTTATTTTATACCGGCACTGACTTAAATCTGAAATCGCACTATTGTTTGCACTATTTGCCATCGCCACTTTACCTCTACAATTCACTTTATACATCTTTTTTTAATCTTTCTTCTGTTGTTACTGTTAAACTTTTGTTGTTATTGTTTTGTTGTTGTTAGGCACCTAGGGTCTGAGAGTCATAGAATTTCAATTCTCTGCATGTATGTACTGTACGTATGGCAGAATTGACAATAAAGCTGACTGACTTTGACTTGAAATGGATTGACTTAGGCACTAAAATGTTTGATTACTGCCTCATCATCTCCCTCGCTTGCAAAACTGCTTGCACAGTGTAACATGAACATTATGTCACGCTACACTGCTACTTGTTGGAAAAGTAGCTTGTTACTGGAAAAGCTACACCTCTTTGAAAACAGTCGAGCTAATGATTTTAAATTTTAGCTTGACTAAAATCCCTTTAAAAGTAGTTCACATAACTCAAGCTAACTTTTAGAACAATTAGTTAGCCACTAACTACTAACAAAAAGTAGCCAACTAAAATAACACTACGAAAGGAGACACAACCCTCTGAATTATATCAGTGTCAGAATATATTATTCAATTACAAAGAGACAAGGACATAATTTAGCACAAACTAACATCAAACTAAACATCACACCTTTTAGTAAAGTAGTTATCTAAATAGCAGTACTTAAATTAATATCCATTTTGCTACAAAATAGATGACAGAAAGTGAGTGGTGAAAAAGACACTAGTAGAGCGAGTTTGATTACTGCCTCATCTGGCTCGGTTGAAAGGCTGCGCAATTTATCAAGAATATTGTTGCGTAACATGTTAGAAAAAGTAGCTTGTTACTGGGAAAGTTACACCACTTTGAAGATATCAGAGCTACTGTCACACTACTGAAAAATGTAGTTAAGTCAATAGTGTTGCTACGGTCTGTGGCGTACGGTTGTGTGTTTGTGCCTGAATTTCCTGATTACATCTCAAACTGCAGTTTTCCATCTTGGCTGTCATAAAGTGTGTGAGTGTGTGTGTCCCTGTTTCAGAGCAGGGCATTCAATCAAACCAAAGCAGAGGCATACACACATTCATCACTGTTTAGCCACGACTCCCTGATGAAGTGTGTGCCGCACCGATGACAACACACACTCATAAGCTGGCACTACAGTAAGACGCTCACTTGACAAACAACCTGCACACGCAAAACGAATAAATTCACAAGCAACACACGCCCATGATGTAGAACACCCATGAGGAACACTTCATCGTGCGACTCCACCCTCTCTCGTTAATTAAGCTGGGATCGATATGGGAAAGCTGCTAATTGTAGTTATGTTTTCTGTATTGATTAAAAGACAAGCGCTACAGAGAGCTAATGAGAGCGAGACAGTGAGTGAATGTAAGTGTGCTTTTCAGCTCTGGGAGGGAACTCTTTGTTCATTCTGCTTCTGTACCTGAGCGTACTCATTTCACTCCATTATAAAACTGAGCTGGTTAGCGAGAGACACGTCTGTGAAACTGATAGAGGAGGACATAAATTGGACTTAAAGAAAAGTTTGTCCAGTTTGGCTGGCTAAATTGATTTCCAATTGGCCCTAAGAAACTTAATGAGCTCAAATGCAAGATCATTGGACACTTAATACACTTGCTGGGTATAAAGGAGATTTACCCTTAACCACTTTTTATTGGATGTGTGTGTGCGTGCGGTTTGCATTCATTCAGGGCTTTTTGTCAGGGCACTGAATCCGTGCATCTCGGGTTACAGGACAATAAAGCCAGCAAATAAAGATCAGCAATAATGCCTTGATCTTAAGTGTCAAAAGGATGAAGGTTAGCTGAGGCTAATCACTTAAACTTGCGAATAATTTGAAACGTAAATGTTAATATTTTATTTGTAATAAATACGGGTTTTTTCCCCAGTGGCATATAAATAAATAAAATAAATAAATAAATAAATAAATAAATAAATAAATAAATAAATAAATAAATAAATAAATAAATATATTTTTTTCTATAAAGCGTTTTTTTTTGTGACAAATTATTAAAAAAATTTTTTTTTTTAAAGTAACCGCTCACACACTTCACAAACTTTTTTGAATAAGCAGCACCTAAAAGTTTGTGCTCGACTGTCAGAAGCCTTGAGAACTCTTCAGCCAGGAAAAGTTACAGAATGTATTAATATCCAATCAGATCATGGGGTGCACTGTTATGTCATAAAAGGAAGTATATTCTAGTATTCGGTCTGCAGGCATGATAAAGATATGTGGACACTCTTCCGGAACTGTCAATCACATTCCCCAGAGGCTGAAGCCCGAGGCTTGACTGCGATTCTCAGGGGACTTTCATAAGAACCGCTACAGGTTTTATTTTTTTTTATTTTTTGGGTCGTGCACTCCCATCGTCCCCTCTCGGTTTAATTTCCTTCCTCTTTTTGTATTGCCCACAATCTCCCTTCATTTCGCTTTCTCCCAGTTTTCACTACTCACAATCCATTTCTCTGACCCTTCATCCCTCTATCCCTCTTTCTTCCATTATACCTGTTGTCTAGACCTTAGATGGCATCAGGGAATGGTCCACGTGTTGTCTTTTCAGCACATTAAGCATTGCGCTTAAACAGGAAAACTCTCTTCAAAGCCCCGTCACTCAAACTCCAGGGCTCCTGTCCTCTAGCCAATTAAAAGTTGGTGTTGATCCAGAAGGTTACGGGGTCATTCTGAAGGCAGGGTCATTGAAAGTAGTGGCTTGGTTCAATATGGAGACTCAAGCTTTGTTCCTAAACATAGTGAGCTGCCTCCCTTTCTTCTATGGGAGCTAAGGTTGTGCCGATAGACGATGCTATCATCCGCTGATCTCGGACAGACATCGCAATGTTCATTAACACAAATAGTTGTTCACAATACAAATTACATTCAAAACAATTCAATGAATGCAATTTAAACACTAAAGATTTTATTGTGCCAAAAACGGCAAACATTATAGGCTACTAGAAGTTTTACACAAACTAAACCAATTATATATTTAAATGGAGGACCGTGGTGCATCCGGACCCCGACATGTCATTGGGACCACGAGACAGAACAGTAGCACCATTTTCCTGTTTCTAGTTGAAGTGAGCAGAGCAAACAGCAGTGCGGATCACACCACAAGCACTCATTTTGTGGCAATGATATTTCAACGCTAGTGTTGTCAAAAGTCGCGATACGCCAGTCAGAGGGGTTTACGATTACAGCTCAACAGCACTCAAAGCATCACATTTTTTAAATTTCAGTACCGACTTGGGATCGCGGTCTGTACTTTTGACAACACGATTCAACGCTATATACTAGTAGTTTTAGGCGCTTCATTCAAGCCCTTTCAGCTCTGTGCGCGTTCTGTCTTTCTCCAGGCATGCACCACATTAACAGAGCTTAACACTCGAACGCAACCCCCCTATGTCATCGTCCATCACAATGTTTCACTGTAGACATCGTCTGATGCCAATTTGGTAGACATAGCCCAACCCTAATGGGAGCATCATTACTGAAATGGAGCCTCATAATTGACTGAATGATTTGGAGCGCTTTGGAATGCTTCACATTGGCAGGCACTACAAATCATACAAATAATGCTGCATACTTAAAGCCCACAGTTAATTCCTATACAGGAAAAGCAACAGAAACAATTCCATACTTTAATAAGCATAAATATACACTGTGATCATCATGTGACACTGAAGACTGAAGTAATGTGGTCACATGTAGACTAGGTCCAAATGTGGGTAGAGCGATTCGAACAGAACATTTCGGACCCCATTTACACTAGTGATGTGCAAGACTAGTCAATTCCAAGTTGACTTGGAAATACTAGGCGTTTACAAAGTCGTTTTACAAAGGCTACGGTTAAATTATAGTCATGTTAAAAGCTACATTTTCAAAATAATACATTATTTTGAAAAGTGCATATCTGGAGCAGAAAACAAAATCATTTAATTTTACCTCAGATTTCGCATGTATTTGTTTTCTCTGTGGAAAGCCTACACAAAACATTTCCATTTTCTTCAGTCATGTCAAACTAGTATATAACATTTAACTTGCTTATAGGCTTGTTATACTATTGTTATGAGGGACAATACAGTATGAAATTTTATATCGGATTAAAGGAGAAACCTTATGAATGACACTAAATTGACACTTGAACAGTTGCTATATAAACATCTTAACAAAGAGAATACACTTTTATAGTTGTCAGGAAATGAGCCGTTGCACACATCCGCAGTAATATTGTGAAATTATTAGAATTTAAAATAACCATCTATTTTTATATATTTGATGGCAAAGCTGAATTATCAGCATCATTACTCCAGTCTTCAGTGTCAGATGATTCTTCAGAAATCATTCTAACATGCTGCTAACTGGTGCTCAAGAAACATTTCTTATTTTTATCAATGTTGAAAACTGCTGGAATGTTTTTGTGGAAACAGTGATACATTTTTTCAAGATTCCTTGATGAATAGAAATTTCAAAAGATCAGCATTTTGTAACATTATAAAATGTCTACTGTCCCTTTTGATCAATTGAATGAATATGTTTTATGAATAAAACATATACAATGCACTAAAAGCATGAATGATTGTGGAGTGGAGTGCACATATCTCTTTCCAGAATCAAAGCTGCTGCTTCTTTTTTGTGAACTACTCAATCTCAGACAGATCATAGGCCAACAAGAAATATGCAGCTAAACTAATGGGCCTTTTTGATAAGGTCGCATATTGAGGTATGTAACTGAACACGTGCACATTTTTGGCTCAGCTCACCTGATTGCTATTGAAGGTCAGGTAAATGATAAATGGTGTGTTGATATGTTGGCAAAGTAACCAAAGATGAGGGAAATCACATGGCCACAGCTAGCTAGAGCAAATCATAGTCCTTCATCCGTGTCTAATGCTGAGCACCTGTTTAATCAACAGAAGAGTCAGCTCTCAGGAGACCTTACTTCAGGAAAAAAAAAAAAAAAAAAAAAAAAAAAAATTCTGTACACACACACACACATTTTAATATATGATTATATGATGATTATAATATATAAATCACTTTTCTTTTCTCTGAACCACTGTGATAGCAGACCCATTGTGACAATATGGAGGAAACTGTTGCTTGATTTATTCCTGCATGTCTGAGTATATCATGTTGGTGAATTAAGCTCATTGTGCCTGTAATGCGGTTTTGTTTATTAACAATAGCCTTTGAGTATATGAACCTCTTGAGTTACCGGATTCACCAGCCAAACAATGACTGTTGATGATTAGAAGGCTGACAGGGGTCGGAATAGAGCGGAAACAGAAGTAAACTGCCAGTATGGACTGTCCTGGCTTACAGCTGTCCTCTGGGACAAATCTCCTCAATGCATCTGCCTGGCCACGTAAATGACTGGGAAATACTGTAAAAGAATGTAGACTTATTTGTGTCTTAGTGAGTGTGATTTGTTGTTAATTCACCCTGTTGATAATGAACATGTGCCTTGTTGCTGGTATGAACCCTATTACACCTGGTATTAGCTTCCGCCTGGGGTCTAAATCATAAGTGGGCAGCTAAATACATGTGTAATCTATTTTTTTTAATGATCAAATAAGGCTACTTTCAGGCCCTATACACACGGAAACGTGTTTAGCTGTAAATGTAAAAATGTTGTATTGTATCGCCGTTTCATCTAGACGCATCCAGTGTTTTGGGAGCCTGAAACTACTATTTTTTTAAACCGGGTCCCAGAGTGGATAAATCTGTAAACGACACCCTTGCGTTTTCATGTGTACAGCCAATCCTTATATTTTGTGACTTGATGCATGCACCAACTCTTCTTCTCCATTTTTAGTGCATCTCTGTGGCAGAATTACAGCACCACATACTGGTCTGGCATGTAGCTATACTACATCGTTTTGAGTCAGTTTCAGTGGTTTTGTGTGTACGCAGATATTTCTCAAGACAAGAAAAAAAAAAAAAAAAGATTGGATAGGGAAAGCTCTGGCTTTGTGTGGTTGTGGCCTCAGACTGGCAGTCCAAATCTGATTATTGTGCAGATCCAAATGAAATCCCATCAGATTTAGCTTGTGTGAACATCAAAAAAACACATGAAATGATTTTAAAAACTCTGTTTCGAGCTACACTCATATGTGGTTTAAAATCCTATACAAAATTATTTGAAACCCGTTTCAGTCTGACTGCCCTGATCGGATTTCTCGTGGTTTATGTGACTTTCTCATACCACGTAAAATGTAAATGCCAGACGACGTCATAGGAAACATACCGAAAGTTGCTGCAGAAACAATGTTGTGCTGTCGCAAAGTGCCAGACAAGCAGAAAATGACAATATAACAGAGACATGTTTTGAAACCGTCGACAGTGTGGAAATGCATAATAAAGCTGTGCATACCAGCCTACGTTTCTGCTGCTGCCTCAGAAGACGCAGTAGTCCAGCACGGTGGCTATATCCATGTTGTAAATAAGAAAACATCTGTATTGCAAACCTCTCCAAGTTGCGGTTGTTTTTGGCATATGACAACCAACACAACAACATTGCCAACAGAAACTAATGCAGATATTTCGGAAACGAAAGAGCAGCATGGACGCAGAAATCGGATCTGAACGTCAATAATTTTAGATCAGATTCCCATCGGATATGCAAATAATCAGATTTGGACTGACAGTGTGAACGTAGACTAAATCCAGCCATGGTGAGCATAAGAGACTTCTGAACAATAGGGTACAAATGTAAATTTGCAACACTACAGTGTAACTAAATAATCAACAAAATGTAGGCCAGACAACAATGTAAAATTTATATGAAAGAGATATCGTTTGTTGTAGTATTGTATATTCATGTCTGCTAAGGATAGGGTGAAACAGCAGTAGCAAAAAACTCCTCCTATTTAGTGCCCCAAGGGGGTTATGGGCAATTTTAGTCTAAAAAGCATGCTCTGCACTTCAAAAATCCACTAGACAAAATAGGTTGCATTACCTCGGCACCATACTGCCATTTGGTATGCACTCATTCTTAAATCATGCATACTATTAAGTGTGGATATTGCACGAATAATACTACAGTATATGATAACAGATGGCATGCAGCACGGACATAAGGTGGCCAGCTGATCAATTATGACAAGCATACCAAATTACATCTTACAGAGTGACTTACAGTGGTGTATCACACTAGGGAAACTCAATTTATTGGATTCAGAAATGCAATGTCATGCATTAACCTACTCATTGGACTCCCTCGTCCTGTCTCACTCCTCCTCCCAACCAGTCTCTCTCTCACACACACACACGAACACTCAGAGTTAATTTACATAATCAAGTTCACGAAGCCAGTTTAATAATTTGGCCTCCTGGCCGGCTGCCTGCCACAAGCGCCATTCCATTGTTGGGTTCTTATTAAATATCTCACATTCCGTCCTGGGCTGTGAGCCGGCCACTAACTAATTAAGGCCGAGACATTGGATGAAAAGACACTCTCACACGAACATATCTAGTTATCCTCAGTGCTCTTTATTTCCATTTGCTTCATACATCTGTGCATTTCTTTGATATACAACTGCACTAACTTTGTGCCGGTAATTCTCAATCCTTATATTTAGTTTATCATCTACACAAACAATTTATAGCATGTGCACTCACTTCAGGGTTAAATGTGGCTGGCAGACAACATTTAGCCTCTCTGAAATAATACAGATTGTTTTGGCCTCTGGCTGTCAGACACATATAGTGGTAGCAATGGAGTAGAGTATTAAAATGAGGCGGTTAAGCAGATATGAGTCTGTGAAGCTCAGTTTTGTTGCTGTAACACTAATGGACATGGGGAGCGTCAGCATGCTGGGACATGCTGGGAAAAATCGTTGCATGAAGCGGGGGAAACATGCCTAGCGCCTTTGTGTGTAGGGTGTGTGTGTTTGTGTGAGAGGAGGTTAGTGTGAATTCAGGTCAAAATAACATGTGACCACATGCACTCGTGTGTATATATAATTTTAAGAATTGCACCGCGCAGAGAATATGAGGGTGACTCCAACAAAAATGGTCAAGAACAAGTTCAGGTCATATTTCACCCCATTATATTAAATTGTGATCATCTTAAAATATAATAAAAATATCTATCGGGGTCCTCAAATACTTTTATTTTTATCTGTCATACATGGTTCCGACCATTCATGTTAAGAGCATTTCATAATAAACAAAGTTATGACTGGAAAAGATTATTTGTAAGACGGCAAGGAAAGACAACAAAAACTTTGAAATTACTAGCTAACTTTTTCTCCTCGTGATGAGATAATTTTATTAGGCTATTATGTACATTGTTTGTTTGTTTGTTTGTTTGTTTGTTTTAGTAGATGCTTATTTTAAGCAAAATATAAAAATGGTCCAGACAAGGAAAACCCTGATATAGTCATCTTTTATTAGTCACATACAGTATCTTTTATCAGTCTCATGGCCTTCTGTTATCAGACCTGCAAACTCCTCAGAGTAAAAAAGGTGACAGTGTCAAGCGGGCGGGGGCGTGCCCTGCCTGTTTTTTTTTTTTTTTGTGATTTTAACATGCAACTGACACATTTGTCTTAAGGTACATTTGGCATGTCCTGCCTTATCTACTTTTTTAAAACACAATGAAAGTGGCAGTGTAAGCACAACTCCCTTCACTTCCTGCTTCACTTCCACCTCCCTGCTGAGTCTAGCTATGCTATATATGCGTCCTCCTCATTAAGCTCCATCATTCTGAAATGGAAAATCATGATAAATTAGCCAATCTCATCGGTCCAAGGACTGATCGGTGTTTCGAGATACACGGCTACTCAAATTCTGAGCTACAATACAATGTAAAGATTTAAAATGATAGACTTTGATGCAAAATGTAGCCCTTTATTATACAGAAATTTGCTGTTGGTATATTAGCCTAAAACAACACGCTCGCCAGATTGTTTATCTAAATAGCCCATTAGAAATGCATCCCATGCAACAAGAGATTAACACGGTTGCATCAGCTATTGTGTAAACAGTCACATTTAACTTCTTACCCACATTCTTACCACATCAGCCTTGTTTATACTTTCGCCTGGCACCGCAGTGCGAGCCTCCGCTGACTGCGCGCGCATCTCCCCAAACAGACGAGGCATTTACTTGACGCTACTGTTTTAGACTGAAAACCAGATCATTCCACTGACTTAGACGCGCAAACTGGTTGCCTGTGTGATGAGATGTACTAATATCCGTCTGCTCGGGCAGATTCGGCTCAAAGTCGTGCACTTTGGATGTGGAGGCGTGCACGCTGTTGCAATGACGTCATTTTTGCCGCGCGCACCTTAGCGCTCATGCGGACGCATAAAAATATCACATAAAAATATCACTTTTTTTTTTTTTTCATAAAAATGTTAATTGAATCAAGCAAACAAATAGCTGTTGTTTTTGCTCCAAAAAGCTTGACTTAGCTTGAAATTAACAATAAACTTCCTTCCATCAGACTCGCGTGGTAGCCAGGCATCTCATTCAATGGCGAGCTCAGTTGACGCTGTGCTTCAAGATTCTGACGCAAGTGCTAAGATTCCGATTGGCCCAGAGAAAAAGTGCTAAGATTCCGATTGGCCCAGAGAAATGTCAATTATAAGAATTATCCAATAATATTTCGCAATTCTAGCCTGCATGGCATGCAGATGAAGGGCAGCCTACTTTCATGACTGTTTAGGTTTTTTTTTTTTTTTTAACAAAGTACTATTGCTGCCCAGATGGAAATGTATTACTATTCCATAAAAGTTCGGACCTCCACTGGGAAGAAAATATACAGACCAGACCTCTTGGACCTGAATACCCTGAGATATAGATATAGATTCTATTAAATTGTCATTAACTTATTTATGCATTATATATTATGAAGCATTTGTGCATTATTGTATTATTTATTGTACTGTCTACACCTTAACATTTAAAAATAAAATCATATTACATAAAAAACATTATCACAATAATGAGATTGTAAATAAATTAATAATAGCGCCTATATAAAGTAAATCAATTCAAATGTACAACATCTAGACTCATTCCAGTTAAGAGAATTTGGGGCAAAATGTGTTTAAATTTAATGAAAATTATTTCACAATGCAAAATTATCTTGGCTTTTTCTGCAAAATATAATAAAATAAAATATATTTATGCAGTATACTGCATTTTTTTTAAATGCATTACATTATTTTTATGTAATACAGTAAAAATGCAGTATCAATGAGAATCTAAATAAATATGAAAACGCAGGATTACATGAATAAACAATTAATTCAAATGTAAAACATTTCATTACAGTTAAGAATTATGGACTAAAATGTGAAAAACAAAAACAAAATCTTGCAAATACAAATCTTACTAGTCTTAAGATAGGCTTGATATGCTTTTATCTTTAAAAAAACAAATAAATAAAGATAATATAACAATATAAATATAACAATAAATAATATAATATAAAAAAATTAAGAGAAAAATAAGGAAAATGAGAAAGGGGTCATAAAAACATCATGAGGAAAACATATTGACCATTTAGATGCTTCTCCGAGTGACACTTCATAATGTTAAAACATTCATAAATGCATGCAAACATTGAAAACATGTCATTTGTTTCTCAATGGTCCATAAAAGCAGTAAGGCATAGTCACACCTGCTAATGGCTTCCACCCACACAAACGGCAAGCGCACACACACACACACACACACACACACACACACACACACACACACACACACACTTCCACACACACGAGTGCAATCAAGCAAGCTATCATAGCCCAGGGGAAACATGATTCACGAAGTCATTAACGGCACTGACATGAATCAACCTCAATCAGATGTACAGTAGAGCAGTACACCTAACCGTATTTATCAGTTGTGATATCTGACAGAGGACCGGGCTCAGCATGTCTCGCTCTTAAGAGTGTGTGTGCTGTGAATCTCTTGTTATTGTGATACATGATTAGCTCTGCAGGTGAACAGTAAAGACCTCACACTCTGTCTGCCGCCACCAACACAGACGTGTTGATTCGTCTGCGTGCGCTCGTCCGTTCTCAACATGATCATCAGTGCCAGGTTCCCCTTTGACTTCATAAAATAGAATTGTGCTCCGAGTGAATGCTTTATTTTATAATTATGTCTGAACCAAACAGTTGCAGGGCCGTTCTCTTTTCCTAGCCATTGTGTTTTATGTTAACTTTGAAAGATAAACAAGAAAGAAATTGAATCGCTATTTGTGTTATGAGACGCTCTGTGGTTTCGGCCTGTCAAGGCCAGAACTGAACACAATGTATTTGATATAGAGTCCCTCAACAGTTTGCTTCAATAATCTGCTATGTAAGTATTATACAGAATCTGTGTTATAATACAAATATAACATAGAATCCAGTATCAAGCATGTCTGGTGGATTTGGCAGCATGTTGAGCAGACAAAAGCAACTTTTGTGGCGTGCCGTTCAGCAGGTTACGTCTGCAGATGTCATTTTTAGACAGAACTCTTTCCACTTTTTGTGAAACTGTGACTGCTGCTTGAATTCAATACAGACAAACAAAAAAATAATAGTGGGCATATGCAAAAAAATAAAAATTATTATTAATAATATATATATATATATATATATATATATAAAAATAATATAAAATAATTTTTAAAGTTACATTAAATAAATTCACTGTAGAAAAATATGGTGACAGGTTTAGACATTATGGGATGGTATTTTGGTGCCTTTTTATTTGACTATATACATTATATATAGAAAAAGTATATTTTAAAATATATAACTTGTAATAATATTTCACAATATTACTGTCTTTACTGTATTTTTGATCAAATAAACAGCCTTTGCGAGCATAAAAGACTTCTTAAAAAGACCCAAACTTTTGAATGGTAATAAGGTAACGTACAGTTAAACAACTAACAGGTTTTAAGCATTTATACATTTTTTCCGGTGAAATTCCTGCACATTTTTACAGGCTGAGAGTGTCAGACAATGAAAAACAAGTTAATAACTGAACGTGAAAGACTAAAGTGCATGCGTGTGAATGTATAAAAGAGAATGGGCCGGCTTTAATGAGAGAGATGGAGTGTGTGTGAAGGTGCGTGTTTGAGTACATGAAGCTTCAATGACACTGGAGAGGCGAGTTAAAAGCTGTGAAACGCAGCCACTCTGTAAAGAAGCATTAATTACAGGAAATGACATGCAGGACTGTGGAATGCAGCCAGAGAACACACGCCATTTAGCAGAGGTTCGCGGCCCCTAAACACACCTCTGTCTGTGTACCTCTTCATAACTGGACTGGTACGCACAGAATACACAATAGCATGTAGGAGTGATCCGAGCTGATCGCATTCCTCAGATGTCTATAAGACAACCTTCTGCTCCGTTTGGAAAGAAAAAAAGACAAGCCCTGCAATCACAGGAGGAACACACCACAATTGTGACTATCAAAGCAACAAAAAGAGACAGAGAGGTGAAGGGTCAAGCTTGTCGGACCGGGGGAGGCGGAGCCAGGACCATGCTGAGAGTTTCGGAACAGACAGTTGTCATGGAGATGGAAGTGCGGTTGTTCTATAGCTGCTGGTCTAAATGGAGAAGTTTGAAAGCTGACAGCTCTGACAGCCGTGGAGTCTAATCTCACTGCCCACTGGTTCAGGTTCACAAAAATTTATTGAAATTTCTTAAGTGCAGGAGACATTTAAATACATCTGGAGAAAAAAAAAAACAGAATAAAAACAAACTTCCTATAAAAACAGGAATTGGCTACTGCAGAATTATCTCTGAGAGCTCTGACCAAAATGTTGTTATGGATCAGAAGAGGATGATGATGAAGGTTTTGAAAGACATGGGGAAAGAACTCGAGTGGAGAAAATGCTGCTCCGTGGCGTGATGAGACAGACACCATCATCACAAATCCGGTTAAGGCTCCAGTTGGTGTGAAGAGAATTGATTTATTTTTGTGTGTGTGTGTGTGTGTGTGTGTGTGTGTGTGTGTGTGTGTGTGTGTGTGTGTGTGTGTGTGTGTGTGTGTGTGTGTGTGTGTGTGTGTGTGTGTGTGTGTGTGCGTGTGTGCGTGTGGTCAGTGTGTATAAGGGAACAGACAGGGTACATCAGCCTCTAATCACTTCAGCACTCTCGTCCTCCACACACACTTACACTCACGCCTCATACCTGCAGATGCTCTTATCTCAGCAATTTTAGAGATGGAGAGAAAGACCCTCTGAGCTAATAAAGTTGAGACTTACTGCATATTACTTATGTCAAAGTGTGAGAACATGAGAAGCAGAGATGGTAAGGCAGCATCATCTTTCTCTATCCACAATGCACTGCACACCAGCTTAAAGTAAAATCAAATAGTAGAGGCAAGTAGAACATCCTGGATCAACATCTTTGTTAGTCCTGGAACAACATTCCTATTAAACAATAAGTTCCCTTTGAGTGATTCTTTCTTAATACATGTTCTTGATCATATTGTGAATGATTCAACGGTGCAAATTTATAAAAAATAAAAAATAAAAATTATGTCTTCTGTAATCCTCCCTCAACTTTTTTTGTAGATCTAGTCAATTCTTTGAAAATACACGAAAAATGCAGTTCATACATATGACTTGAAAAACGACTTCAAATGATGAGCATTTTTTTTCTGTTGAAGCCTCATTAAACTAATAATACTTCATTAAGTAGTTTGGCAAAAACCTTTTATCAATTTATTTTTAGAAAAATATATTATAGCAAATATTAGCAAGTTATACTGCTTCAATGCTTAATATTGTAAAAACCTGTATTTATAATTCATGATATCTACTTTTACCCTGAAAAACATTTATTTTAAACAATTTTTCCTAAAATAATGATTACGATGTGCCCACTAACATGTATTCACGATATAATCACCATGTAAAAATTGTGATGGATTTATTATTGCATTTATATCATTACATTTACACTTTTCCTGAAAATTGAAAAAATGTAATAAGAAATACATTTATAAAAATCTGCATAAATGCAAAAATACATTTCTAAGAACTTGGCATGAGTTTTAAACCACATTTAAGAGAAAAAAAATGTATATTGTGAGTTGTCGTTTTTTTCAACCCCTCTCCAACCATCTGTAATGTAGAGATCGGTTCTGTTTCTGCACACCTCTGCTTTAACATCCAACAACATTGAGAAAACCAGCTAATAGAAAAATGCATTAAGAATATCCAAGCGTGTGTGTTATGGCTGATTGTCCCTTACAGGGTTTGCCATATCACAAGCCTGCACTATTACCACCTACAACTCAAATATTAATGAGAGTATGCCCTGCTCTCGTTCTCCCAATCCCACTCTATTTGTCCCACACACACACACATATATATACGCATCATGGCTCAAGGACACCACAGAAGAACCTTGTTAAGCCGGGGCGGAGCAGGTAAGATTGGACTCAGACTCATACCAAACACACTGAATTACATTATTGATCACAGGACAGAAAGGTTATGAAAGAGCCATGGGGGCTATGCCAGTATCCAATCTGTGAAGCAAGAGTATCTGTGAATCCCAAGAGTGCATGGGGTGCTCTGTGGGACAATTCATAAAACACACACACACACACACACACACACACAGTGTGGTTCTATAATTGATTAAAACTGGCTCAGAGGGCAACTGGTGTGCCGACCCTCATGCATAATTCCCAATCTGTGCCCGAGTTGCACTGAAACACTCCTTATGATAATCTCCCATCAGTCATTGGAGACAGAAAGCGAGAGAGCGAGAGCGAGAGAGCGAGAGAGAGAGAAGTTTGAGTTCTGTTAGTAGCAGAGATTCTTGTTCAAATTTTGAGAGAGAGAGAGAAAAAGAGAGAAAAACACACAGTGCGAGACACAGTGCCCGGCGCATTTGTTACACCGGAAGGCTAACTAGGCTACGCTACAAACGAAGAGAAATGATCGCGGACACACTCACACGCACTTCATGTTGACAGAAGCCGGCTGGAGCTCTTATCTCGGTGGAATGCACAGCGGCCACTGCCTGATAAGAGCCGATGTTCCAGAGGTCGTTCAAACGCTTAGGCAATGGCCAGGCGGAAAGGAGGAATAGGGCTGCAAAGCAAACCGGCTCACTATCTCTAGGTTTGTTTGTGTGTTCAAGCACGTGCGCAGGCGATAGCGTCGTTTCTGGCTTTGCTGTTTGTTGTATCACCCTGAGTAGTTGTCGAGGTTTGTTTGACATCTGAGGGATGTCTCTCCTTAAAGGCGGCTCAGGACATGAGAGATGCTTTAGATCTTCTGGTCCTAATCCCAGGTCACAGTAATGGCATCATCAAACTGCTATGATGTTAAAAAGAAAAAAAAAAAAAGAAAGCAAAACCAAGAACACTCTGGCATGTTTCTCCATAAGGTACTTTCCGTTACTTGGACTATTCAACCGAATAGGACTAATTACATATAATAAACTGAGGAATTTACAGTCAGCTCTGCTCTGTATGGCCCACTAGTGAGACAGCATGCAGAGAAGACAGACAGCAGAGAGAGAACAAGAGAGGGGGTTGGAAAACATGGCACATTCCTAGTGAACTAGTGAACACTTTAAAGACAGAAACACTTTGCGTAAAGATGTGAATGCAATGCTAATAGAGTTTAACATGCGTTCTTGTGTTACTGTGATGGTAACCAATCTTCATAAAGCATTCTTCAAATGTGTCATTAAACCAGATTGGGAATAGCAGGCTATAAACAAGTGACAACTTGTACAAAAATATTTGGTAGAAATCATAACAATGTGAAAATGCTGCCTTTATCGTAAAAGCAATTGGCTCTTTTAACTGAGAGGCATAGGCTGTTTGTTTACACATAAATGCACTAGCGTATTCGCTAGAATGGTGTGAAAAACTAGCTAAGAAAAACACAAAATGATTTAATTAACTTACTGCTGATTTTTACCCCAACAAAGTGGCGTGAGGTACGTACTGTGCGATGGAGAAAACTGTTAAAGGAGGAATGGGGAAAGAGGAAACTATGGAGAATTTGAAATGATCTACTATCTAAACAAGTAGGAGGTCAGTAGCATCAAGCTTTGTATGTAAAAACAGAACTTTACACTTTACAGGTCACAACGTTGCCGGCTTTTGCTGAATGAGTCAGTCAAACAGAAATCTCATCTATTGGTGTGTGTGCATGAAGAAAGAGATGAGGTCAGGCCTCCGAGCAGTACTGTGACATTTGTTTCTGTTTAACAGTTAGACTGATGCAGTGGGCCACTTTGATGAACGCTGGGACGCTGTCAGGGAATTCTGGGAAAGCTGCTGTGGTCAGAGCTGGAACTAAGCAAAGAGAAAGAGAAATAGAAAGAGAAAGGGAATGACAGAGCAGAAGAGAGGGAGAGGGAGAGAAAGAAATAGAAAGGCATCCAGCCAACATCAGGCAGGCAGCAAGCCAGCACACAGGAAATTAAGCTCATGAGCTGAAACAGAGACTCTGACACACAAACATACACAGAACACATTCACACAACAAAATTATGCCGTTTATGTATGAGCATGTACACGTGAAATTGGTTAAATCTCCATTTTATGCATTTACTCATATTTCCCTTTCTCATACACGTATATGTGGACACACTCATTATCTGTTCACTATATCTCTGAAGCCAATGGAAAAAGCACAGTGTGTGTGTGTGTGTGTTAAGAATGAATTTTCCCACCCAGCTCAACTTGGAAATGCCAGAGTAGATTCAGAGCTCAAACATAAAGGCATCACTACTAATATTACTCATACTTAGGGTTAGGGATCAGAACAAACCTCAAACCCAAGTATTAAATTTAAGAACATAACTCATCCTGCACCATTTGTGCTATGGACATGAAATGTACAATTATACAATATAAAATTGCATGGCTTGTTTAGAAGGTGTGTGCTACTACTTGTTTAACTAATCAGATCTAAAAGACATGTATATCATATATTTACGTAGTACATTTTTAAAAAAAATATCGGTTTGAAACAATTAATAGCTTTTTTTTAATAGAATTTTTAGCATTACTCTTAGTCTGAATGCTCAGATCGGATTATTAAGTGGCATGTAACATCACACAAAAAGAAGAGTTGCTGTATATATAGCAACTATAACAACAAATGAAAATGCATCATATTAATTACACAAACAATGAACAGATTTCATCATCACTTGCAAAATGACCAGGCATTCAGTCAATCGAAAGATTTGGCCTTGAAAAGCAAACCGGATTTGTGTGGAGTGATAACAGAGCCATCAAGACTTTGCCACACACACACACACACACACACACACACACACTCTTGTACATCTATCTTTGTGAGGACATTCATTGACACAATACAATCTCTAGCCCCTTACCTTAACCCTACCCATCACAACTAAGTGCCTAACCCGAACCCTTACCCTAAACCTACCCTTAACCTAATTATAACCTTATCCCTAAAACCAAGTCTTGACCCTCAAACAGGCCTTTAAAGGGCTCTCAGAAAGTGAGGACTGGCCAAAATGTCCTCACTTTACTCTCTGTGTCCTCACTCCGCTGATCTGAAACTCAAACTGGTTCTCACAGAGATAGTTGTACAAGTACACACACACGGGATGCAAATGGGTGAGGGGTAAAAAAATAATAAGAGATGTTTTATATAATATAATATAATATAATATAATATAAATATATATATAAATATATATATTTATATACATATATATAAATAAATAATAAAAATGGTTTTTTTAACAATTTAAATAGATTTTACACACAAAGCAATATCGTATCGAATATCGCATTATTTAACAAGGTATCGCATTTTTCTTCAATATCGTACATCCTTACTTTGTGGCATACACACACACTTTTTTTTTTACTTTATGCCATGCATTATCATCTCTGACCAGTGCACAACCGTTCTGCGTGTGCTGCATTGATGTGTCAAAATGAACACTGCACGCATACTTATCACACACTCTCAGAAGTCCATAACTGTGCTAGGTCACTCTACAGGAAGAACGAGACGATTTACTGACCATTAAATGAAACTGGAGGCAAGTGGAGGTCAATCAGTTAACAGGTCTATCACTTCCCAAGTTAGCAGCACTCTGTCTCTTCTCTCTTTCTTCCTATCTCCCTTTAGAAATCAAAAAGGTTTATAGATAAATCAATGAAGCTTCAAAGTAGGGATGTGGAAAACAACATATATTTTCAATATTGGCTAGGTGACAGCTTTTGCAACGACTAGTTGTCTTAAAAGAAGCCATGCTTATCATTAAGGTTTACAAGAGCTTAATCAGGCATATGACTCACTGCTAACAAGTGACTACTAGGGACAGATATTACTACGTCAGTTCCTTTCCAAAATTTCCAAAACTTCCAAAGTGAGGCATTCCAGTCAGGAATCTAAGTGGGAGTTTCCCTTCTGTCAGCATACAGTGATCATCTGTGACCATGATAACCAGGCCTGCTGTGTCTCCACCTCCTCAATACCTCACGATCTGACAGTTGATGTTTAAATGACCTTCATCTCCAGCTGTTATTCATGTGCCCTCCTTCCCCCACATTCCCAAGGATAAACACATGTAAGAACACACAAACACTTTAAACAATTTAAACAAACACTAATCCCATCATTCCATGCCCGCAACATGCTTATGGTTATTAGCATCTCTCATAGTCAACAGGACAAAGATTGCAAACTTATGAAATCTTTTAAATACACACACATACATATCATCATGCTTTAAGCCCCCAAAAGCAGCCTGTCTCCGTAATTAATATTACTGATCCCAGGAAAAAAGGAAAGAGGAAATATCCTACAGCTCAGGGCTACTGGCACAGCGCAGCAGGACAAAATATTAGCAGTATTTTAAAGATGATAATTAAAATTAAACCTCAGTGTGAGGAAATTGGACTGTTTGAGGATTAACAGCACCACCACTGATGCCCGTGGAGGAATTAAATCCCGCTGTGTCAATGTTATCGAGGAGCAATTCATCGGTACATATCACAGACACAAAAGGCCAACTAGCAAAGTCTTTTAATCAGCTTTTCCATGAAAAAAAAGTAATAATAAATGTGGCCAAATACGCTAAAAAGTTAAAATGCAGCAGTAGGTGGATGAATGAATGTATTCGAACGAGGTCAAGGGGTCGCTTGTTTAAGAAATTTTTGTAACTACACCACTAAATTCAGAAAAAAGGATGTAGACAGACAGGAAGATAGATAGGTAGATACCTACAAGGTTTGCAGTTGTCATTTTAAAATGTAAAATATAACTCTGTTACCTTTCTGAAGCCATAACACATATCAACACAATGAAATAGCACAAATTCATCTGACAATGTTAAAAATGACTTTATAACCTGAAAAGCCACCCTTTTATACAAAGACCATATGAATCAGCCATATGGGCTTCGTTTTTGGCCAGGACCGAAGACCATGGGACGGTTCCCAGTGTTTTTGTGTATTCAAGATTTAGGCCTACATGACTCAATGGGATGTGTTTATATAAACCGTGCATGCCATTTTTGCACGGCTGCGGCTCCTGTTAAGTTCCTGTACGGTTCATCAAGTCGCACCGTTACACAAGTGCATTCATCATCCAAATTAGATGGAGCTAAATGCAGAAAAACAGCGTCTGCTTTGAAGTTCTGCAAATGAGAAGCACTTGACTGACATTAAGGCAGAGATGAATAGATGTTGCCACCTCTCTCCTTCTCTCGGTCTCCTGGCAAGCATCGAGTGGAGTATGTCCTTGTTTTTTTCAGGACCCTGAATAAAAAGCAAGCTGGAAGGGAGAACTCAGTTGGAGGGTCTTCATTACAGCAATAGTTTCAATCTTGGAAGCCTCCTAAAACAGTCAGAACACAGAGTGAGTCTGTAAGGACAAGCACCTTGTTCAGTAACTGCTCAGTCAATAGACTTTTGTTAGGATTGTGTAACGTTGTAAAACCCGGGTCAAAGTCCTCATGTTTCTGGTTGAAAGAGATTTAGCGTTCATAGAAGCGTAACCTGACCTCAAAGAGCTTGCAGACTGAATTCAAAGTAAAAGACGCTGGTCATTTTATTCCCGAACAAACAATAAACCCTCATCATGATCATGATTACATTAAAAACGTCCTTTTGAGGACAGATCATCATGTCATGATGTTAAATACACTTTCTAGTATAATAAAGGTGGTGAATAGATGGATGAATGAAGCAATCAATCATTCTAATTGCCATTTCAGTTCATTATGAGCTTTTTGTCAGACGTTACCTACGGAGAAAGAGACAGCCAGACAGGACGACAGGTTGTGGGTTTGTGGGAGGCTCCATATGTGTTGTGAGACACAGTAGGAGATTGGGGGATGTGGCATCATGTGTGTGTGCCCATGAGACTTACAGCTGTCACTCAGATGCAGGAGAAGTAGTGTGATCTCACCTCACACACTCTTTGACACCTGCTGACACCACCCATGTGTTTGGCCACACACACACACACACTTTTCCCAGCCAGACAGAAAATGTACACACCTGCCAAAACATCCCACAAGGGCAGCTAATGGATCTGTGGTTGGTGACAGGTTCCTAAACAAACCGTTTAAAAGCTGAGAGGCCATCTTGCGTGAACCCTGAAATGCACCAGAGACATTATTGTGACAATTCACTCAATCGCTCTCGGCATGACACTGATACTGAGTTACTAATTAATATGATCCACTAAATTTAGAGACAATGCCCACCCTCACACACGCACTAAAGTCACACCCACGGACATGACAAGTACGGTCAAAAAACACAGAGCTGACACATGCCTATTCATTGAGTCATGGTACAGAGGACGGAGGGCTGACATACAGTTTGTCAGAACAGTTTGTCAGAAACTAGTTTGTCAGAAACTAGCACAAACAAAACAGAAGTGTTGATGACACTGACCTTTACACAAAGTTCTAACATCATGAGTTTATCTATTTCTATTCTAAAAATTCACTTTAGGATGAAGTTAAATGAAGAAATGTCCTCATTTCTGTAAACCAACTGAAGTTCCATGAAGACATCAGCTGTAGTGATCTCAAATAACCACTTACTTCATTCTTAGACCTCCACGGTGAATTGATTTATCTGCCAGGCCAGTGTATCAGCCAGGCCAGTGTATCAGCCAATGCCAATTAAAATATTCAGCTATTTTTAAGCCAAATGAACCAACAGCCTTGTCAATAAAGAAAATCAACTGAGTAAAGAGTTTTGAATTGAAGTTAGGGATGGACTACAATTAAAAATGAAATCAATATGAAACAGCTATTTTTCGCTAACTGATAAAATGCAAATAAATCGATATTGCACCTACATTTCTAGTCACAAATGATTTAAGCCCCTCCCCTCGAACGGAGATGAGCCAATGGCAGTTGAGTATCAGTTGCATGGGGACCAGAACTCGGACATCTTTAGGTTTCACCCCCGAAAAGGCATAATGTTTGTTTACTGTTAGTTGTATGAGTGTTTTTGTGTCAGTTGATTAATGATAATGTAATGGAGAGAGAAAGTTTGCGAATGAGACGTTATTGTGCACTTCATATGCTTTATTTGTTCAGCTCTTACTATAATTATTTGAGCAAAAAACGTTTGTAATAAACTTCAGAAACCATCAGTAAAGTTTGGCCATCATTCAGAAGGGGTATACACAACATTCTGTGTGCAAAAACATCTTGGGATAAGGTTCACACTGACAGCTGTCATTGTAAGACATAGCAACTCTGTTTGTTTGTCCGAGTTAGCAACAGTAACTAAGGGGGGCGGGACTTACCAATAGGTCAATTGCCACTGTATTAGCATTAGCATTATATCAGCTACTCTGCTCTCTAGTTATCAGCTGTTTGAAAAACCCATATTGATTGAGCACTGACTCTGAACTTTTATATCGTAGAACTTTTTCAAAAAAGCAGATCTATACCTTCTCAGTAGGGAATGGCACCCATGAGGTTATCCGTACTCAAATCAATGACTGCTGAAGTATGTGACTGAATATAAACAATGTTTAGGAGAAGCATAGACACAAAAACCAAAGATCCAACGAAAATATCTCTCTCATCACAAACATTAATGCACAGTTCAGGCCAACAGTTTAAACTGAAGTCTGAAATACACATAACCTTTGTGTCCTGAAAATGCACAAGAAGGGTGATGTGAGCAAACGAATCTGCCTGCTCCAACCCCAGAAGACGTGTGCTCTAGGACATCATAAACATGCCCTGGCATGTCCCCATCCAACACTTCCTCTCCACCTCATTCCCAAGAATTAAATGCCCAAAAGCCACATTCTGTATTAAATAACGCTGATTGGAGAGGGGAAACGAGGTTGTATCAGACATTGTGGCAAAGTGGCAGCTTCTCGATAAGACATCGCCCTTTGTGCAGCTTTTTCATTATTCTCCACACAATTTACCAGTGCAGATCCATTAGTGTGACATAGGCCTAAATTAGTGCCCATAGAAATCCATTAGCGTCATAGAATATGAGGACTCAGTGCTGAAGCGCTTTTCTCAGATTGACAAGATGTTTTCTTCAATTGCAAAAGCTGACAGAGAAGAGCAACCTGCAGAAGGATGTTCTGGAGCATACGGGACTACAAAGGTTAGCTGACCTTAAAGGGGTAGTTCACCAAACTTATATTAATAAAGGGTGTAATGCTTTTTCATGCATTCTGACTTATTTATACTGTTGAAGAGTTTCTCGTGCTAAACATGGCCAAAATTTAAAAAATTGTTGGACATATGACAGAGTATTTCTGTGCCAAATACACTCTTTCAAGATTCTAATAAGTTTAGGAAAGTTTTTCTCAAGTATGGCCCTGTATGACATCATAAAGGATGGAATTCCTTGTATGGGCACTTCTGCCGGATGAGCGCGTGCACACATCAACCAGAGAGAGACCAGGAGTGCGCCCATCAACAAGCTTCATTCGGGTTACGGAAGCCATTGGCAGCGCTGACATTCTGTTTTTAGCCGACAAAATCAACAATGTCAGTATGTTTTTGGTTGTGAGGGAAAGATAGCCTTGTTCAGCTTCCCAAATAACCCAGCATTAAGGAAACAGTGGATGCAGTTTGTTTTTCCGGGGCAGCAATGGAGTTCTGCAAGTGTGTTTGTTTGTTTGTTGAAACCCTGTTTCGTTGGCAATGGGCGCATAAGTGCATATAAAATGTAAACAACACGAATGTATAATGAATTGATAGTTATCCAGGGATAATGCCATGATGTAGTGTAGTGTGTCTGTCTCTTTAGCTCCGCCTACTGCACGCCTCCATGAGTTCGGCTGTTTTTGGAAAGAATCGGTATAGCGCATCTATCTTTTATAAATATGATAAAACTAAAGACTGCTTTCAGGATGCAATACTATAGGTATTCAACTTAAAGGAAAAGTTCACCCAAAAATTAATTGTGTCATTATTAACTCATGCTCATGTCATCAAGGTGACCTTTTTTAAAGAACAACCTGACAAATATGTTTAATACAAAAGTTATATGGACCACTTTTATGATACTTAAATGGTGCTTTTGCAAAGAGCAACAGTTACATTTTTCTAATGTTCCGCAGGAGAAAGTCATACAGTTTGAAAACAACATGAGTGTGAATAAAATGACAATGTTCATTTTTGGGTGAACAATCACTGTTCTGAGATCTGTTTCAGCATAATGTCTAAGCATATTATTTTCTATTATGCAAAACTCATGTCCACAACAATAATTGGATAATAATTGGAGTTACATAATAAGCGTACATTAAAAAAAAAAAAAACCTTAACATGCAAATTCCTCCTATGCAAGCACAAAAAGTGTTCTTGACAATCGTAATAAAGAACAGAGAGAAAAGCCTTTGTGATTAGCTCATACATGAGTGGGTTGCTCAGGAAGTGAGAACATCCAGACCACAGATGGGCTTATCCAGGAGGCCCCGCAAAGATGTACGAACAAGGACAGTGAAACCACAAACACAGATCCGTACTGTACACGCTGTCAGCAGAAAACACTGCCTATCTTTAATGGCAATTATTCAGCACTATCACTGTAATAACAATCAACACTCTGATATCACGGACCAAAGGACCTTTTGAGAAACAAGTCAGTGACTCAAAACAGGAAGATGAGGGTTTCACATGATTATCGTGATTCTTTAATCAAGACTCACAGAAGCCACCTCTATGTTTTATGGCCGACATGAACAAATACAAACACACAAAGTCCTCAGGAAATGCATGAACGAGGCCACTGTGTACTGTGTGCTTGTTCCTCAATAAGAAACACAAATAAACACAGCCATTGCTCATAAGAGAAGAATGGAGGAAGAAAGAGGGGTAAAGAGAGCGCACTCTCTCGCTCCACGCTCTCTGTTTTTGACCATTGATCTTTGACCTTGAGGGGGCCGAATGACTTCCTGCTCTGAATCACTCAAGCTACAGGATCGTTCTCATGCAGAAGAATCCAAATAAAGTTTTGCGCCCATTTATGTACCGTATACTCAATGACTTGAACACCAAGTTTAAATAATAATTAGGGCAAATTGGGTTTCAAGTTTCAAGGATCGTTTGAAGTGAAAATTCTGTTATTTATTCCCCTAAATGTTGTTCCAAACCCATAAGACTTTGAAGATGACAAATGAAGATATTCTTAATGAAATCTGAAAGAGATTTCTGTCCCTCCATCCACTTATGATGCAAGGAATATCGTTTCCGGGTCCAAGTTTCCACCTGTTTCAAGTGAGAATACCATCTCAACAGCCATGAGCACTCTTTATTCATATTGCACATTTAAAGGCACAATATGTAAGATTTTAAATATCCAAAAACCACTAGAACAATGTTATATATTTTGCTGACTTGTGTACTTACATTATCTCAAATGTTTCCGAGAATGTTTAAATCCAGAAAAATAAGCAATTTTAACCAGGATACGGACCGCGTCTGTGCATCGCCAATCAATGACATCATACCCACATTACATTCGATTTCAGCTTTTATATATGATGTGTTTTATTAGACAGGTGAGCAACTGTTTGGATCCATTCATCGACAGAAAACTAATCATTGTTATATAGCTCAACACAGTTAGTCATATTGCTCAAATCTCATTTTCTCGATTTACTGCAAGTACCATGTTTTACCATGCTATTAAGCTATTGAGATAGCTTAGTGCAATGAGCAACAAGTGTCTCACAGTAGCCACCGAGCGAACGCACAGAGTAGCATAACTTTCAACACACTCAAATAACGTATGCAGTATAATAAAACAGAGTGCAGCGTTAGGCCACACATGACCTGAAAAAGCAGAAGTGGTCATCCACGGCATAAATCAAGCTACGCCTTTGTTTTGAATAAGTGACCTCCAGCAGCAAAAAATTACATATTGTGGCTATAAGCTAAACTTTTATAAACTCACAGTGTACACTACAGTCTCTGGGCTCACAGGCACCAATATTTTAACGATTTATAAAAGATGAACCACTGTCTGGCCATCTGGGATTTCAGTATGGAGCTAAAGGGTAGGATTATGATTTTCCAGTAGTTTCACAGCACATGAGAGTGTATATTAATACAGTTTGTTGTTTGCTTTTGGCATATGAAACAGTCAGACGTCTGACTTTACGAGCGCATTGAAAGTCTATTCACCCAAAATTCTGACACATCAAAACGTTAATAAAGAGATCATAAAATAAATTCATATGAATTGAGCAGTTTAATCCAAGTCTCCAGAGAGTTCTATTTATTATTCATTAAAAAATCTTAATTTATGTTTTGAAGGTGAACAAAAGTAATTTTAATTGTTAATAACACCCCTTAATGGAGATAATACTCTACTAATTACAGTCATCAAATTCATGCAAGCCCACTGAAATGAATGAAATCAAAAACACTCCTGGTTTTTATATTATAAGAGGTAGTTGGGGTTGTGGTTAAGATGGGTTTTTATGAATAAGGATTAAGCACACAGAATGGATGGAGATATTTCACAGAAACATTGCATTTTAGTATTAGATGCCGTCAGTCGTCAAAGTCAATCTGGAATAACCATCCAGGTGAGCTTTTCAAGTTGCCGCTTACTTGTACACTGCCACCACACTTGGACTTGAACTTTACCATATCCCTTTAACTCATATACAAACAAAGTGATCAGTTGTGTAACATTGGCAGCAGTGAACTTCACTGCAATGCAAACAGCAACGCAGCCATCCAATTACAGAGCAGAGGGAAATTTGATTACCTCATTACAGTTGATTTTATCACAACAGATTGTATAATATGAGAGCTGGGTGTAATTGGGAGAATAAACAAGCCAGAAGAAAATGAAATGACGGTAAGTGAAACTCGTCAGATGATGACGACAGGAACAGAGCTGCATGTGACAAATGGTTCACGGCCAATCAAACACAACATGTAGAACTAAATATCCCATCATTAAACCTTGTTTCACATCACTAAAGAGCATCTTATGTGGGATTGTGCCAGTTAACTAAGAAAGCATGTCAAGCATCAGCACAGTGTTACAGGAACAAATATCCGGCTAAAAAAGCAAACAGGATGAGTAAAGGAGAGCCGTTTTGAATTCTATCAACAACATGCAAACGTGCGAAAATCTTGTTTCTTCACGAGCTCAAATATTTGAAGGCAAAAAACGACTTAATAGAAGCCATACAGTAGTATCATGGTACTATTATGTTTTGACATGCAAGCATAGAAGTTTTTTGTTTTCCTGGATATATACAGCCATAGTGTTTAGGACATAGCTACTCACTGTGCTCAGATAGTACCGTGGTATTCTTGGAAGTACCCTGGAATACATGTAAACACCATGGTAGCCTACTTTTTTTTGTTGTTGTAAGGAACGCGTGCTAATCGATGTCGCATATCTTTCCACATTCTCGCGACCACAGCGCGTGATCCTTCGCTCATTTACATATTTAAACAATCAACGTAAAGCTGAAACAATACGCTACGAAGTTGCATGTCAATGAGACTCGATGTTTGAGTTGTGCTAAGTGTTAAAGCTTCAAAAGCGGCAACTGTGAATCCACTCATATCACATCTACTGCTTTAATCTGATTTCATTTACAAAGAATTTCCCAAACGTAACGAGAAGTCTGATGTAACGCGCGAGACGCGAAGGAAATAAAGACAACAGACGTTGTTTTAAACGTTTACAAACATGCGCGACTGAAAAATGTAAACCACACAGTTGAAACAAACAGAAAGTTAAACGCTCACCTTTCTGGAGAAACAACTCGCGATGGCAGATCAAGATTTCTGTTCGTAAACTGCCAGAGACCGATCGCGAAGAAAGATTTACATTATACGTCTCCCAAATTGATCACTGAAGCTAGTAGAAAAAAACAGTATTCCTTGTTAAAAAAAAAAAAAAACCCGGAGAGGCAGTACACTTTGTTAGGGAAATCCGAAGAACTATGGGCGATGTTGGAAATCCAGAGTCGAAAACAATTCCCGGCTTTTCCACGCCCTGTAGGCTGAGCTTCAGATAACCCGCCAGGTGCGCGTGAAGTCTGAAAGTCCACTGATACCTGTGTGAGTTTTGAAGGAAAATCGCTGGAGCAAAAGTCCCCACAGCTGATGGATGAGGACACAGGACTCATCTGGACCTGCCCGACTGACCAGAGGGAGCGCTCGCTCGCTCTCTCTCTCTCTCTCTCTCTCTCTCTCTCTCTCTCTCTCTCTCTCTCTCTCTCTCTCTCTCTCTCTCTCTCTCTCTCTCTCTCTCTCAAATTCCATTTCAAGTTTTCAATGGCATAATTTTTCATGTAATATTGCCAACGTTTCAGTGCAATGACATAATAAAATTAGACAAATTCAAATAAATTATAAGCATATACAATAATAAAATATAGGTCTAACAGATAACATAGATTCATTTCAACTTTAGCATATGGCATGCAATGTAGGCCTAGCCAAAGCATCAAATCACAAAAACTGTCACATAATAAAATAATGATAAATAAAATATTGTACCAGAAATGTTAGTTTCAGTAAAGTTAATACATCAATTGGTTGTTCAATGCACCCAAAAAAAAAAAAAAAAAAAGGATTCATGCACACAGAGAAAAAGGGTGTCAAAATTTTATTTTACCTTTAGGGGTGCAACAGCTTTCTCTGGGGTAGTACCCTTAAAAGGAAATCTTTGTACCTTTTTACTCCTAAAAGGATTAGTACCTTAAAGTACAAATACGCACCTTAAGGTACTACTATGAACCTTTTTTGTGGTAAAAAAGGTACAAACATGTCCTTTTAAGGGTACTACCCCAGCGACAAGCTGTTATACAATTTTACAATTTTGACACCCTTTTTCCTCTGTGACAGATTTAAATTTTGTTCACTTTACTTAAACATATCTAATTAGGACTAATACATATTTATATATAATGTGTCTAACATAAAATATGTAAATAGTGTCATCTATTCAGTTTACGTTTGATCAACTCAATTTAGTTAGATTTAGGAAAGAGGAGCATGGTTGTTCCTTTACTCCAAGTGACTGTCTCTTTTAATACTTTAATAACTGAAGCTACTGTGATCACTGAGTCTGTATTTGGTAAGGATCTATCTACTTTTTATCTCTGATGGCGATGAGACATTCTTCCAGATGTCTTTTTGAAGTCTCTCTTCCTTTAGCAGATCGTAGATCCATTCTGCCTAGTTTCAGTCTACACAAGTGCTTGAAAAAGCGTTTTCTGAGTGGAGAATCAGAAATAGTTCTTTGCTGTAACCTTGCTTCAAACACCCTTGAGGTCCCCCCACGGGCCCTCCTGTGAAGCCTGAGCTGGAATGAAAGAATGATCCTTTCCTCTCCCACCTACAGTACATCTGAGATTTGCGGTAATCTGGCTCATGCAGAGACTGAGATTAAGGCCAAACCAATAGTAAATCATAATCAAAGGACAGATATTAAGGATGGACGCAGAAAATTGTGTTATGACAACATATTTAAACCCATCTCTTTCATTAGTCCAATGTTTTTGATCCAATGTTTTTGGTGCTGTTTTGAAGATTAATATTCAGCTGATAGATAGTTTAGAATAATGACAGTTTAACATGCAATGTTTCCAAAGAAATTCAATACACCAAAACAGAATAAATAAATAAACAAACAGGGGTCAATAATGTTAATAAACTAAACTTAATATATAAAATAAAATACAATACATTTTTAAATAAATACAATTAATATTTTAATTAATAGTAATTAAATGTGTAATTACAAATTATTTCATTTTGTAAAATTATTAAAATATCTAATTAAATTCTAAATTCTAATAATTTCAAAATTATTTTTACACAGTTATTTTGCATGCAATATTCCCGAAGCAGTAACAGTGACAAAAGAGAAAATAATAACAATAATAATAATCAAAATGGTACTATATTGAAAATATTCATTCTAACTGTAAAATAATAATATTAAAAATAACATTAAAAAAAAAAAGGTTTGCATAAAATGATCAAATTTCCACCATATGATTTCTTGACTATTGAACCTTCCTGATGCTTTAATTTGGTCGGATTTGAGCTATAACAGACTGACCTTCATAAACCCACCAAATTCTTCTGTCATCCACAGGTAGCCGATGTCTTTGAAGTAAGAAAGGTGTTTTTAAGGCTATGCCTTCAGAGGACACTGAGCAACATCATTAATGCGGTGTCTCTTTAAAATGTTGTTTTGGACCCCCGTGTGTTATTGCAGCAAAAGTGTGTGTATGTTGTAGTTGGACCCTGGTGTCAAAGCTGAATGATTTGAATAATTCATGACTATGGAAATTAGTCTGTCTGAAGGAAAAGAGTGCGGTCTTTGCCCTGAGGCCTGTAGGGACATAGATGCTTTGCTTTTTTTCTCTCTCTCTCTCTCTCTCTCTCTCTCTCTCTCTCTCTCTCTCTCTCTCTCTCTCTCTCTCTCTCTCTCTCTCTCTCTCTCAACCCTCCAAAATGTCTTTCTCAAATAATTTAGTGTGTAAAATGCAGCGAAAAGTTGAAGATGATCAAAACACAAGAAATATAACAGGAGCAGTGATGGAAAGAGACAGAAAAATCAGAGAAAAAGGGAGAATAATGATAGCTGTCAGGGGGAATGAGATGGCATTGTGCCCGAGCGTGGAACACACAAAGCTGGCTGTCATCTACAACCATTGTTCTCTTTTCTCTCAAATAGCCCTGTTGCTCAGAATGTCACACATCTTTTAGTAAATGATAAGAAACAGATAACTGAATCATCTGACAAATCATAAACAAGACCGTACAGACAGAGCAGGTCATTTTATACTCCACTGGCCATGTTTTGAGCGGCTCTGTGAATGACAGATATTGATTGTGACTCACATGTAGTTTCAATTCGAGTCATTTCAAGATATTTTGACTCTTATATTGACTCTTAATAAGTTGAGTTTGACATCCAGACATTGAGGGGAAAAAAAATAAATAAATCTCATGGGAAAGAATGAGGTCTTTTTTAATAATGGCTCTAAAATATTGAAAACCCCTGGTCTATTATATTCTTATGGCGCCCTCTACTGGTTAAATTTATTGTATCAGCTCAAATAGTCAATGTAAATCTCAAGGGGACTTTCCTTGAGCTGTATAACCCCCCTCCACGAGACTGCCACGCCCGTAAAGTACCATTCAACGTCAGTAATACTCTCACCGTGTTCGTGAAACAAGAAACAGACGTTACTTGCATCTGTCCGTGTGCAGCTGAATTTGGCACACCCAGAACGGCGGCAGAGACAGATGAGCAGAAACAGTTACGCCGTCAGTTGGCAAAGAAAGACAATATGCTGAGAGACAGCAAACAGAAGGAGCCGTGAAGAGGGAGGGGGGGATAAACATGAACAAAAGTGAGCGAGAGCGAGAAAGGAGCTATTTTTAGACCGTGCGATGATTAGATTTGCTTCCCTGTTGCACCGAGCCAAGTTGGTCGGGCGGCTGTCAATATGAGTTATTGCATAGACCTCGCTCTAATCAAAAACGTGTGTGCTTTTGTATGAGTGACGTAGTCGACTGTGTGTATAACGAGTGAGTGGTGTGTGCATGTTTGATATATGTGTATGTGCGCCCGTTTGCGTGTCTGTGTTTGTAAATTGCACAGGCCTATACTCCTATTACTTAGCCCTGGAGATGTTGGTTTAGCTTGGTGGATCCGGGATTCCCTACGGTGCCAGTTTGGTGCAGTGCCACTAATGAGCCATCTGGTGCTCTCACCATCAATCCCACAAGTCCTGGGACCATCACCCAGAATTCTGCACCCCTGTGTTTAGCCAAATGACAAGGCCTCTGTAGGGAACAAGATGAAGGGCAAAGTTCTGTTCAAATTTGCAAAGTATAGGCCTCTATATATATATATATATATATATATATATATATATATATATATATATATATATATATATATATATATATATATATATATATATATCAATGATTTCATTATGATTTCATATTTTATGTATATTATAAAATAATACAGATTTATTCATTTTTATTGTTATATGTTTTTATTTTATAAATAAAAAGAACATATTACACATATAGACCTAGATAGATAATACACACATTTACTTCTCAAGTGTTCACTTTATAAGTCTGAAAAATAAGTATTTAAAAAAATATATTTTAGCATATAATTTAATTTGCATGTATTTGTAGATTTTATATAAAATAATACAAGTGTAATCTAAAATACACACACACACAAAGTTGATGTGTTGGAAGCAGGAAAAATGGGAAGCGTAAGGATTTGAGCGAGTTTGACAAGGTTGTGATGGCTAGACGACAGGGTCAGAGCATCTCCAAAACTGCAGCTCTTGTGGAGTGTTCCCGGTCTGCAGTGGTCAGGATCTATCAAAAGAGGTCCAAGAAAGGAACAGTGGTGAACTGGCGACAGGGTCGTACGGACCCCTGTCCACCGCCAAAAGCGCCAGTGGGCACGTGAGCATCAGAACTGGACCACGGAGCAATGGAAGAAGGTGGCCTGGTCTGATGAATCACATTTTCTTTTACATCACATGGATGGCCAGATGCGTGTGCGTTGCTTACCTGGGGAACACATGGCATGTGATGCATTGGGGAATGTTCTGCTGGGAAACCTTGGGTCCTGTCATCCATGTGGATGTTACTTTGACATGTACAACCTTCCTAAGCATTGTTGCAGACCATGTACACCCTTTCAAGGAAAAAGTATTGGTGGCTGGTGACTTTGGCCTCTTCCAGCAGGATAATGCACCCTGCCACAAAGCAAAAATGGTTCAGGAATGGCTTTTTCCTGCTTCTAACACATCAACTTTGAGGACAAAATGTTCACTTGCTGCCTAATATATCCCACCCACTAACAGGTGCTGTGATGAAGAAATAATCAGTGTTATTCACTTCACCTGTCAGTGGTCATAATGTTATGCCATAATGTTACTGGCCCATGAAATAGGTTTAAATGCCTAAAGATAAAAAATTAAAAAAAAGGATTGACAAATTGGCAATAAACCAACCTGGCTGGTCAAGAAAAAAAAAAGGTTTGTACAATTTTGGACAAATTTTGCTTTTATAAGCTTAAATGTATATCTTGTATTCTTGTTTAATATTTTTACTACAAATAAAGACAACACAATCGAAAATTCTTTCAGTTGGCAACTTGAGCCGTGAAATACCCAGTTCTCATCATCAACCTGATTACAAGTGCTTAGAGATGTGAGAACGCTAATGAAGCCACTAATGAAGACTGAGAGCAGCTCTTTGAAGGAAGACTCTGTGCCAGGGTGTCCAGTGTGGTTGATCAGATTCCCGGAACATTCCCAATGCAAACAATGCAAATGTTCAAAAGACAATTATACTTTGCAGCTCTTTCAAGAGCCAGATCCATTCTTGGCTTTCAAAAATTCTGCTTTGATTGATTCATTGCTTGGAGTGTTACTTACAAACAGACACATAATAAGCTCTTTGTTTGTTTTAATGATTAAAACCTGATTCTATAATCTATTGCATCAGTATGTGATTACATCAGATTTATTAATTTCTGTGGTTTTACAGCTGGTTGGTATCAAATAATAGGCTTCACAGAGCAGAAAAATGCAATAGGAAGTTCTGAAATTGTAATTGGAGTAAACACTCTTCCAGATAACCTTCAGAAGTTGAAAATAAATAAAAAATAATAATAATGGGGTTGTGCTGCTGTCTGCATGGATAACAAATTGCTTTAGTTATGGAACACTGAATAACCAGCTAACAAGAACAAGTTTTTTGTGAGGAAATTATTGTACTTTTTGAAACTCACTTTTTGTCTCACTGCTAATTAAAAGCAACCTTGGTGTATCCATCACTCTAGCAGTGCTTGATACCATGAACACATAGCGAGTAAGCAGAGAAGGGTTTGGAATTAGTGTTGTATAGCTAAAACTAAAACTACATGTAGTCATTCAATCACTTAAAATTGAAATAAAGCTTAAATTAAATTAAATATAATTATTAGATTATACAACTAACTGAAATAAAGTTAGAAATTACTAAATTCAAATGAAAATTAAAGTTATAAAAATACAAACAAAAGCACAGTTACTAAAGTTACTAAACCCCAAACTAAAATTAAAAATATAAAAAATAAAAGCCCATTCAATAATTTTATATTTAATAAAATGTATATATTATATAATTAAACAAATTAATAAATACTATAATAGTATATAAAAAATAATAAAATAGCATTGATTGGAATATATACTGATATGGCTTTATTTAGTTTTTGCTAACAGATTGCATAGAATTATTTTAGAATTATTTTATAACTATACTTACAATTACGTATAGTTTTTATTATATTTATATACTTTACTTTGAACATAGTAAGAAAATAATGTTTGCCTTGTACTTTATAGTGTTTGCAACTTAAGTGTACTTTGAGTGTCAAACCACTAGGTGACAGTATATTGTCATTTTAAAATGTCATGAATGCCAATCAAATGAACAGAGAACTATTAATGGCATTCTTTAAGTCTTTAAACTAAAATCTTATAAACAATAAGCTAGTTCCACAATCCAATCCTCTTAACTATATAATGGCTGTTCTTAAGCATAATTATTACAAACCAGTTCAACATTAGATGTCCCATAGAAGCACTTGAGCTGCCTACATTTAGATTAGCATAGGTGCACCTGAGTTGTGCTGTATCTAGCATGTAGATACAAACAAACATTTTTTTTGTTTGTTTCTATGAGACTGCTTTAATTCCCTTCTTTTTCCAGAAACTCTCCCTTCTCTTTTCCACCATTCTGTCCCACTGTAGTGCACATATTTACCACATAAAACAGATGTCCAAAAGTGTAGTTTGAGGAAAATGCTAGTATTTAGCACGTATGCTAACATACAGAGTAGAGGAAAGTAAGGTCCATTTTAGCAAGTGCAAGTGCTTAATCATGGTTTGAACTGCAGTCTGGGTCTGTTTATTGTATAGGACTGTTTATGTGAAAGCACCTTGAATGTTACCGTGACAGTTTACTCGAAGAGACAGAGAGCGAGGGAGAGAGACTGTTTATTTAATGGAGGTACGAGTGCAGTTTCATGTTCCCACTCTTTCACTTATTGCTTTCTCAGCTTCCCCCTTCATCTGTCTCTCTGTGTGTATGTTGATTATTGAGTTAATAAATATGCATTATGCTTGGGACGTGTAGAAGACTTCCTGTCCTTTGCACCTCAATGAACCCAGCACATTGAGCCAAGTGACAGCACTGAGTCAGCTCAAGTGTTACATTAGAGCTGAAGTAAAGCCTAATTTTCTTTCTTTGATTTCATAAGCAACTCAAGGAAATTCATCATTTTTCATTTATTTAGTGAAATAAAAGATAAAGCTTCATTTCCTGTGGATGTCCCTCTCATAAAGATCTCCCAGTGTCCCAGTCCCAGAATCAGTGTCAGATGAGGTTATGATTCTAGTGATAGTTCTCCCCAGAAACTAATTTTTAACATGTCAATCTTATGCTGGTAGCTGTTTTGAAATATAGAAGCTGGTTTCTAGCTGGTTGAAACTCATAATTAGCTAGTTCAAGCTAGTTAGTTGGTTAAAGATTAATTAGCTAGTCCAAGCTGGCATTATAGCTGGTCCAAGCTAGTCATTAGTTGGTTCAAGCAGATCATTAGCTGGTTCAAGCTGGTCATTAGCTGGGTCATGCTAGTCATTAGTTGGTTCAAGCAGATCATTAGCTGGTTCAAGCTGGTCATTAGCTGGGTCATGCTGGCCATTAGTTGGTTCAACCTGGTCATTAGCTTAGTCATGCTGGTCATTAGTTGGTTCAAGCTGGTCATTAGCTTGGTCATGCTGGTCATTAGTTGGTTCAACCTGGTCATTAGCTGGATCATGCTGGTCATTAGTTGGTTCAACCTGGTCATTAGCTTGGTCATGCTAGTCATTAGTTGGTTCAAGCTGGTCATTAGCTGGGTCATGCTGGTCATTAGTTGGTTCAAGCTGGTCATTAGCCGGTTCAAACTGGTCATTAGCTGGATCATGCTGGTCATTAGTTGGTTCAACCTGGTCATTAGGTGGGTTGTGCTGCATGATCATTAGTTGGTTCAAGCTGGTCATTGGCTGGGTCATGCTGGTCATTAGTTGGTTCAATCTGGGTCATGCTGCTCATTAGCTGGGTCATGCTGGTTCAAGCTGGTCATTAGCTGGTTCAACCTGGCCATTAGCTGGATCATGCTGGTCATTAGTTGGTTCAACCTGGCCATTAGCTGGATCATGCTGGTCATTAGTTGGTTCAACCTGGTCATTAGGTGGGTTGTGCTGCATGATCATTAGTTGGTTCAAGCTGGTCATTAGCTGGGTCATGCTGGTCATTAGTTGGTTCAAGCTGGGTCATGCTGGTCATTAGCTGGTTCAAGCTGCTCATTAGCTGGTTCAAGCTGCTAATTAGCTGGGTCATGCTGGTCATTATTTGGTTCAACCTGATCATTAGCTGGTTCAAGTCGGTCTTTAGCTGGGTCATGCTGGTCATTAGTTGGTTTAAGCTGGTCATTAGCTGGTTCAAGTTGGTAATTAGCTGGGTCATGCTGGTCATTAGCTGGTTCAACCTGGCCATTAGTTGGTTCAGACAGGTCAGTAGCTGGGTCATGCTAGTCATTAGCTGGGACATGCTGGTCATTAGCTGGTTCAACCTAGTCATTAGTTGGTTCAACCAGGTCAGTAGCTGGGTCATGCTAGTCATTAGCTGGTTCAACCTGGTCATTAACTGGGACATGCTGGTCATTAGTTGGTTCAACCTGGTCATTGGCTGGGTCATGCTTGTCATTAGTTGGTTCAACCTGGTCATTAGCTGGGTCATGCTGGTCATTAGCTGGTTCAATCTGGTCATTAGCTGGGTCATGCTGGTCATTAGCTGGTTCAATCTGGTCATTAGCTGGGTCATGCTGGTCATTAGCTGGTTCAACCTGGTCATTAGCTGGGTCATGCTGGTCATTAGCTGGTTCAATCTGGTCATTAGCTGGGTAATGCTGGTCATTAGTTGGTTCAAGCTGGTCATTAGCTTGGTCATGCTGGTCATTAGTTGGTTCAAGCTGGTCATTAGTTGGTTCAAGCTGGTCATTAGCCGGTTCAAACTGGTCATTAGCTGAATCATGCTGGTCATTAGTTGGTTCAACCTGGTCATTAGGTGGGTTGTGCTGCATGATCATTAGTTGGTTCAAGCTGGTCATTGGCTGGGTCATGCTGGTCATTAGTTGGTTCAATCTGGGTCATGCTGGTCATTAGCTGGTTCAAGCTGGTCATTAGCTGGGTCATGCTGGTCATAAGCTGATTCAAGCTGGTCATTAGCTGGTTCAACCTGGCCATTAGCTGGATCATGCTGGTCATTAGTTGGTTCAACCTGGCCATTAGCTGGATCATGCTGGTCATTAGTTGGTTCAACCTGGTCATTAGGTGGGTCGTGCTGCATGATCATTAGTTGGTTCAAGCTGGTCATTAGCTGGGTCATGCTGGTCATTAGTTGGTTCAAGCTGGGTCATGCTGGTCATTAGCTGGTTCAAGCTGCTCATTAGCTGGGTCATGCTGGTCATTATTTGGTTCAACCTGGTCATTAGCTGGTTCAAGTCGGTCTTTAGCTGGGTCATGCTGGTTATTAGTTGATTCAAACTGGTCATTAGCTGGTTCAACCTGGTCATTAGCTGGATCATGCTGGTCATTAGTTGGTTTAAGCTGGTCATTAGTTGGTTCAAGTTGGGTCATGCTGGTCATTAGCTGGTTCAAGTTGGTAATTAGCTGGGTCATGCTGGTCATTAGCTGGGACATGCTGGTCATTAGTTGGTTCAACCTGGTCATTAGCTGGGTCATGCTTATCATTAGTTGGTTCAACCTGGTCATTAGCTGGGTCATGCTGGTCATTAGCTGGTTCAACCTGGTCATTAGTTGGTTCAGCCAGGTCAGTAGCTGGGTCATGCTAGTCATTAGCTGGTTCAACCTGGTCATTAACTGGGACATGCTGGTCATTAGTTGGTTCAACCTGGTCATTGGCTGGGTCATGCTTGTCATTAGTTGGTTAAATCTGGTCATTAGCTGGGTCATGCTGGTCATTAGCTGGTTCAATCTGGTCATTAGCTGGGTCATGCTGGTCATTAGCTGGTTCAATCTGGTCATTAGCTGGGTCATGCTGGTCATTAGCTGGTTCAACCTGGTCATTAGCTGGGTCATGCTGGTCATTAGCTGGTTCAACCTGGTCATTAGCTGGTTCAACCTGGTCATTAGCTGGATCATGCTGGTCATTAGTTGGTTTAAGCTGGTCATTAGTTGGTTCAAGTTGGGTCATGCTGGTCATTAGCTGGTTCAAGTTGGTAATTAGCTGGGTCATGCTGGTCATTAGTTGGTTCAACCTGGTCATTGGCTGGGTCATGCTTGTCATTAGTTGGTTAAATCTGGTCATTAGCTGGGTCATGCTGGTCATTAGCTGGTTCAATCTGGTCATTAGCTGGGTCATGCTGGTCATTAGCTGGTTCAATCTGGTCATTAGCTGGGTCATGCTGGTCATTAGCTGGTTCAAGCTGCTCATTAGCTGGGTCATGCTGGTCATTATTTGGTTCAACCTGGTCATTAGCTGGTTCAAGTCGGTCTTTAGCTGGGTCATGCTGGTTATTAGTTGATTCAAACTGGTCATTAGCTGGTTCAACCTGGTCATTAGCTGGATCATGCTGGTCATTAGTTGGTTTAAGCTGGTCATTAGTTGGTTCAAGTTGGGTCATGCTGGTCATTAGCTGGTTCAAGTTGGTAATTAGCTGGGTCATGCTGGTCATTAGCTGGGACATGCTGGTCATTAGTTGGTTCAACCTGGTCATTAGCTGGGTCATGCTTATCATTAGTTGGTTCAACCTGGTCATTAGCTGGGTCATGCTGGTCATTAGCTGGTTCAACCTGGTCATTAGTTGGTTCAGCCAGGTCAGTAGCTGGGTCATGCTAGTCATTAGCTGGTTCAACCTGGTCATTAACTGGGACATGCTGGTCATTAGTTGGTTCAACCTGGTCATTGGCTGGGTCATGCTTGTCATTAGTTGGTTAAATCTGGTCATTAGCTGGGTCATGCTGGTCATTAGCTGGTTCAATCTGGTCATTAGCTGGGTCATGCTGGTCATTATTTGGTTCAGCCTGGTCATTAGCTAGGTAATGCTGGTCATTAGTTGGTTCAAGCTGGTCATTAGCTTGGTCATGCTGGTCATTAGTTGGTTCAAGCTGGTCATTAGCTTGGTCATGCTGGTCATTAGTTGGTTCAAGCTGGTCATTAGCTTGGTCATGCTGGTCATTAGCTGGTTCGAGATGGTCATTAGCTGATCAAGCTGATCCATGCTGCTCCTCAGCTTGTCCAAGCTGGTATTAGCTGGTTCAAGCAAGTAATTAGTGGGTCCATGTTGGTCAGTCAAGATGGTAGCATTCACCAACTAATGAGCCATTTGGACCAGTCTACACCAGTTTAGACCAGCTAGAAATTAGATTCTATGTTCCAAAAAAACAATGTCTGGCCTTAATAGACGTACTACTTACTCTTACAACACAAATATTAAAGATGGAACATTGCAATCCAAATATTTTAGATAAATCATTTATTATAGTGAAATAATCATAGATTCAAAGGGAAAAGAGGGAGAACTTAATTGTCTCTGTAGGCTTTATGTCTCAATTGATGACGCACACCACATGCATACGTGTGGAAACCGCCGATTCTCAGCTTAGTTATGGGAAACTGAAACTTTCTCAAAGAAGTTGTGTTTGACCCCCTGGCCTCCAGAATCCTTCGGCCTCAACTGCACCACTCTGTCCCCAGTCACATCACCTCGTCCCAGGCTCTGGGTGTCACCACAGCGCCTTTGATGGCTCACACATGGGCTGCATCTTGTACTACTTCCTGTGGGGGAGAGGCTGGGTTAGGGCTGACCCCTTCTGGTCTCTAGGGAAACGGGAAGTGGCTGTTTGCGCATACACGCTCACACACAAACCCTTTTCCATAATATCCATACAAACCCAGCGCTTCTTCAACCTCTCACACACCCTCAGTTCCCTCACTCATACATACACATTCACCCTGCAGCAGTTCTCATCACACTTCAGTCTCCAAACCATCTTTGACCTTTGAGTTCTGTCCCTCTGGTATGGAGGTCCTGCTTCCCATGAAGTCCCAGCATCAGTCAGTCAGTGGCTTTGAAGATCCTTAACATTTTGCACATGCCAAACAAGGGTACCCTAGTGGTCAACATTTTAATTTTTGATTTGTTAAAACATATAGAAAAAAAAAAAAGTTGTAGATTATTGTAATTAATCAAATTATATTTTCAGTTCATTTATAAGGAAAAGAAACCCAACAAAAGATAGATAGATAGATAGATAGATAGATAGATAGATAGATAGATAGATAGATAGATAGATAGATAGATAGATAGATAGATAGATAGATAGATAGATAGATAGATAGATAGATAGATAGATAGATAGATAGCAAAACTACAAACGTGAATTAAAAAACTACAACTCCCACGAGTTCTTCTACCCTGAGGAATAGAAACAGCATGAGCTGATATGGTTAATATTTTGGAGGATCATTAAAAGAAAAGCATGCTGCAGTGCAAACTAAGAGTAAACTGCCTTGAGAATACAATGCGCAATAACTGTTTTTATATTTTAATGCCACTTGGTCCTGGTTCCATAAACGATATCTACACACCCCCTTAGGCTACTGAATGAAATCATTACGCATCATTTTCAGTTGATGTGGTGCTACCACATATTCCACATTCTCTATTTCTTTTAGCTATCAAGCCACCAGTAAATCCTCTTTATAGTTTATTGAGTATTATGCACCTGCCCGTGAATCTTCGGTATGCTCCCGTTATTCTTAATGTGACCTACATCAGGAGGAGACACGCTCGTGCACGGGCATCCCTCCTTTATATCTGACGCCATAGCAACGCTATGCCGAAGCCCTGATGCACGCTTTGTTCAATACCGCAAGGACACAGAGATACAACCATCATGTTCAATGTCTCTTCGCTGATGTCGGAGCGGGTTTAACGGCAAGTATCGATGACAAAAACTACAATCGGAGACATCTAGGTGAGTGTGTCCGCAACCTTCTTGGTGCATTACCTACATCTTAAATTCATTCATTCAATCCCAAAGGTTGGTCCTGAATTACGCTCACTGCCTGATCTTATTTACAATGACCTTCTATGGATAGGCTATGTTATTGTTACGTTGCATTTTAATTGTATTTTGACGCTCGGTCGTAATGAATGACTAAATAACATGGATTTTGTTCACTGCGCTCATGTATATGCCATTTTGTAAAACATCCGAACAAATCGAGATTACATTTCATTTTTTTATTTATTTGACAGGTAAACTTGCTTTACAGAGGCAACAGCCATTTGAGTTCGGTGTAGCCTATAGGCTACCTATTACAGTAGACGGCACTGTGCAGTATTTACTCAAAAACAAAATTATGAACAATAATAAATACAACTATTTTTATAATTGAGTAACAGCAAACGAGCTGAATGAGCAAAAAATAATAATAATAATTAAAAAAAAACATTTTGTAATCGTAACAAAGTAACTCTAGAAACCTTAGACTGTCACTGTATCATCTTGAAGAGTTACTATTCTGTTTATGTTTTGACTGTTTGTTATTAAGTATCTCTTTCTTATAATGTACACAGAGAGCAAAATGCATGTTTAAGCACATAAACACTCCTGGGGCCAGAGAGAGAGAGAGAGAGAGAGAGAGAGAGAGAGAGAGAGAGAGAGAGAGAGAGAGAGAGAGAGAGAGAGAGAGAGAGGGAGGAAAAGAACACAAGGCTAATTATTTTAATAGAGCAATAAACGTCCACAAGGCAATAAAATACTAAACATGATGACAAACTGGCAAAAATGCTACCATAATCATTCATGCCCCTGTGCATGCTGGGAAAACAACTTGGACTGAAGCACTATTCCGGAAACTGGGTGAGCAATGTGGTTATAAAGTGCAACTGTTTAATGACACTCACTTAATAAAATATTCATTAATCAGAAATGACACATTTGTAAAAAAACAAAAAACAAATTGAATAAATTGTGTTTTTATGTTAATGTTTTTTTAAATAAACAACTAAAAAATAATTAATAATTAATAATATTATTAATAATTAATATAAAATAATATAAAATAATTATGTTAAATATAATTGACATATTTTAAACATTACATCATGAAATATACAGATGCTCAGAATCATTTGAATTTTAAATAAATATTGAACATTTAAAATAAGTATTTATTTATTCAATCAATTTTGTGTATATCTTATTTGTTATCATTTATATCATATCAATTTTCTTTCATAAAAAAAAAAAAAAAAAAAAAAAAAAAAAAAAAAAAAAAAAAACCTTTACTATCTATCTATTTTGTACTCTCCCTCTGCTTACCTAGACATCATGTTTGGGCATCACGCACACCCCTGATGGCCCATAATGCTGTGTAGGCAGGCAGCTTGCAAGGTTTTGAGGCGCAGCCACAGTGTCACAGTCGATGTCTATTTTCTCAGGAGGGTCCATACTTCCATGCCAACATTCCTGTTCAAGTTTGGAAATACGATCCAAGAGCTAGAGGGAGAGCGAGACCATGAGCAGCTGATACACCGCAGCTAAAAATAATATTCCCTGTGAATTACTCTTTCTAACACCAGGCAATGAGCACGAAAAGCAATTACTCCGGTAAGTGATTGTTTAATAATCATATATGACTGTCACTGTTTACTATTTTATTTACTATTCATGCCAATTAAAAGTAGAGAAAAGACAAGGTCTGGCTGTCAATGAGCATGTGGAGGGATTTGAATAGCCATCAGAGTGGGTGATATCCTATAATAATAATAACAACGAACAGCAGTTTATTACGAATCTAAGTATGAATGAGTTTGTTACAGGAGACTTTCTATTTAATGCACTTACCATGGGTCTTACCTTGTATTTCACTTCATTTCAAATTAACCAAGAGCCAGCGATTCATTTTTTCTCACTGTAGCACACATTTTTTTGTTGATAATATCAATAAGATCATACATGACAGAGTATCTTAAAGTTGCACTAAGTAATTGTTTTAAAATTAGAGTGTGAAGACGCCTGTCATATCAGTAGCTTAATAAAAGCTGTTTTATTTTACAAGGAGGGTCGCCTTTTGGTGGTCCACATGTTGTGATCACATGACCAGCCGAATACTACTCACTTTTTTGGTAGCCCCTTTTATCACATACTTTTGGTTGCGGAATAAATTATGCATGACTGAATATGCTTTCACAGCATATAGCATTATATGCTAATAATATTAGCATTTCTAACAATTTTCCGTACACGCCGTTAAGTGACGGTTTAAAGTGACAGTGACAACTATAATTTCAGCCATATAAATATGAATAAGAATATATATTTTTCTGTCAATATGGTGATGATATTTATATGTGATATCATGATGATATAGATATAAAAATGTTAAAATAGTTAAAATAGGTTTGTCAAAAATCCACTTTGAGGGGTCACCGAAGGGCATACAGTCTGCAAGCCTTAATCTACCAGAGTATATTCCGCACAAGCAAACATTACTGGTCGTGATGTTGTATAATGCAGCTCTCCTGAATGATAAATTAAACTTTGTTGGTAAATGAGTTGGCTGATGGGTACAGGCACTATCCCTAAAGAGGGTTTGCTAATCTTGCTCTTACACTGATTGGCAGCAGAGGATCAATGTAGTCAAATACTACCCCAGACCTCAGAGTCAATAATAATTGCAGGAATACTGCTTTCAGTGCTGTCAATTTGGGCTCAAAGTTGGCATTCTATAGACTGAAAGTCTAAGTAAGTTTAAATGCACATTTTTTATTTGTATTATTATTATTTTTTTACTACAGTTCTTTCAATTTCGAATGCTGTATGTTCCAATCTAACATCAACTTTTTTTTATTTTATCCTTTAGCCCAATCAGGTGATGTGGGCTTGTCTTTCTGTGGGAATGGTAGTAATGCCTACAGCGTGGGCAATGGAGTCCTGGACAATGGCTGCTTCGTGGATGCCCTCAACCTCGTCCCTCATGTATTTCTTCTCTTCATCACCTTCCCTATCCTCTTCATTGGTATGAAAGCCTTCGTCTTTTATCCCTGTTCGACAACCATGCACATGCTTTGCAGTTTGTGAAACTGATTTTTTTGTTTGTTTGGGTTGAATTTAATACAGACTTTTAATTGAGATGTTTAATTTAAATGTTTATTTATTTGATACACTAATTTAAAGGGAATTATTTATTTATTTATTTATTTATTTTATAGACCATGCAAGAGCACTTTCCATAAAGAAGTTATGCTGGATTGTAAGATAATAGGTGTGGTTAAACAGGAGACATATATCAGTGGTTTTCAAACCTGTCCTGGAGGCACCCCAGCCCTGCACATTTTGTATGTCTCCCTTATCAGACACACCCAATTTAGTTCTTGCAGGGGTGATAAATGAGGGAGACACACAAAATGTGGGCTGGGGTGCCTCCAGGACAGGTTTGAAAACCACTGCTATATATATATATATATATATATATATATATATATACACACACACACACACACACACACACACCAATCAAACATAACATTAGTACAGGTGAAGTGAAAAACACTGAAAGTTTGAAGCAGGAAAAATGGGAAAGCGTAAGGATTTGAGCGAGTTTGACAAGGGACAAAATTGTGATGGCTAGACGACTGGGTCAGAGCATCTCCAAAACTGCAGGTCTTGTGGGGTGTTCCCGGTCTGCAGTGGTCAGGATCTATCAAAAGTGGTCCAAGGAAGGAACAGTGGTAAACCAGCGACTGGGTCATGGGTGGCTAAGACTCATTGACTCAAGACTCAGTTTGAGCTAACTGTAGCTCAAATTGCTTAAGAAGTTAATGCTGGTTCTGATACCCATGCTGACCCCTGTCCACCACCGAAAGCGCCAACAGTGGGCACGTGACCATCAGAACTGGACCACGGAGCAATGGAAGAAGGTGGTCTGGTCTGATGAATCACGTTTTTTTTTTACATCACATGGATGGCTGGGTGCGTGGGCATCGCTTACCTGGGGAACACATGGCACCAGGATACACTATGGGAAGAAGGCAAGCCGGCGGAGGCAGTGTGATGCTTTGGGCAATGTTCTGCTGGGAAACCATGGGTCCTTGTGGATGTTACTTTGACACGTACCACCTACCTAAGCACTGTTGCAGACCATGTACACCGTTTCATGGAAGTGGTATCCCCTGGTGGCTGTGGCCTCTTTCAGCAGGATAATGCTCCCTGCCACAAAGCAGAAATGGTTCAGGAATGGTTTGAGGAGCACAACAACGAGTTTGAGGTGTTGACTTGACCTCCAAATTCTCCAGATCTCAATCCAATCGAGCATCTGTGGGATGTGCTGAACAAACAAGTCCGATCCACGGAGGCCCCACCTCGCAACTTACAGGACTTAAAGGATCTGCTGCTAACATCTTGGTCCCAGATACCACAGCACACCTTCTAGTGGAGTCCATGCCTCAATGGGTCAGGGCTGTTTTGGCAGCCAATGGGGGACCAACACAATATTAAGTCATAATGTTATGCCTGATCGGTGTATACTTTATATATATATGGAGAGAGAGATTTCTTATTTTATTTTCTATTTTAAGTTATATAATTTCACCAAAGTAAATTGAGCCACACAACATTACAAAGTGGAACCCTTAAACTGACCACCTGTTGTGTGATGTGTGAATTGCTTTGTTTATAGATTAGTAACAGGAATTCCTGTTCTTGCCATTCCAATTCAAATTCCTGTGGAATGTAGCCACTTCAAATTCCAACTCACAAATTGCAAAGAAGTCAATTCTTAAATTGTGATGCCCTGGTTGTTTCTGACATCTGTCACGTCTTCAGAAGCTGTGGGCTCTAGACACTGTATCAGTGGGCCAATTCATTATCTGTATCCGCTCCCCTAAGACCCTTTACTCAAAACCTTCGCAAAATCCTTTATGCTGACGCCGTAATTGTGTCAGTGCCATTCCTCATTCGGTATGTAAGCACTTTACCTTATCTCATAATGAATAAATGTTTCCCATAGAAGAATTATTACACTATTAGCCAAAGAAAGGAAAACAACAGATGAACGAGACAGGCGGACACAGATCCAAAGTGCTGATTAGCAAGCGTCAAGGAAAAAGTAATTGTTAACTGTATATTATATTAGATACATAAGGGAATAATAAAATGATGCTGCCAGACATGTTCACAAGTCTCTGATGTAGAGTTCAGAGACTTGTGGTTCAGATAATACATTTGAAAATAAAGATGTGTTAAAGTGATGGAACGCATGTTTTTGTGTCCAGGCTGGGGTAGCCAGAGTTCAAAGGTGCAGATCCACCATAACACCTGGCTGCACTTCCCTGGCCACAACCTGCGCTGGATCCTCACCTTCACACTGCTGTTTGTGCACGTGTGCGAGATCGCAGAGGGAATCGTCTCCAATACGTGGGTTTCAGTTTATTTGTGTGTTTATGACCGGTATGCACTGATGTTTATGTCTTTGTGTATTAATGGATTATTTCAGGCAGATGGAGTCCAATCACTTGCACCTCTTCATGCCAGCGCTAATGGGTTTCATAGCGGCCACGACATCAGTCGTATATTATCATAATATAGAAACAGCCAATTTCCCCAAACTGCTGCTTGGTAAGTCCAATGTCATTATTGTCATTAACTTGTACTTTGAGTGTGGTTGTTCATTACTTACGTTACTTACAACAGTTAATCTGGGTCCTCCAATTTAAAACACTTTCATTCTGTCTGTTGCTTGGCACTACATAATGGTCAATCCGTATTTTTAGCCATTTAGCCATAAGTTAATTTCTGTCATTAGGATATGAGAATGAGACCTAACCTCAGAAATACTCTTTCACAGCTTTATTTATTTACTGGATTCTGGCTTTCATCACCAAGATGATAAAGTTATGGAAGTTTGCAGAGGCGAGCTTGGGGGTACAAGAGCTCCGTTTCTGCATCACAGCTTTGCTCGTGGTTCTGTACGGCCTGCTCATGGCTGTCGAGATCAACGTTATCAGAGTCAGGGTGAGTTCATGGCAAATGTATTTATTTTAATTTTTTTATTAATTATATATATTTTTTCCATTTATTTATTTAATTTAATTTGACTTTTTTTCTATATGGCTCTAATTAGATCCACTAATTTTATTTTATTCTTTTTTTTTCTGTATTCCTTTTATTTCATCCACTACTTTAAGGTAGCATTTAAATTAAATTAAATTTTGTATTCTATTTTAATTTAATTTAATTTAATTTAATTTAATTTAATTTAATTTAATTTAATTTAATTTAATTTAATTTAATTTAATTTAATTTAATTGTTTTATTTTTTCTATATGCTTTTATTTGATCCACAAAATTTTATTTAATTCAGCTTTTATTTTATTTACTAATTTAAGGCAGAATTTTAATTTATTTCATTTAATTTTATTTATTTATTTTATGTTTTCCATATGCATCTTATTTGATCTACTAATTTTATTAAATTTTTTATTTGATCCACTAAGTTAAGGCATAATTTAATTTTATTTGTATTTATACAGTATAAATATATATCTATATGCCTCTGATTTGATCCACTAATTTTATTTTATTATTTTTTTTCTATATGAGCCACTAATTTAAGGCAGATTATTTTATTTTATTTTAATTATTTGTTTTCTATATACCTCTAATTTGATTCACTAATTTAAGGCAGATTTTTGTACAAAAATTGTAGACCATTTAATAATTGTAACAACAGTTGCTAACCTGCTGAAAAAACAGCTTGGACTGGCACAGATTTCCATACTTGTCCAAGCCAAGTTTATGCTGGTCTTGCTAAAAGAGTATAGCCATGTTGTTTACCATCGAGGCTGTTTGCTGAGCTATTTAAGAAGTTAAAGTGAACATGAAAGTAAAATCTGACATCCAAAACACAGGTTAATAAGTGTATATTGTACTACCAAGCCACCTGTATTTTTCATTTTTGTCTCACCTGCAGAAGTACATGTTCTTTGCAAACCCCCAAAGGGTGAAGCCTCCAGAAGACTTGCAGGACTTGGGCGTCCGATTCCTCCAGCCCTTCGTCAACCTCCTCTCCAAGGCAACATATTGGTGGATGAACCCGCTCATCATTGGAGCCCATAAGAGACCCATTGAGCTGAAGAAGATTGGCAAACTTCCTATTGCGATGAGGGCCTTGACCAACTATCTGCGTCTGAAGGATTCCTATGAGGAACAGAGGGTATGTGCAGACGATCACAAGGGTTAAGAGCAAACATTATAATTCATAATCTAAATAAACAATATTTTCAGTTTATTTTACAGTAACTTACATAAGAAAGTATTGGGTAATATGAGGTAATTACACAGGTTGAGGTTAGGTTCAGGGTTAGTACCTAAATAGATTCAAGATTCAAGAGTTTTATTTGTCACATACACAGTTATATACAGAGTATACAATCGGCAGTGAAATGTAAACACAAATAAGTACATAGTATGTACATGCATGGGGAACAGGACTGTAAAATAAAGTGCTACCATATTTTCATATTTGGTGGTGACATACAGAAGTAGTCTTGGTTAACCAGAACCTCTTTGCTTGTCCAATTTTGACAGCAGAACACAGAAGACCCAGAAAAATCCCCATCCATTTGGAAATCCATGTACCGGGCCTTTGGGGGGCCAATTCTTCTCAGCAGCACCTTCCGGTATATGGCGGACCTGCTGGGCTTTGCCGGGCCACTCTGCATCTCTGGGATTGTGGAACACCTGGGTAACTCAGCAGAGATTAACAGGACGAACAAGGTATGTGTTTCATCCCATTTGTCACATGTGTATCGCCATTTTATTAGTATGGTTACTGTCACTGTTCATGGTATAGTGAGAATAGAAAACACTGCAAATGTTTTTTCCTCACTCAGTTTATTTTGTCTTGTTTTCCAGTACAAATTTCTTAATATGCTAAGATACATTTCAAAATTAAGTGAGACTATGGCTGCATCCGAAATCGCATACTATGTGAGTAGGTACTACATTTGAATTTGCGACCGTTAAAAAAGTATGTTCTATATGGTATGAATCAATGTAGTATGAATGTAATAGTAAAGTGTCCATTGTATGCGCACTTCAGAATCTCGCCGGAAGTAGTAGGTCTGTTTTTCGAATACTTTGAATTTGGACACAGTACTCTGTTGGCCTACTGTTTTTCACATTCTATATAGTAGAGAAGTATTCGATTTCAGATGCAGCTTATACAAACCCGATTCCAAAAAAGTTGGGACACTGTACAAATTGTGAATAAAAGCAGAATGCAATGATGTGGAAGTTTCAAATTTCAATATTTTATTCAGAATACAACATAGATGACATATCAAATGTTTAAACTGAGAAAATTTATTATTTTAAGGGAAAATAAGTTGATTTTAAATTTCATGGCATCAACACATCTCAAAAAAGTTGGGACAAGGCCATGTTTCCCACTGTGTGGCATCCCCTCTTCTTTTTATAACAGTCTGCAAACGTCTGGGGACTGAGGAGACAAGTTGCTCAAGTTTAGGAATAGGAATGTTGTCCCATTCTTGTCTAATACAGGCTTCTAGTTGCTCAACTGTCTTAGGTCTTCTTTGTCGCATCTTCCTCTTTATGATACACCAAATGTTTTCTATGGGTGAAAGATCTGGACTGCAGGCTGGTCATTTCAGTACCCCGATCCTTCTTCTACGCAGCCATGATGTTGTAATTGATACAGTATGTGGACTGGCATTGTCATGTTGGAAAATGCAAGGTCTTCCCTGAAAGAGACGACGTCTGGATGGGAGCATATGTTGTTCTAGAACTTGGATATACCTTTCAGCATTGATGGTGCCTTTCCAGATGTGTAAGCTGCCCATGCCACACCCACTCATGCAACCCCATCCCATCAGAGATGCAGGCTTCTGAACTGAGCGCTGATGACAACTTGGGTTGTCCTTGTCCTCTTTAGTCCGGATGACATGGTGTCCCAGTTTTCCAAAAAGAACTTCAAATTTTGATTGGTCTGACCACAGAACACTTTCCCACAGTCCATTTTAAATGAGCCTTGGCCCAGAGAAAACGCCTGCGCTTCTGGATCATGTTTAGATATGGCTTCTTTTTTGACCTATAGAGTTTTAGCCGGCAACGGCGAATGGCACGGTGGATTGTGTTCACCGACAATGTTTTCTGGAAGTATTCCTGAGCCCATGTTGTGATTTCCATTACAGTAGCATTCCTGTATGTGATGCAGTGCCGTCTAAGGGCCGAAGATCACGGGCATCCAGTATGGTTTTCCGGCCTTGACCCTTACGCACAGAGATTGTTCCAGATTCTCTGAATCTTTGGATGATATTATGCACTGTAGATGATGATAATTTTTCTCTGAGAAACTCCTTTCTGATATTGCGCCACTATTTTTGGCCGCAGCATTGGGGGAATTGGTGATCCTCTGCCCATCTTGACTTCTGAGAGACACTGCCACTCTGAGAGGCTCTTTTTATACCCAATCATGTTGCCAATTGACCTAATAAGTTGTAAATTGGTCCTCCAGCTGTTCTTTATATGCACATTTAACTTTTCCGGCCTCTTATTGCTACCTGTCCCAACTTTTTTGGAATGTGCAGCTCTCATGAAATCCAAAATGAGCCAATATTTGGCATGACATTTCAAAATGTCTCACTTTCAACATTTGATATGTTATCTATATTCTGTTGTGAATAAAATATAAAAGTTTATGAGATTTGTAAATTATTGCATTCCTTTTTTATTCACAATTTGTACAGTGTCCCAACTTTTTTGGAATCGGGTTTGTATTTTATTTATATCCATCTATATTTATATTAATATTAAAGTTCATGTTAATTCCAAAATTTACTAATACAATCACAAGGGATATCTCTTAATAATATTTAATGGACCTGAGCTAACATTAACAATACAGCTGTATTTTTATTAAATAACAGTCATTAACAAATATGAATAAATACTGTAACAAATTTATTTCTCAGTTATGATAGTTAATGTATAAACTAATGTTAACTAATTGGACTTTATTGTAAAATAAAAATAAAAATTACCAAAAAATTAAGAAAACATGACTTAATATCTTTAATCATTTTGCTTCTCAATCTTAATTTAAGAATGTTTATATGGAAGCTTGTTTCCGCCACAGAATAAAAAATAAATAAGGCATTTGCGACTTTTTATCTCACAATTCTGACTTTTTAATCTCAGACACAATTGCGAGTTATAAAGTGAGAATTATGAAATATAAACTCTCAGTTCTGAGAAAAAAAATGTGCAATTCTGACTTTATATCTCGCAATTTTGACTTTATAGCACGCAATTGCAAGTTTATATCTCGCAATTCTGATTGTAGATGTAAACTTGCAATTGTGAGATAAAAAGTCACAATTATCTTTTAAATTGTGTTATTCCGTGGCAGAAACAAGACAAAAATACTAAGAAAGAAAAAATGTTTTTGCACTAAGGGGGCTTGACTTTGGTTATTTCTTCACACATACAGTATTCAAGCCATGTAAGCTGTTGTATACAAACATGACAATTCGAGTGTAAAAACGACTGTCAGTTCCAAATACATACCCAAGTGATGGTAAAACTGGGAAATGGAGTGAAAAAGACAACTACGCAACTAATGTAATGGAAATATATCACAATCCAGTCACTGTCTCACAGCACTTTGATATTATCTCATTTACTTTGGAGCCCATTTGTAACGTGCCTTGTTAAATCATTTAGGATGTTTTTCAAATAACTGTCAATTAAATGATTTGCTGCAGATATTGGCTGGTGTCCATGCTACTAATTAGACTGTATTTATTTGTTCTGAGTGCAACGTGACAGTATTGCAGAGAATGATCTACAGTCTGATGTCTTCTGTTTTGCCTTGCCATTTATCACTTCCTGTGTGATGTCACAGAGGCGTCAATGCTATTAATGAGAGAACCTTATGTCATCGCCTTGAGATGACAGGAATTATTAGATTTCACATAGTGTGTTCTCCCTGCTCAGATGACCATGATGTCATGTGCGTTTGAAAAGATACTCTCGTGAGGTTTAGATAAGGATGGATTCAGTGCTGGAAAACTCATGTTGTCTGCAAACAAGTGTCCAAATACTTTTTGTTTTAATTTTGTACAATGTACACTACTGTAAAAAAAAAAATCAAATACTTTTTGGGGTCACTGTATATGTGTGTGTGTGACAAAACGAAGCCAAAACAGATGTGCATATCTGTGTGACATGGAAAATTCCACACTCACATCACACTCCCTCTCACACACACGTTGCTGCCAGCGACACTGTTTAAGTGACTCCTTCTCTTTATTTTATTGTGTGTGTTTATGACATCTTTGAGGGCTGAAATGCTTAAGTGTTTTTATGTATAATATGTGTATGTGTGTGTGTGTGTGTGTGTGTGTGTGTGTGTGTGTGTGTGTGTGTGTGTGTGTGTGTGTGTGTGTGTGTGTGTGTGTGTGTTCATACTCTGTTTATGTCCTGTCAGACTGGGAACATGACTTTCGGGGTTTACTTCATGTCTTCCACTGAGCTGCTGCAGAATACGTCTGTTCTAGCTGTTCTGCTGTTCCTGGCGCTCGTGCTACAGCGAACATTCCTCCAGGCCTCCTACTATGTCACAATAGAAACCGGCATTAACCTGCGTGGGGCACTGCTTGTAAGTTTTGTAGAGTTTACTGGAATAGTATCCATCAGCCTGTACTGCTCATTTCCAGTTATATTGTATAATACCAATAAAAATTGTATTAAAAAAAAAAAAAAAAAAATTCTTACCTTAGTAGGAAATTCTATTCTATTCTATTCTATTCTATTCTATTCTATTCTATTCTATTCTATTCTATTCTATTCTATTCTATTCTATTCTATTCTGCTTTCTCCTATTATTCTATTATGCTTTGTCCTATTCTATTCTATTCTATTCTACTCAACTTTGTCTAATATTTTTCTATTTTATTCTTTCTACTCACTTCAATTGAATTCTATTCAATTCATTCTGTTTTTTGCTATTCTATTCTGCATTACTCTGTTCATTTAAATTATATGTCCATTTATTCTATTCTATTCTATTCTATTCTATTCTATTCTATTCTATTCTATTCTATTCTATTCTGCTTTGTCGTATTCTATGTTGCCTTTTCCTGTTCAATTATATTCTACAATACTTTGTCCCATTATTATTTTCTACTCAACTCCGTCTAATATTCTGTCTGTTTTATTCTTTCTACTCGCTTCTATTGAATTCTGTTCAGTTAATTTTATTCTATTCTATTCTATTATGCTTTGTTCTATTCTATTACTGTTAGTGTTGTTATTGTTAACTAAATCTACAAAAGTTTTTGTCAATTGGAATGAAGTTGAAATAAAATATAAATTAAATTAGCTGGGGAAAAAAATTGGCAACTAAATGAAAAAAAAAAAGTATGTTGAAGTGGAAAAATGACTTAAACTAAAACATTTTAAAGCTAAATAGAAATATTTTTACCAAAAGCTAATAAAAATGATCACATAAAGCACATTAAAGTTTTTTGTGAATCATGTCACATCCTCTAGGCGATGATCTACAATAAAATGCTGCGTCTCTCTACTTCAAACATGTCCATGGGAGAGATGACGCTTGGCCAGATCAACAATCTTGTTGCCATAGAAACCAATCAGCTCATGTGGTTTCTCTTCTTATGCCCCAACCTGTGGGCCATGCCAGTTCAGGTATTTCATTATGAAAACACTTCTCAAGCAGATAAATCAACAGCATCTGTGTCCCTAAAAATATATGTATTTCTGCTCATAGATCATTATGGGAGTGATCCTGCTGTATTATTTGTTGGGTGACAGTGCGTTGATAGGGGCCGGTGTCATTTTGCTGCTGGCCCCGGTTCAGTACCTCATCGCTACCAAGCTGGCAGACACACAGAAGAGCACGCTGGTGAGCTTTACCTACACCTTTGTGCATGTGCGTGCTGTCAACACACCAACAAGTTAATGACTCTAAATATTTTCTCAGGACTACTCAACAGACCGTCTTAAAAAGACGACAGAGATCTTGAAAGGAATAAAGCTACTGAAGCTCTATGCATGGGAGAACATCTTCTGTGACCGTGTGGAAGAGACCCGAGGAAAAGAGCTGACCAGTCTCAAGACTTTCGCCCTCTACACATCAATGTCCAGTATGACAAGCTCCTCCTTCCATCACATGCCCCGCCTATATGCATAAGCCCCTCCCCTTGTTATTACCCTACCTCAACCCATATTCTCATTTCTTTAACTTTCTAATAGCTGAGAGTTTGTTTGTTGTTCACAACTGGAAAATAGTTCTGTCCCTCTTTATCTCCACAGTATTTATGAATGCTGCCATTCCTATTGCTGCAGTTTTGGCGGTAAGAGATTCATCGTTAAGCTTCAATTAGTTGTATTTTATCCACCATGTAGAACTTACATTATATTGTATCTTGTTTTTGTAGACCTTTGTCACACACGCCTATATTGAAGAGGTCAGGCTCAGTCCAGCCAAGGCATTTGCCTCTTTGGCTCTATTCCACATTCTGGTCACGCCACTCTTCCTGTTGTCCACGGTGGTCAGGTTTGCCGTCAAGGCCCTTGTTAGGTATGTCGCTAACTCCAACGTTACTTCATATTGGCTTCTCTTGAAGGATATGATCATCTGATTGATGTCTGCAGTGTACAGAAGCTCAGCGAGTTCCTGCAAAGTGATGAGATTGGAGATGACAGCTGGAGAAACGGAGATATGTCCATGTCTCTAGAGGTCGGGAAGAAGTACAAATACCAAGGAGATGTGAGTGTTCACAGGCAAATTTGCACCTTAAAGGTGTGGTTACATTTTGTGGGCGAAATGCAGTTATTTTAAGTAGGAATAGATTCAAATGGAACGGGTTCAAGTTGAGCCCATTGAACCAGTTGTGAAATCTACCATCGTTTGTGAACTGTTGCAGGCGAAATCCTGTCATTTCAATAGAAATCCACGTGATCTGGAATTTAATTTGAGCAAAAGATTTCCCATGCAGATTTCACAACAGGTTTAAGTTGGTCACATGGGTTCGCCATGTTGACCAACAGAATCTGCTTGGTTTGAAAGTGACCTGTGTGAACTATGTTTCATACATCGCTATTGACTATAGACAATGGACCTTTTTGCCTGCGAAATCTGCGACCGCACCTTAACACAATTCCAAGCCTCGACGTTCAGCAGAGCTTTATGTGGAACAAGGAGCACTTCAGTAAGAAATAAGATGCTCTTAGAGGAACTGTTGCTGATATGTCAATTTGGGTGATGTCACCTAAACTAGCTGGGTTGCAATGTGATCATTTCATTTTTATTTTCTTTAGCGTTTTATAACATTTGGCATCAGAGTAGCTTTTTCTGAAGTTTAAAAATGGATAGAATGTTCTTGGATCAGTTTTAGGGGAGAAATATTATGTTGATTAACTGGGACTTTTCCTGCCCTGTAACTGAACAAGAGAAACAAATGAATATTGATGGTTATAACTTATCTCACTGGATCTTTTCACCAAACACTGAGAACATACTAGATAAGTGGCCAAAGTTCTACATTTGGGTTCGCAAGAGCCAAAACCAAATTATTAAATAAATTAAAATTAAAATGTATTTTAATGTAAAATTATTTTTAGCATGTTGCAATGCAGTTGCTAGGGCATTTCTGTGTGGTTGATTAATGGTTTCATTTAAGTTTGTGGGGCTTTTTTACACGTTTTATTGTCTGCCAGCTGAAAATCTTCAATTTGATAGCTCAGAAAAATAATAGTTCTCCTCAAAAAGCTACACAATTTAACACAATTTAACACAATTTTTACATTTCATTACATCATTTCAACAGCGGAGCCAGAGACCGTTTTCTAAGTAGAGCAACTGAAGTAAATTGTGGCATCAGATATTTTCAAAGCTCTTGTATTTGTGTCTGTAAATATACATAAAACAGCTATAACACTCTTTATGACCTCCAGTAACAGCAAACATGAGACTCCACATGGTTATGTCTCTAGAGACAACTCTCCCACATTTAGGGGGCTGAAACGGGAGCTGGTCATTCCTCAGCCAGCCTAGTTTAGATCTTATAAACGCGTTGAAGAGAAGCTTCTCTCTCTGGTCAGTGCAGTGGCCCTCAGCTGTTCTCTGAGAGAAGGACAAACTGTAACTACCCGTCTCCGGAGAGGAGGAGAGCTGGAGCAAGGGGTGAAGGAAAGGGAGGGAACGAGAGATTAAGGCTAAGGATGGAAATATATACTGTGACAGGAAGAAGAAGGAAGGGGGTCCAGGAGAGGAAATGGTGTTAAGCTGGGAAAATGGCTTGGCTAGATGCAAGAGGGAACTCGTGTTCCTTGTTTTAGCTCATGACAGCAACTTTTGAGAGTCATATGATGTTTGCTGACCCAAAGTAACAATTCTGTTAGTCTTTACTCTGTTGTTTTTGCAAACCTGTGTGCAGTTATTTTTTTAACAGAAATGTGACCTGCTCCATAATTTGAGTCATTTTGACCCAGAAAACTCGGTTTGAGTTTTTTTATGCTTTATAATTATTTAATTATTATGTTTCTATTCCAAACTGCTCTCAATATATAATCATTTAAATGGTGGCAGTCATGAACTCCTATTTTTGAAAAATGGAAAATATTATAAAAACATAATTATTACCAATTTATATAATTCATTATATCATAGTGCATATATTTAACAATGGTATATTTACAAATTTAGTGATATGCTTTATTAAAGCACCATATGTTTCACACTACATTAAAAAGCTCTGAAAAGACATTTATTGTTTGAATTTTATTTATTTTATCTGATCCAAAATGATACAGCATGCACATCACAAATATTTGAAGAATCTGTTCAATACAATGACAGTTCTTTCCTAGTGACCACGAGCTTTCAAAATCCTTAAAGGAATTTTGATGAAAAAAAAAAGAATCTTTTTTTCTTAAATTTTCCCTTAATCTCTCTTTTTCTCTTTATCATTGTATAGACAAAGGCGTTCAACAGGAAGGGCCGTTATCGTATGGATAACTACGAGCAGCCCATGCGCAGGCAGCTGCGGCCTACAGAGACCGAAGATGTCGCTGTACAGGTCAGACGTCACTATCTTGCCAAAGACCCCATCAGCACTGATTCTCAGGCACTTCTCACTCGCAGAGCGCATGCTAAAGTTCATTAAGAGGGCTTAGGTTCTGCATGTTCTCATCTAGATGCCAGTAACCTTTAAGTCACGGCCAATAGGTTGTTTTAATCCTACTCTGCTTGAGGGAGTGATCAAACCCCATTTTTTTAACACACACACAGAGTTTTTTTTTTTTTTTTTTTTTTTTTTTGCTTTTTTTTCTTTCTCAGCTAGTTTAAAACCTCCCATATGGGGTTTGTTATAGTTTCTCAGACATGGTGGTTTGAGTTCAGCTTCCCTCTGAATGCCATTTGGGATTCTCACGAGAAGAAAAACCAGGACTAAAAATCAGAAGGACATTAATTTAAGTGTTTATTTTTTTGGTTTCGCCTCTGTCTCTCAGTCCCTGGAGGGTCCACTTCCTTCACCGTCCCTCTGGACTAAGGGTGGGAATCGTAAATGTAATGATTCTGGCTGTGATTCTAATTCGACTTAAAGATTCGGATTAATTAACATTAATGATTATTTTTGTAATTTTGAAGAACAAAGAATGGACAATGGACAAAAGAAAAGTTCTTATAACCCATAACTTAGTAACTACACTTAATAAATAAAATAAATGGCTAGAGTAGTTTAAAGTAGGTCTGATGCATATATTTTTGAGGGAAGAATCAGAGCTTTGTAAAAGCATTAAACTGTTCTGATTTTGGAATCGTTCAGTTAATGGCTATGGAATCATTTGGTTCTTCTTATCTAACAAGTCTAATAAACACACATACACATCCTCATGGATTCTCCCTCAGTGACCTACTGTCACATCCGCTCATTTTGTTATGAATATGGCCTAATCTACTTTGACATTTACACTCCTTCACTTTAGTCATTCTCAACCATTACTCCCATTTTACCCTTTCTCTCTCGCTCGCTCTCTTATTCTCACAGATGTTTTTGATTGTTCAGCGTTCTCTCATTTTCCCAGTATGCTGTTCTGGTCTACTGTGCTGCTCTGATGGATGGGAGTGTTATTATTATTGTAAATAAACATTTGGAAAATTGAATTCAGAACACATCCAGAAGATGTAAATGTGACAGGAGTAGTTTGTACACGCAGAGATGAAAAGATCATTCCTCATGCATTCTGCTTTGTGCTGGTTTGTTTCCATCATGCTAAACCCCTTGGTTTTTGTTTATATTTGTTATTGTTGTCTGTCTCATTCAGGTGAATGATGGCTTCTTCACATGGGGAAGCAACTTGTCAACGTTGTCGGATATCAATATCCGAATCCCTACAGGTACATTTTGTTTACTACTAATTTACTCTCAGACAATAAATGTCTTTTTGATTATTATTATATTATATTATATTATATTATATTATATTATAACCTGTCAATATAATAAATATATACATAAATAACCTGCACTTTACATATTTAAGAGTATTACTCTTAAATATCTAAAGTGCATGTTATTTATTTATTTATTTAACAAATAATATATAAATATCATAAATACACCAACCAGGCATAACATTATGACAGGTGAAGTGAATAACACTGATTATCTTCATCACAGCACCTGTTAGTGGGTGGGATATATTAGGTTGATGTGTTGGAAGCAGGAAAAATGGGCAAGCGTAAGGATTTGAGCGAGTTTGACAAAGGCCAAATTGTGATGACTAGATGACAGGGTCAGAGCATCTCCAAAACTGCAGCTCTTGTGGAATGTTCCCATTCTGCAGTGGTCAGGATCTTTCAAAAGTTTTCCAAGGAAGGAACAGTGGTGAACTGGCGACAGGGTCATGAGTGGCCAAGTCTCATTGATGCACATAGGGAGCGAAGTCATGTGGTCAGATCAAAAGAGACGAGCTACTGTAGCTCAAATTGCTCAAGCTGTTAATGCTGGTTCTGATAGAAAGGTGTCAGAATACACAGTGCATCGCAGTTTGTTGTGTATGGGGCTGCATAGCCGCAGACCAGTCAGGGTGCCCATGCTGACCCCTGTCCACTGTCGAAAAGCACCAACAGTGGGCACATGAGCATCAGAACTGGACCACGGAGCAATGGAAGAAGGTGGCCTGGTCTGATGAATGTGATGTGTCTGCATTGCTTAATTGGGGAACACATGGCACCAGGATGCACTATGGGCCGCCAGAGGCAGTGTGATACTTTGGGCAATGTTCTGCTGGCAAACCTTGGGTCCTGCCATCCATGTGCAGGAGCACAACGACGAATTTGAGGTGTTGACTTGGCCTCCGAATTCCTCGGATCTCAATCCAATCGAGCAAATAAGTCCAAGGAAGGTGGTCATAATGTTATGCCTGATCAATGTAAGTACCATAGATATCAAGAGTGTATTTTTTTTATTTATAAATCAATCATACTTAAAAAAGTGTTCTGGTTTAGTGGTATAGCCTCTTTAAATTGAGCTGAGCACTAACTAGCTGTTGCAAACTAAACAAATAGGCAATACTGCCTGCTGTGGTTTTTCCCATCTACCACTGACTGTGAACAATAAAACCTGTCCGAAAGGGCAAAACTGGTTCATATGAAACTGTAATTAACCTTCATCTGGTTTCCCTCTTTAGGTCAGCTGACCATGATTGTGGGCCAGGTGGGTTGTGGGAAATCATCCCTGCTATTAGCTATGCTGGGGGAGATGCAGACGATCAGTGGAAAAGTCTTCTGGAGCAAGTGAGAATTTCAAAATTCAAAATGCATAATTATTGTTGGAAATACTATGATGTATTATTTTGCAGAAGTGTTTATGAACATTATGGAGCTTGCAATTTGCATTCAAACTCAAAGGGACCAAAAATTCCTGCCTGTTGTGACACCCTAAAGCAGTAAAGCAGTTTGTGTTTATGTAGCAGAAAACAGGGGAGTACATCAGGCCAGACTAATCAGATGCTAATCAAAGTCTTTGTCTTTACAAACACACATGCACATAAATATCCCACTGTGCATTGCATCCGCTATTATTATGATGTATGTATGTACCATGGTGTACATACACAGATGTGTGTGAGGACTGTCTTACACTCCTTGTGTGTTTAGTGTATGTGTGTATTCATTACTCATTACACTGGCTCTGTGTATTTCTTCTATCTTTCTTCTGTCTTTTTCTCCCACATGTCATTCTGTCATCTGCGTTATCAGCACACAAGGGAAATGCTTTTCTTTCTGTGAATATCTCCATCTCCATGCTGGAGATGGTCTCTGATTAGCATTTGTAAGCAAATCCAAGCAGACCCACATGCTATATTATATATATATATATATATATACACACACACAGACATTTACAGTGGCTCCGAAATATTAAAGGTAGGTCACATTTTAAAATGGTGCATTGCATTAGATAACTAAATGCTAAACCATCTTAGTGCTGTTGCATCTGCAAATATGACGCTAGGTTTTCTCAGAACTAACCAAAGTGTCTTTTTTTTCTTTTTTTTTTGGCAATTACGTTTAACCAGCTCGAGTGGTACTAGTACAGTGGTTCTCAACTTAATTAAACTGCTAAAAATCAGGATCCAAAGGAGTTTTTCCCCCCTCTTGATAACTATTGTTTTTATTAAAGAAAATTCAGAATCAGAATCTTGGCGCTCACAATATGAATCGTGGTTAATACATCTAATTTAATATATCTAATATATCTTGGTTTCTGTTAATAAAAAGTGTGAAAACAATAGGCGTTGTCATAATTACAGCAGAAATACCAGAGGAAATCTTAGTTGTTTGTTGTCCTTGTTTTGCCTTCAAAATGTGTTTAAACTGTTATCTAATGCAATGGCATTCACACATTTTAAATGTGGCTTACAGTAGAATAATTATGACAATTCTGTATAATAATGAACATTCGGTCAAAATTGACTCACCCTCATCTCGTTCCAAATATTTTTTAATTTCTTCTGTGGAAGATATTTTGAAAAATGTCCATACAATGAAAGTTAATGGGGGCCAGTGTTGTTTTGAACCCCAATGACTTTTATTGTATGGACAATTACAACACACACAAAAAATTGTAAAGCCATTCAGTTTATATCTGCCTTCAGTTCATAATAATATGGAGGAAAATTTATTTGTTAAAGTGCCCCTATTATGCTATTAGGTTCCTAATTTTGTTTTTGGAGGTCTTCTACAATAGGTTTATACCTATTGTGCATGTCAGAAAGAAAACGGCCATTACAGTATTTGAATTTCAGCTCTGAGGCTTCCAGATATTTTACCCTATATAAGAAGCGTAGCGATACCGTTGGTTTTACTGTAAAATGTCAGCCTGATTCCTCATCCTTTGGAAGTGTATTCAAAGTGGCTTCAGCTTCACAGTGTAGAAAACAGCACCTTCTCGACATGTCGACAACACAAACCAAACTCTTCCAGGCCTCAGCTACAACTACAGTGTTTGAGGGCCCATCAAAGTACGCATGTTTTTTTTTTTTTTTTTTTTTTAGCAGCCAATGAAGACCATTTGTGGGCATTATGCAAACATGTTACAAACCTACTCAGGTTGAGGCAGGAAGTAATACTGGACGACTCGTTTCGGAAAATTCTGAATCAGTTCTTTCTTTTTGAAGTGAATAACTTTGCAGCCCTTTTACATTCACAAACAGTTATATTACACACTACATTAAGATTATATCCGATTATATAATAAGATTATATCCGAAAAAGTATAAAAGGGGCACTTTAAGACAATTTGCAATATTCAGTTAAATAGTATCTCTGCTGTCTTTGCGAACAGTGCAATGGATCTTGGTCTTTCAGTTAGAGTTTTCCAGTTTCAAGTTCTCTAATGACAATGATATTACTCTCCAATAAAAATATTATACTAATATATTACTAAAAGAGACTTTGTGGAGACCAATTATAAAATATCACTTTTCACTATTCACCTCATGAGGAGAGTCTGTCAGTGTTCTTACAGAACGGCACGTGTCCAAATGCACAACTAACTCTGGTCACGTGTGTGTGTGTGTGTTTGTTTCTCTGTGTCCTCTTCTCCAATGGTGTGCTAAATCAGGCTGCCTGATTGTGAGATACTCTTCGATGGGAACATAAGGTATTTCACCAGAGGTCTTCACATGCTTACATGCTACACAGCCACACAGTGACCTCTATTAACCAAAACATAAAAATGGCCAAAATTAGTCAAAGATTCAGATGGCCTAGACTAAAGATTCTTGGTTTGCCAACTGCTAACTAGCAGGGTTGATGTTCTATAATGTCTTCTAACGTGGTTGACTTGCGACTTGCAGCGGGCACGATATCGAGCTGTCTCATGAAGAACGGAGGTACCCGTTTGCGAACCCTTCCAGCAGATGTGCCCTCATCACCCCCTTCCCCCCCATGCATTCATTTACCTATGCATTTATCCCTTCCTTTACATTTCTCTTGCTTCGTTAAAATGGGTGGTGTTTTTTGTTTTTGTGAGATGTGTTGTGCAAAGCGTTTAAAAATGCCGGGAGTCTTCACCTCTCTTGGACACACTGGGCCTTTCTTGTACAGATATTGATTTCGGGCAATATTTGGTTTAGTTAAATCTGGACCCCTCCAATGGAAAGGACAACAGATCTGTTTTGTCTAACAAGACGAGGCCCTTCTCGATATCATGTGGTTTATTTTTTTGTTTTGTAGCCAGCCATTAAAACTGCGGTGTGAGATTTCAACGCCTCTACTGGTATCAAATGGAATTGTAAAAATAACTGTTTCCAAACTCACACCAGAACTTTCTACGTTGGCCAAACAGAGCAATGTTGAATAAGTAAAAACATTACTTTTTTGTTGTTGTTGCAGAAATAGCTTACTTATAACAGTCTCTTGAATAAGAAAGGACAGGAGAAAATGTTGTAAAACACACATCAGCTCTCACAGTGAAGAGCTCCCTGCATTTAATCTGTAGCTTTAATCTCATCATTAACCAGGTTTTTTTTCCTTCATTTCATAGCAGAAACATTAGTGTTTGCTGTGATGGCAAGCTGAGTGTGTTTTTCCACATTAACCAACTGATCAATTATTTCCTTCTTCCTCTCTTACTCGACCTTTCATGGCTCAGTAAAAACAGGTACTCTGTGGCCTATGCAACGCAGAAGTCATGGCTGCTGAACGCCACCGTAGAGGAAAACATCACGTTTGGAAGTCCTTTCAATAAACAGAGGTGAGGTCAAAAGATCTCAAAACTTCACTGTAGAAAATGCCATTGTGTTATTTAACTCGTTACAGTAATTTCTGTCATCTCTAATTGACAAGAACAGTTTTTTTTTTCATTCTAACTAAAGTGAACATAACATTGAAATTGACACTATTTACTTTCTTAATGCATGGTCTTATTGTGAATGATTCATTTGTGCATATTTTGGTTCAAAATGTATCCCCACATTTTTTACATCAAAATAATAGCTTGCTTTTCCTTTGAAAATGACATCACTTAGGCCATGTGGGATATTAGTTTCATTGTTTGCATCAATAGAACATTTGTTTTAAGTTGTGCATGACACAACATTCCCCTAATGTTCCCTCAACCATTCTGCAACCATGTTCTAACATTACATAACTGTTTTAGCAGTCTGAGAATGAGACTCGAATATCCCTTTTCAATCAAAAACATACAGGGGAGCTTCAAAGCTTTAGAAGTACAACTTTAGTACTTCAAAGCTTTACTGTATGCCAAATGCCATTATGTTGAAACAACCTCTTTGTTTGTTATCTGTTTATTTATTTATTTTTGACTGTATGAGTTTCAACTTGAATTTGTTCTAACCATATTTACTTTTGTAAAGCATGTTTCTGCATTGTGAACAGTTCATTGGTTCACTAGTAAAAAGGCTTTGTATCTTTAATAAAAATCAAATTATGTCACTTAGGTCATATGGGCTATTAGTTTTTGTTATGTGCCTAAACAGAACCCACAACGTTCCCCTAACATTCCCTTAATCTTTCAGCAATCATGCTGTAACAATACATAAATGTTCAGGCATTGATAAAGAATACCATTTAAACAATTCTTGATAGATAAAAAAATGTCTTATTGAATATAGTGAATGGAGATGTTGACTAAAGTCAAAATGATTGAAAAAAATTGTGGCTTGTAGCCTTAATGGCACTTTGATTTTAAATCAGTCAGCACTTACACTGATGTTTTCAACTTTAGTGGGTTGATTTTTTTTTTTTTTTTTTTTTTTTTTTTTTTTTTTTTTTTTTTGTTCAGGGGCTAGACCTCAACTATAATAAAACTCCCTGTGGAAACTCCGGGTCATGACATTGTTAATTTTCACTCCCTAGAGATGTCATGTTCAAAATTCCTATGCTTTGGTTTTTGCGGGAAAACATTCTTATATTTTTAAACTCCAAATCTATTGGACAGATACAAAGCGGTGATTGATGCCTGCTCGCTTCAACCAGATATTGACCTCCTTCCTTTTGGAGACCAGACTGAAATCGGAGAGCGGGTAAGAGAAGACAGCTCACTGTGTCTGGGCTTGAGACCAGCTCTCTGACCTCAGCTGCTCTAATCAAATAAAAAAACTTGTTATTGAGACTACCATGATGTTACACTATGTCATCAGAATCAAAAGTGTTAAATTTGTGTTTGTGTGCTGTAATCCTACAGGGTATTAATCTCAGTGGTGGTCAGAGACAACGGATCTGTGTGGCCAGAGCTCTGTACCAGAACACCAACATCGTTTTCCTGGTAGGAACCAACTTTTCCAATACAGATAACTTCCCGATAGTGTCTTACCTCCACCCTCCACAAGTGATATGCCACACGTCTGGGATGCTATGAATGACCACAGCTTTTAATTCAATTTCAGAGGTACTCCCAGAAGAGATTTCTTAACTGACACATGATAGCACAGGGTATGCTGTGGCAGCAATAGCAGAAAACACAGTTATGTGTAAGGGCTGTTATTGGATTACTGTACATAACTACACACCCTTCTGGACAGGATCATGAATTCATCTCATTCCAATTACCATTCCTTGGAATGACGTTATGTCTCACATCTTAGAAAGTTGATTTAGTGTCATTTTGGGTCAGTCAGAAAGTGATTTAAGCAAATATAAAGTGCATTTAATTACTATTGAAGTGGTTACTCTATATGCTTTTGGATGGTTTTCTGAACTGATCGTTTTCAGAGATGGCCATTTTGTATTTACGTATCTATGGAACCTTTAACATCCATTGAACCTTTCCATTGTACAAAAAGGCTCTTTATAATGGAAAAACGTTCTTGAGGTTCTTTGGGGAACTAAACATAGGTCTTCTATAGCATCGCTGTGAAAATTCCCTTTTGGATGGAGTGTAACGTTGTCTCAAGTTGAAACAAACATCAAGCAAAGCTGAATTAACCCTAGTTTCTTATATTAAATAGGGCTTCCTAAATGTATAGATCTGTTTTGGCAGTCTCATATTGAATTGAAGTTGTGTTAACCTGGTTTTGGCTTTGCTTACCTATAGGATGACCCGTTCTCTGCCCTGGACATCCACCTCAGTGATCATCTGATGCAGGAAGGGATACTCAAGTTCCTTCAGGACGACAAACGAACGGTGGTCTTAGTCACTCATAAGCTGCAGTACCTCATCCATGCAGACTGGGTAACTATGTTTCTTTGCTGACTGTTGACCTTGAACATTTTGAGGCTGGTTCTTCATGAAGCTCTAAAAAGGGGGATGTCTTGATGAATTAAAGATGAATTACTTGCTGTCAGATTAAAAACAATAATCAAAAACAAACCTGTCTTACTTTCTCTGCATGGTAGATAATAGCCATGAAGGATGGTTCAGTGCTGAGAGAGGGAACATTAAAGGATATCCAGACTCATGATGTGGAACTCTACGAGCACTGGAAGACCCTGATGAACAGACATGACCAAGAGCTTGAAAAGGTCCTGCACCTTTAAATCCCAACTCCCAGTGCTCCCAGTGTTTAATAGCAACAGAGGCTAGGTTAAATTTCATTCAATCAATAAAAAAAAAGACATATCTATAAAAACAAGATTTTCAAAAATAGTTTCGTATTTTGTAATTTAATGTTTGACATAGTCAAATTTGCTTTGTTACAGGTACAGTTATGTGTAAGACAAAAACTAAAGGCTGCATGGAATACATTGCACGACTTTTCTAATCTGTACAAGTTTTAAAAAAATGTGTGAATGGTTGCAGAGAAAAACTGGGCATCATACATTTGGTAACTGAGAAACACACGCTAACACTGAGTCATTCTGAACACAACAAACATGCACGTTGTTGCTAGAAGATGCATGATGAATTAAAACAACATGGGCCCTATTTTAACGATCTGAGTGCATGGTCTGAAGCGTATGGCGCAGGTGCACTTAGAGTGTGTCCGAATCCACTTTTGCTAGTTTAACGCCGGAAAAAATTGTCATAATGAGTCATGGGTGTGTTTTGGGCTTAACGTGCAATAAACCACATCAGAGTGTCATCTCCCATTCCCTTTAAAAGCCAGTTGTGCTTGCACCATGGCTTATTCACTATTTACATGGCGGAATTTGCAAGCGGAAAGGCTGAACGCTTCTCCAGAGAGGAATCCTTTTATTTTTAATATTTAAAAATGTTTTTGTGCTGCTGCTGTGTGTGTAATAAACAGTGTGCGTGTGTTGTGTGAGGCGCATATTACTAACGCGCCCTTTAAATAACTAAAAAAATACTGCGCTATTGACTTTAGACCAGGTTTTTGTTGGTCAATCGTGCAGTTGTATTCAGTCGCATCAAAATAGCTATTGCCAACAATGCGCCTGAACACACCTCACTTTCATAAACGACCATGGACGAACAGATGGGCATGAGTGCGTTTGCTAATTAAACAATGTGGCTGAAACTAAATTACTGCGTCGGGCTGAAACTAGCAAAAAACTCTTGCTTCACGCCTGTGGCGTCACATTGTGCCGGGTGTATGATAGGGCCCTAAGTGTTCTAAAATGAGTTACTTTTGTAATCTTTGACTAGATTATAGTCAGTGCCTATAGTCGTAGGCCTACATGACACGATTTACTGTGATATCTGAACTTAACTCCAACTACCCAAAAATCTGCAGACTTTCAACTACCGTTGACTTGTTCAGACCGCAAATTGGGGCAAAAATCTGGGCAAAGTAGTGTAGTATATTCCAACCTCAAAACAAACAAAACAAAAAACTGTAAAAATGAACACTGAACAGACACCAGTTTTGAAGAAGGTTTTGAAAAAGTTTCTTCTGAAAAAGTGTTTCTGTTGTTTTAGGAGCCCGAACTGGAGAGTCAGACCACTCTGGAGAGGAAGACCCTGAGAAGAGCATTCTATTCCAGAGAGGCGAAGAACCAGATTGACGATGAGGATGAAGGTAAATGTTTGTCAATATTTCAACTTTTTCTTTTTTCTTTTAGAAAAACATGTCTTGGACACCTTATTTTTCCATTCCATAGAGGAGGAGGTGGAGGAGGATGAAGATGACAACATGTCCACCACCACCAGCCGCCGTTCTAAGATCCCATGGAAGATGTGCTGCAGTTACCTTTCATCAGGTGGCTTCCTCATGGTCTTCCTGATGGTGTCATCCAAGTTGGCCAAGCACTCAGTTATGGTGGCCATTGACTATTGGCTAGCAACTTGGACGTCCTCAAACCATAGCCAAAGTCTTGCTGATTCTTTTGTCAATGCAACCAATTACACAAAGAACTTTAATGCCACACAGATCGCAGAGGTGATGCATAACTGCTGTTTCCTCTTTGAAATGTTGTCTTTCATATTCTACTTTGTAGTTATACTGAAGTGGAGCTTTTTGCTTGTTTTACAGCATCGCTCCTATGTGCCAGTGTTTATTATCCTGTGCGGGGCTGCAATAGCACTCTGCCTTATCACTTCCTTGACTGTGGAGTTTCTAGGTGTAGCTGCAGCTACAAACCTCCATCATAACCTCCTCAACAAGATCATTCATGCCCCCATCAGGTACATTATTATGAATCCTACTGTTATTTGAGGGGAACGCAATATCTGATATCAGCTCAACCAGGAACGTCATTATAAAATGTCCTTTTACAACACTGATAGATTCTTTGATGTCACTCCGCTTGGACAAATCCTGAACCGTTTCTCAGCGGACACCAACATCATCGATCAGGTGAGAGGAAGACAGACAGAACGAGATCTGTTTGAAGTGTCAAGTACGTCTCTCTCATTTTAAGCCTATTGAGACAAGCCTTGGGTTTTCACACAAACTTGTGACCTCTGTGCTGTAGTCGTCAACATTATTGTATTAATGAGATGAGGAATATGGCGTATGTGTTCTAATGTGCGACTTTTTCGTTCTCGCTCCACAGCACATTCCACCAACACTAGAGTCTCTCACTCGCTCCACTCTGCTCTGTCTCTCAGCAATTGGGGTCATTGCTTTTGTCACCCCTGCTTTCCTCGTTGCACTGGTTCCTCTCGCTGTAGCCTTCTACTTCATCCAGAAGTACTTCCGTGTTGCTTCCAAGTAAGTAGTTCACTAAACAACGAATGTATTAAAAAAATAACTCTTTGGCTGAACTTGATTCAGTCATGGACAGTGGTTCCACAGGTTGGAAACATGTTATCTCTACTTTGTATAGGATCAACTTGAATTGAGTAAATCAAAATAACTTGATTGAATGAAGTTAATTCATGAAAATGTCTTAACTTGATCTTCTGGTGAAAATGACAGACTTCTCTCTGGTGACAAATGATGGACTTTCATTTAAACCCCGCCTTTTCTTACAATCGACAGCAACCTCACATTCGTTTTTGAGTGCAATGCTCACATCTCAAAATCCAATCAACAATCAATGAATAGAACCCTGCTCCACATTTTTGCTTTTTCACAATCCGCTACACTCAGATGTTCATCACAAGATGGGAAAAAATTTATTTCACTACTTTTGCTTTATTACATCTTTAAAGCAACGGGCGTTTTTGTTAGCATGTTCTCAACCCAAACAAATCCTCTACACTTCACCACAATGCAAACCCCCTTAAAAACACCAATAGATTAGAAACACCAATATAACAGATAATATAATATAATAAAGATTAGAAATACCAATATACCAATACCAATACCCTCCCTATCCAGTCCCGTGCAAAGTATGATGGCAAGTGGAAATGCTGTTTCCCAGTTTCTACAATGCTACTTTAACAAAAAATATTTTACCTAAACCAACTAGCTCCAAGAAGCCAATTACAAAACAACACTCTCTGTAGTGTAGCACTTAACCTGAAATTTGACTATTAAAAAATGTAAAAAGTTGAAATCACAGAAGCATATTTGTTTAGCAAGCTTGGAGCTCATGATAGTTCTGTCTTGCAATGATTATGCAGTAATCGCTAAAGTCTTGCAGAGTCTATTTACTTACAGAACCTGACCAAGTTCTATTCACTCTCTCTATCTCTCTCTGGCTGCTGCTTTTTCTTTTTCTCCTTTAGAGATCTGCAAGATCTCGATGACTCCACTCAACTGCCTCTTCTCTGTCATTTCTCCGAGACTGCAGAAGGCCTCACCACCATTCGAGCATTCAGGTCAGTGAATCTAGGCTTTTCTGAAAGCATGGCTGTTTGAATAACCTACATTTTATCGTTCGCTCTGTTCCCCTGACTGGATGCAGAACTAAGCATTTGCATATGAGTGACAACAGAATTAAATGCGTCTTTATGATACAAAGCCATTTATGTGCAATATCAGCCATGCAGAATTGATGCCGTCTCAGTGGCTCCAGGCCTTTTCTTATAAACACATGGTGCACATTCAACCATCCTTGACTTAGTAGTAATCCGAAAATAAACATTAAAAGATTTTTCATCTCCTCTGTTAAGTCTCCAGAGTGTTTACATGAATGAATTGAACACTCTCATCATTCACAGCTGTGTTGCTGTTTAGCCGTAGTCGGTCACAGTTCTGTATCAAACACTAAATGGTTTTGACTCACATAGTAAAAGGTCTCTGTTTCCAGACATGAGGCTCGCTTTAAGCAGCGGATGTTGGAGCTAACTGACACCAATAACACAGCCTACTTGTTTCTCTCTGCTGCCAACCGGTGGCTGGAGGTTAGAACTGTAAGTAAAGCGCCACATGCTAATGATTGTCTTGAGTGTTTAATGATTTTTCAGAGGTGGTGGATCTGAAGATAGAAATATTAGGAATGTCAAAAGCAGCATACTAAAAAAACACTACCAGTCATACTGTACCATCTTGTCGATTTATCAATGTTAGTTACATAAATTAAATCACATTCAAAATGTCTTAAATTAAAGTAAAATAAGAAACCAAACACAAAAACAACAACAACACAAAAAGACTTTAGCTACTTGAATAATTATAACTTGAAAAACTTTAAGCAGTGTTTGTGTGATGTAAAAATATTAACAATATCACGACAATTTGTAACTATTTTACGTTTTGGCAAGTTGATTGCTAATTTGCATGAATTCATTAGCCTGACGTCGTCAAACTCAGATTCTAGTCAGAATATGAGTCTGATACTGCTCCATTGGGCTGTGGGCATTATGGGGCGTGTTTTAACCGAACCAGGAAGAAAGAAAATGCCTCTGCACTCAATTGGACAGACTTACAGCCAATCAGAGCAACGGAGTAAGTGACATATGTTGAGCAACGCATAGTAGTAGTGGGAAGTTTGGATCATTTTACGGACTCTGATCTTTGAATCTCGTTCAGCAAAATGAACAAATCTTTTTTCAAATAATTTTGTTCATTTCAGCATAATATAATTAAAATGTCACATGTTAAATTCCCCAACACATCTAGTACTTATGCAAACGTTCATCACATTTGAAATAAAAAAAAAATAATTATAAGCTAATGCAGCCAAGACAAGAAATGATTCATTAATTGCTTAGCTGGGACTTCAGGCTATGCAGTCTGTTAGTTAACCTCACCTCCGAATCTGAGTCGTTCTTTCTTTTGTCACTTCACATTTAATCACGTCTGTTCCCTGGAAAGATCAGTACACCTCTCTTCAAGTTCGAGTCGTTAGTTCTGTCATCAGTGTCTGATCCGGGCCATGACAGCCCCATATGCAATGCATGCAGTCCCGAAAACAGAATTGATTAGTTCACCTCTCTGAGACAACTCGTTGTTCCCGAGTCATATTAAAGATTAGTTCAAAAAGAGCGAAAGAACGACACATCACTAACGCATAGTTGTCAACAGAACTCAACCACACGCATGCTGAAAGAAGTAGAAGATGAGTGTGAACGATCTTTGCCGGTGCTGTAAAAAGAATTTCAGGATGCACAAGTACCAACACAATCATCATTTTTGAGAGAAACAGTAAAGGTGAATGCATATACAAACAAGTTCTCCGTTTAGGATTAGAACGAATTCAACCCAAGCGCTCTTTGGTGACGTGAATGATTACGTTACGGTTGATCCTCTGTCAATCGTCGTATAAAGCCCGCCCTGACAATTCATACGTTTTTGTACAAATCACATCGTATGAATGAATGCAAAATCAATATAAAATAGTTAAATTTTCTCACAAGATAGGGTTGGAAATTCTTTTGTTTTACTTTCATTTATTGATATAACTTTAATTTACTTCATTCCTAAAAAAATCAACCATTTGAATGAATTGAATGAATGCATGATTCAATGACTTACTTATGTAAAAATGTTTCTTTAGTGTCTTTATATTGTTAACAAACCCATTAAAGGTATAGTTTACCCAAAAATGAAAATTCTCTCATCATTTATTCACATTCATGGCTGTTGAAGCCTAAAAGGTTGCTTGTGTATAATAAATCCTATGCTGAATCAAATAAAATGCTTTTTTTTCTAAAAGCCAATTTTATGTCTATTTGATGCTTTTCTCATTTAACACAATAATGACTTTAAATTATCTTTTGGGGGTAATTTCTCAGCCAAAATTGATTAATTAGATTCACTAATCGCCACATCGACACATTAACAGTATTGCTATCAACTTATCTGTGGTATTTTAAAAACCTATATAATACCATTTGTATTTTCCTCTCAGGATTATCTGGGTGCTGTGATTGTCCTCACTGCAGCAGTGGCAGCCATCTGGACCTCATCTCAGTCTGGTCTGGTTGGACTGGGTCTAACATATGCCCTCACTGTGAGTTTAAACACAGCTTTGCTGAATGTCTAGCATGCAACAGTGGTCATCAGGTTCATTTTAGTGATTTAAAACTTAATAAACACTTAATGTCCTCAATGTGCTTTGTTTTAAGGTGACAAACTATCTGAACTGGGTGGTGAGGAATCTGGCAGACCTGGAGGTCCAGATGGCTGCAGTAAAGAAGGTCAACAGCTTCCTGAGCACAGAATCTGAGAACTATGAGGGATCCATGGGTAATAAAACCTTTTTTGACACATTTAGTATTTTTTCTACTTCAAAATATTTTTATTATAATCCAGAGTTTTATTTAGTCTCTAAATTAAGATTTAGACCTACTAGATAAAAGCCCTGACTTCTTGGCATTCAGATCACTGCTAACATGTGCATTTCCTCACATTTTAGTGCATTAGGACAGGGCGACCTGACACAAACCACTGAGAGCATCATGAAAGGATGTTTAGCACATCTAAATACTCGCCTCTAGAGACGAAGAAGTAATGACCCAAGAAAAGGAGATTTAGCAATAGTCAGTGTTAGTGCCACTGTTAGCTGCAAAAAAATAGTTTATTCTCCAGTGACCTAATGGAAAACTGAGGTGGAAACTAGTAGGCACGTGATAAAACTTTGACATTTGAACACCATATATAGCTGTGTTAATTGCAGCTTGTTAAAGTGCTCACTTGTAGTGTTCTGGGTTTTTTGTTGCCATTGATGTATCAGTGTTATGTCTACTTTCACTCTCCTCAGATAAAGTCATGGGTGGCGGCACTTAATCCACTGACTGGGCAGGAAAGAACATTCTGTAGCTAACCAGTCTATAAACCAAATTCTATCCAAAAACATGCTTTACCACAATATTAAAAGTTGTTTCCACTTAAAAAGGTTTCACCTAAAGACATAAATAGTACTTTTAAAATATTGTGCACTCACATGAAGTTATGCCTCCAGACACAGGTGGCCCAGATAAGCTATTTTAGTTTACATAACGTTGGGATATGATCCCCTTTAGACATTCTGTTGACTACAAGTAGCATTGCACCTACATGTCAACTCTCAACTCTCATTAGAGTATTAGTAGATTGTCTGCTTAATATCTGCTAGTAATTTATTTTGCTGGTCCCCCAGCAGACGTTCTACTGCCTATAAGCAAAGACTTTAAATTTAGGAAGATGGTGCACTCTGACTACTTATGAATGGGAGAAAGTGCAATGCTCAATATGCCAAGTAAGCCCCACCTTCTAAATGAAAGAGCCAATCGTTGATTAGTAGAGCCACACATCACTGCAGCTGACGTTAGAAGCTCCGGTTGCTATAGAAACAGGCAGTGTTCTGAGATGCACATTTAGGTTTGTGCGTTAGCTTTGTCCAGGTTAAAAAATGCTGTTTTTTTTTTTTTGTTATGATTCAAGCTTTTAGAAACAAAATTTATGGGACAGTTGTTTCATTGTTGTCAGATTTCATTGGTGATTTCAAATCGTAAGCTTGGCAAACAGTTTTGGAGAATTTTATGTTTCCCCATTCAAAAAGATGCACTTGCCCGAGAGGCGTGTCAAAGATGGCCGCCGAGTGAAATGACTTGTCTTAAAGGGACTTTGCTATAAGTAACTTTGCAGCAGGTCAACTTATTCTACTAACCCTACCCCATTTGAGTAAATCCCAAAGTATACTACGGCCGTTCGGGTTCCACAACGGTCCACACACTGTCTGCGTGACGTAATTTTCATCATCAGGAGAGTCCGTGGATGTTCGCGCACACTGTCCGTGTGGAGCCCAATTTTTGCGTCCGAGCATACAACAGCGCATGTACAAGTGACTTGACCACTTGAAAACAAAGTCCACTAGATAGTGTGCACACACTGATCACGCACTCAAGACCAAAGGAGTGCACTTTGAAAGACTCACAAGACCGAGCTGAACATGGAAAATTAAGTATACCTGGGCCTTAATATTCAGCTAGAGTTAGTTGGCATGTAGGCATTGTAGGTCAACAAATTTAGAGTCAACAGAATATCTAAAGGGGACCATCAAAATACAGTGTAACCAAAGTTGGTTGCCATGTTAAGTTACCATGTTAAGATCACATTTTGCTATATTTTATCTTCTAATGGATATAGCATGAGGAGACTGGTATTAGTATTGAATATATGATGGTAACTAAATCCAGATCTTTCATTCACTTTTCATTCACAATCATTCTCCTTTTGGTTTTTATGTGATTTCAGATGTCTAGCAGGTACCGGAAGACTGGCCACAGCATGGCGAAATAGAAATCCATGATTTGTGTGTCCGTTACGACTCCTTGTTAAAACCCGTCCTCAAACACGTCAATGCCCACATCAACCCTGGGCAGAAGGTACACACTAACTAACTCAGAAAAAAAAAAAGAAGTGATATTTGTATCTACTTTTTCCCTTAATTTTCATTAATCTTGTCATTAATCTTGAATCAATAGACAAGGATGGTGAAACAAGCAATAATTAAGTGTTGATATTGTTAAATAAAACAAACATTATTTAAAAAAACATGAAATTATAAATGGAAAAAATCTAAAATTACTACTATAATTACTAAAGTGTAAACTGAATAAATTAAAGATAAATAGAAATATAAAAACTAATATATAAAAAAGAAGAAAATGACTACTTAAATTAAAAATTTAATTTAAAATTTACATTTAAATATAAAGCTAAAAGCTAATTCAAAATACTATAGTTGATTATAAATAATACTAAAATAACCCTGCAATAAATAAACTATATTATTATTCTCAAGCAGTCCGTTAACCTCAGTGGTATCATTAAAATGGTCCAGTAAGTCAAAGATGAAGATGTCAAAGAGCATTCGGCAGTCCTGATACCGATCGTCCTGTTGTAGCACATACTGTCCACTCAGTTGTGGTCACAGTGGCGTCAATTTTCTCTTTGCACTGTCAAACCACAGTCATTCTCTACCTGAATATCAACTACACAGTGCAGCAAAATCTTCACAATTTGCAACCAGTTTTTATCTAGTTTTTAAGAGGTTCCCTGGCTCACAGTATACGAGTATGACAGCACAGATGGCTTCTTATTGTGACATGGGAACCGTCCACACTAGTTTGTGTAATTTAGGAGAACGTGTTTATACAGAAGCAATCTGAAAATGTCAAGCTGTGTAAAGCGCTCACATGCTGTTCTTATTGTCGCAGGTGGGCATCTGTGGTAGAACGGGCAGTGGAAAGTCTTCGCTGTCTCTGGCCTTCTTCAACATGGTGGATGTTTTCGAAGGTAGGTCTTCCCAGGACATCTTCCAAGTCTCTATTTAATAAAATATTACAGTTCACTGAGCATTACAGCGCTCAGATGTATTTCAAGCTCCCCGTCGGGGAGACGCTGACCCTTGTGGATCCTTAAAGAAGAAAAAAGGAGTTAGGAAAATGTGAAAGAAAAGCTATAACAGTTCATGATAAAGCTATTTTAATGTCCTCAGCTGCTTAGCCCAGAAACATTTATTTATTTTGCGCGTGTTGTTTTTCTGCTACCGTATGGTTACTGTCACTTTGACAAGCAGCCATGATGTCATATTTAGACATTAACCATAGAGATCTGTTGAGTCTTACTGTTATTACTGACAGATTTTTTCCTAACCTGTATGATTGCTTTAATTGTTGTAAAATATCAAACAGAATGTGTATAAAAAATACTTTATCTAAATCATGCTATATGTATATTAGTAACACTTTATTTTAAGGTGACGTAGTTGCACATTACTATATCTACTTACTATAGTAATAACAGTAAAATATTCATAATTTCAAGTAACTAACCCTAGACCAAACCCTAACTCTACAGTAAGTACATGTAGATCATTAATATTACTCAATATTAATACAATGTAGCTACGTCACCTTAAAAAAAGTGTAACCCGTATATATAGTACAATGTTCACTGATGCATTTGTAAATACGAAACAATGTTTTTTTCCTCTACTTTTTCCCGTCATAAATTCTATAAAATTAAAGAATGTTGTAGGACTAAAACTAAAAGAAATTGCATCAGTTTAAGGGTATTGTTTTTATTAGAACGTAGTACAAAAACACAATATATAACAGTCAGTTATTTTCTCTTCAATCCAGAGTTGTATCATATTATCCAGCCTATCACTTTCTCTTGGCATAAAATAAATCTTTAGCCAAATCAAACAGTTCTTGCTGCTTTGTGCACATGAGCACATCTGTATGAGAGCACAGACCCTCTCTTCACCGTGTCCATATAAAGCTAAAATGAAAATCTTAAGAGCTTGTTTGGCCTTCGGATATTCACTACAGACCACTGTGTATTAAAGTCAGGTTACTGTAAACTCACCTGGACACCCAAAACTAATATTCAGGGGAAGAGGGGAAAAAATGATTGTGATTAGTTTGATATTTTGTGAGGAGCTAAATATAGCTATATCTTGTATAGCTAGACATGTTAAATATCTAGGTTTGTTGACGCAACAAAAAAGTAATATTACTATTCAAAATAATATCTGTTAATTAAAATAAAGCTGAAATAAAAATAACATGAAATAAATTGAAAAAAAAGAAAATATAGACAAGGCTAATTCTTTTATATAATCGTTTCTTGCATTAGGAAAGATTGTTATTGATGGCATTGACATCTGCAAGCTTCCACTGCAAACCCTGAGATCCCGTCTGTCAATCATCCTACAGGACCCAGTGCTGTTCAGCGGATCCATCCGGTAAACACACGCAAACATGCTCACTCAAACATACAAACAGACACACAAATACAATTGTATCTGCGTAATGCATGCACCTCACGCACTCACTGAGGCTAAACTGACCCAAACAGACAAGACCAGGGACAATAAACACTCACTTCCTGCCTGACATTTTTAATCAGAAGTTCAATATAAACACAGATCATTTACAAAACACAGGGACCCCTGGGATGTGACATAGGGGGCATTCCACTTTATTGGCATTGCATAATTATGCTCTTTTCAGAAGCTATACATCTAATATTTTATTCCCCAATATGTTTCTTTTCAAACACTGTTAAGTAGTTCTTTAGCTGGATACTGAATACGAGTCCTCAGCTCCAAGCTTGTTTGAACTTCTCACGGATACTAAGTGTCATGTTTGTTTCTGAAGACAGTGAGCATATGGGGTTTGTTTAAATAGGCCGCCATGGGATAAGAAAGAAAATAAAACTGAACCACCATCACAAGTCATCTGGGAATGGTTTTGGGCAAGCTGTTGTCATGACAATGTTTATATGAAGCAGGCCTAATGGATCACTGGGCCCAGGAGACAAAGCGTATGAGTTATTGGTACAGCAAATCTCTTCTTGATTTTAATTTTGGAAAACGCAGGCCATGAAGGAAGAAGCTGTGGTTGGAAGCCATTTCACAGTGTGTTAAAACGGATGTGAATATGGGTTCATTACTATGGTCATTTGGGTGCATTAACACAATGTCCCTTGAGTTTGTTGTTTGTTTTAAAGGGGTAGTTCATCCAAATATTTCAATTCTGTCATATTTTAGTCAACCTGATGATGCTCCAATTCCACATCTTTCTTTCATGGAACAAGAAAAGAGATCATTTGAAGAATGTCCAAGCTGCTTTTTTCCATACAATGAATGCCTGGGGTTGTTGAGTGCCTAAAATCTCTCCAATCTCATTTATGTTCATGTACACTACCATTCAAAATATGAGCTCGGTCTCTTATGCTCACCAAGGCTGCATTTATTTGACCCAAAAATTACAGTAAACAAAGTGATATTGGGAAATATTATTACAAATTAAAGTCACTGTTTTCTATTTTGAGACATTTTAAAATGTAATTTATTCCTGAGATGGCAAAGCTGAATTTTCAGCATCATTACTCCAGGCTTCAGTGTCACATAACCCTTCAGAAATCATTCCAATATGCTGATTTAGTGCTCAAGAAACATTTTTCTTATTATTATCAATGTTGAAAACTGTTGTGCTGCTTAATATTTTTGTGAAAACCGTAATAAATTGTTTTTCCAGGGTTCTTTGAGGAATAGAAATGTCAAAAGAACAGAATTAGATTTCTATTCTTTTTATTAATAAACAAAATAACATTATAAGTGTATATTTCCACTTTTGATCAGTTTAATGCATCCTTGGCTTGCTTAATAAAATAATCTTACTGATCCCAAAATTTTGAATGGTAGTGTACATTCCCAGAAAGCAATAGCCGTCATTTCACCGTCTCGGTTAAGTATAGACCCGATATAGTCCGGCTATGAGTAAACTACTTCTAGCCAAAATAACCTTCGCTTTTGCCAAAGTAACTGCAAGATGTATGATATTCCATTGCGTAAGCAAAGTCAGCAGTGATTACAAGGTGTTTGGTTTTATTTCTTTGACATATTCATGTTCTAGATGACTAGTCTATTCTTGGGCAATTTTCACTGACAGCCCAAATTTTGCCTTGTTTTAGCCTAGACTTTGGATGGCTATTAGACATCTTTTAAACGCAAAATTGCTTGCTGGGTTCAGACAGTGCATGTCAAAAATCTGTGATGATAAAATCAGTGATAGTCACTTGATAACCATTGCAATTGACTACACTCTAAAAAATGGTGTTAAAACGACCCAAGTTGGGTTGAAAATGGACTAAGCCAGCGATTGGGTTGTTTTAACCCAGCGGTTGGGTTAAATGTTTGCTTAAAATCACTGGGTTAAAACAACCCAATCGCTGGCTTAGTCCATTTTCAACCCAACTTGGGTTCTTTTTAACCCAGCATTTTTTAGAGTGTACTGAATATCGAAGCTGTTCTTCACACCAAGCTATCTATATGGCTTCAGAGGACATGGGATATAGCCATATGAAACTTTTTTGGTGATTTGTTGTCAATAATGGAGCTTGACAGCCTCAGTATTCACTTTCATCGAATGAAAAAGTGCAGCATGTACATAATGTCTCTAAATGTCTCTTTTTGTCTTTCACTAACAAAGCCAGTTATGCAGGTTTCTAATGACACGAGGATGAGTATATGATGATTTAATTTTGAGCGAACTGAATGTGAATATGTGCGTATGTGCATTTTTAGGTTAAATCTTGACCCCGAGTGCACTTGCAACGATGACAGGCTTTGGGAAGCGCTTGAAATCGCCCAGTTAAAGAACATGGTGAAAGCACTCCCAGGAGGATTGGGTAAGAATGATACTCTCCAACTGTTCAATGCTTATCAGGATTGGTTGATATCATAATGTCAGTCACCTCGTAATTTTGACGCTGTCTGGAAATTCATCAAAATGAAAAGCTGTGGACTTCTAACCTTTTCATTTAGTTTTATTCAGTGAAAAGTGATATTTTGTAAATCTGAGCAGCTGTAAAGCATCATTCTATATGTACGCTTTCCCACAGATGCTGTGGTAACAGAAGGAGGGGAGAACTTCAGCGTGGGACAGAGGCAGCTTTTCTGTCTTGCCCGGGCCTTTGTCCGCAAAAGCAGCATCCTAATTATGGACGAGGCGACAGCTTCTATAGACATGGCCACGGTACAACCACATCTATGGAAGCCCATTTCTGCCACATAAGAAAAAAATCATGCTTAAATAAATCATAATTATGAAATAAATAAAAAATTTAATTATGATATACGTCATAATTATAAGATTTTCCCCATGTTTTCATGTTTGAGCTGTTTTAACTGAAAGCAACTTGCATATCTTAAAGCCATTATTTTGTCTCAAGATGCAAACAAGTAATATTTTATTCTAAAGTACATTCATAAAAGCTACTTAAATGCCGTAATTGAACTAAAGCATAATCCTGGCTTAATCTAAGCCCTGTCTGTGAAACCAGGCCATTAAGTCATAATTACAACAAAAGTCAAATTATGAGATACTACGTCATAATTATGACAAAATGTCGTAATTACGATATAAAAACTCATGAGTTATGAGATAAAGTCAAAATCATGAGATAAAAAGTCATTGAAATGGATATGAGATGGTCATTGTTATGAGAAATTTTGAATTTTTATATCATAGTTGCACCTTTTTATTTCATAATTTTGTCAATTTATGTCAATTTGGACTTTTTACCTCATAATTTTGATTTACCAAGACATGATTTATTTTCTTAGATGGTGAAAATAGGCTTCCATATACTGTACATCCATTACATTTTATAGAGTTTTAACTTGGATTTATTTAAAAAAAAATCTCAATACAATTACTTCGATAATGTGATGTATTTTTGAGTGAAACAGGATATTACTTGAGAAAAAATATTGTGAGTTGATTGGATGTATTAAAGTAAATAAGGTCAATTTTGAGTTCATCTTGACATTTTGAAATATTTTGTGGCAAATTCAACAGGAAAATATTCTTCAGAAAGTGGTGATGACTGCATTTGCCGATCGGACGGTTGTCACCATAGCAGTAAGTTTCCCTATATCATCCTTCTTTTTATATGAAAATATGGGCACAGAAATATTTGAAACAATATAGAAATACATCTTTAAAGGGAGAAGGACTTTTAATGCTTGCCAGCCTTTGACACCTTCACTCCTTTTTCTGCTCTCACCTTTCCTCACCACTTCTGACAGCTGACAGTCAGTTTACTATCAGTCTCTTGCTATTAACACACTGGCTCATCAGTATAAGCCTGCAGCCACTGTAGTCTGATGTTTGTACTTTAAACTGTCATTCAAAGCCACAGATACACAAAAAATGGTCTTTATGCCTCGGTTTGTGTCACTTAAAATTAATCAAAAAAGTAAAGTACCACAGAACAACATTGAGCTTTGAATAAATGCATGATCTCTGCCTGCTGCTGTTTGCTGCGCTTTCCACACATTTTCTTCTCCTCACCCTCATCCCCTTTTTCCCTCTCTTTCTTCTTCTTTGTCCACCTGTCTCTCTTCCTCTGACACAGCACCTGGTTTCCTCCATCTTGGAGGCGGAGCAGGTGCTGGTGTTTTCCTCTGGGACTCTGGTAGAGTGCGACAGCGCTCCTAACCTCTTGGCGCAGGAGGACAGCCTCTTCAGCATCTTAGTCCGGACGCATAAGTAACCGTGCTTTGGCTCCACCCCTAGGCGCCTACGTCCTGGTACATTGGTTGGTAACCAAGAGCTTCCTATGTGTGCATTTTAGCTCACAGCCACTAACCCTATTCTAAAGCAGGTTGACTATGCCACATCACAACAATGTTCATGTTTTCATGTCTTTTATTTGGAAATTTATCATGATACATCATATTAGGGCTGTGTTAGGGGCTGCTTTCCCTCGTTAACTTCCCTCCGTCCCGTTCACTCAGATGTACGTCATTGCTTAAGTGCCCACTACTGGCAGAACCCTTGAAATGTGTTTAAATGGAACACACTAAGCCCTTAAATCACTTGGAATCTGCTATGGATCTTATTATTTACAGTTTTTTTCCTTATGAATTTGTGTATGTGCCATTCTATAGGCCTGTATGTATGCTTGGGCTGTTAAAAAACATAAAAAAATACACAAAATGATAATAATGGCCCTGTCCCGACTCCCAAATGGCACATTTCATATGCACTTTCGGTCTTGCAGAGTCTTGTGGACTTAAGTCAAGACCGCAGGGTGTCCCGTTTGTCATTTTAGGTTTCAGAAGGGTGCTCGTGAGTGCATCGCACTGGTGTGAGCTCCACAGCAGACTTCTTCCTGACAGTCAAAGCGGCGTTACGCCACAAAAGTGCAGACTTGTAGCAAGACCGCGAGTGTTTTGGGTGCCATTTGGGACAGGGCCAATATAAACTATAACTGTGTTACGGTAGCTACAACAATTATTAAATGCGGGTAAATGTCAAAATAATGCCAATGTCATACACTAGAGTTGTGTGGGGTGGAGGTAAATTGAGCGTGATCTGCTGTGACATCACAATCATGGTGCATTGTGGTCTATGGATCTGGCTGAAGTGTACATGTTGAGTAGACTCTGTCAAAATCGAGGGGTCGGGGGTCTGTCCAGAAAAACTTCCCTCGTCCACTTGACGAAGTTCAAAAACTCCAAAATGGCGGTGGGGATCCCCCAAAGAGAAGTGCTTAGGGAAGTTCGCAAGTGTATGTCTAAAAGTGGAGTTAAACGCAGCCCATGGACATGACACATGAAACACAACTATGATAAACTACAAAATAATAGATATTGAAAACATGAACATGAAATGAAACCTAAAACAGATGTGACAGACTAGTGTTTTTTTTTTTTTTTTAAACATGAAGGGTAAATTTAAGTTAAAATGTCTATGAAAGTGTATGCTATTTTTTTTTAACTGGTCACCATTTATCTTTCACAATTTTTAATAACCTTTTAGCTTTTTGGGCTGTTTAATTACACAGTCCTGTGATATGAAAAATTTGGAATATGACATAAAATACTCTTTCCTGAGAGATATCAGAGATATGAAATGTATCCTGATAAAACACACTTTGGATTTATAAAAGCAGGGTCTGTAAACAAAACATCATTTTGGATGCTTTTTGCAAGCAATCACAATTGAACAGATGAAATTTCTTACAGCACCTTTAATATGAGGACTGAAATGTGAAAAATATTGTCACGAAATAAAAAATATGTTTAAAATTGTTTTAGACAGCAATATTTTTGGTAACTATTATTACAACTATTAAAACATTTTGTTAATTGAAATAAAACTGAAATAAAATATAGGTGAAAACTAAATAAGTTGAAGTACTAAAATTACTAAAATTGAAATAAAAATAAATCAAAACTACACACACACACGCGCACACACACACACACACACACACACACACACACACACACACACACACGTTAAAAAAACAAAAACTTTAAATAAAATATAAAATAAAAACGAATTCAAAATATGAATAAAAACTTTATAAACATGAATTATACTAAAATAACACTAGGCGTTCTTTGAGTCAGCCAGTGCTGTTTATGATTGATTGGCCAAGTTATTTCAGGGTCCTTTGTGAGTTTCACCGAATGAAATGCCTGCACCTGCTACTGTTTTGTGTGCTGGAAATGTAGAAGACTATTGTAGTATTCCCGCAAGCTGGTTTTCATTGTTCCCGTAAACAGCAGCTTGATGTTTTGCTCCGATTAGAAACCCGCAGTGATTTGAGCAACAAAAGGGAAGAGTTAAATGTAATGTAATCTCAACAGCTCAGGTGTTATTTTAATAAAACTGCATTTGCACACATCTGCTTCATTATGCCCGTTTTCCACAGCATCGTGTCCACACTATCCTGACGGCAGATCTAGTCATTGTGATGAAAAGGGGAAGCATCATGGAGTACGGAAAACCAGAGATTCTCATGGAACAAGAGGACGGCTTGTTTGCATCCTTTGTCAAAGCTGACATGTAGAGCCACTCATCTCCATCACCACATCAGTTGCACCACTTTTGGCCTTATAAAAAAAAAAGCTTGCCAATGCATTGGCGCAGGCATTGGAAAGGACTCAACTACACACAGACTCTGAATTGGTATCGTTTTATATGAACCCTTAACCGTATTAGACTCTTTTTCAGCATTTTGTTACCTTGCCAGTCTTTTTCTAAATAATGACGTGTGCACTCTGAACATATAAGCAATAAGTATTTATCTACTGTGTTTTCACTAGTACAAACACTGTACAGAGCACGTCTGTCCTGTTGAGGCCTGACGCTCTTGTCTGTCTGTCTGAAGTGCATTGCTGATACAGATTTAAGGGAGGGAGGACAAATATAGCCGGCTCCCCAAAGCCCGCACCCTGCACTCCTGAGAGATTGCGAGCCCTCGCTTTCTGGGGAGTCCTGCAATGTCCACCCCATCAACCCTAACATGTTATTCACACCCTATATACAAAACTCATCATATTTTAGATTTTCTATTCCTTTCATGCAAATTACTTAATACTTAATAAGCTTATTTTCTCTTTGTTTGTTTTTTGTTTAGTTTTTTTGGTAATAAATGTTGTGTCAGTCTTTGTTCAGGAATTTTCCATTTTAACATTTGCTCCTTATCCAAAAGACAAAGAGGGTGAATTTCACGAAAACTGTCAAGAAATATCCAGGTCATTATTCACTTTCAAATGAAATAACTAAATTAAATTAAAATAATTTGGAAAAGTATGGACCATTATGCTTTTATTTTATGATTATTATGATATATATATATATATATATATATACATATATACATACACACAAGTAAATGTAATTTTTTTTGGACAATTGTGCTTTTACTTTATGCAATATATTTTGAGGTGAAATGTGATTTGGACATTTTTTTTTTTCACAAGGCTCACCCTATAACCCAATTAAAATTAAATTAAAAAACACTATAAAAGGTACATTGTAGTTTTAAGGCCCACACTTTTTCAAGTACACTATCATTGCAAACCATGTGATTTATCTCTCCTAACATGCTATGACGTTTTATTATGGAGATGTCAAAATGAGTCTGTAGTCTCTGTACAGCCAAGCGATATATTGTACACATAACGTCGTTTGTTTCTCTCATCTCCCTTTAATGGAGTGCCAGTCTCTACCCTCACATCACTTTTACCTTTTAACCTTCAGCTTTCTTTATTTGAACGCTCTGCTTTCTGGAAATCACAGCCAAAGTTGATCTAAACAATGACTCTTTGTCCCTGCAGTATATGATGCATTGCTGTGTTTGCTATTAGCACTGTGGGAAATCTTTCCGTTCATTGGACACTAACTGTCAGGGCCAGTGATTTGATGAATATTTGCAGTGAGCTGTGATGTCACACTTGAGCAATGATATTCCAGTAACTTGTGAATCCAACCATGTGCGTAAAACGACAGTCGACACGCTTTACACACTCTGGTGATGTGTAAACACCATGTCAAACTTCACTGCGAGCCAAGACTTTATTGCAATTACTGCTAATTTCAGGTATTTGCATGTTAGTCATGATGGACTGTTTTAAATGTACATATGTAATTAAAATGGCTTTTGTATAAGCATTTAACTGCATTATACTGAGTGCCTAACTTTTTTTTACACATGAAATGAAAATAAAAATTGCTTTGTGTGTTTACTTATCTCTATTGAGTGCCATTGCATACTTTTAAAAATATATGTGGTGCTCATGTCTACAGAACAATGAATATTTGTTAATGCTAAGCAGTAGATGGTACCCCCAGGGTGAAAAGCCTACACGAACGTAATTATATTAATTTATTATTATTATTAAACTAATGAGATCCCTCACACATATGAAGATCTTACATTACCACTCAGTCCCTTGCTACACAGCGCCCCCTTCTGTTCACATTTTCGCTAATTCATAGAACTTTCCATTTTGATGCCAAGGGCTCCAAAATATGATATCATGCCCCATTCCTATTATAAAGGCAGCTATGTATTGTTATATGCAAAACCCCATTTATAATGTGTGAGAAACATATTAAGGATAAAGAAAACATTTAAATAACAGCCTTTTAAAATGTCTTCCTATTCTTAGAATAATGTGTTTAAACCTGAAGAGAAGCATTTTTAAATCAGATTTATTTAGCGTTATTTAAAATCATTCCAAATAAATTTCACAGAGAATATTACAATGAGCTGCTAAAAACAACAGGAAAACTCCATAGAAAAGATACACAGATTCAGACTGTTCTTAAAAGATACATTAGCATTATGTTTGCAAACTATGTGCATTTGTTTCATATTATTTCTTACTGTTAAAAACTGGCTTTCAGTAGGCTAACATAAAACATTCAAGATTAATCTGATGGTTTTCGACCTGTCTAGCAGATTAAAACAATAAGAAGAATTTCAGTAAATAAAGTGTCTAATAGTTAACCCTAAAATAAAAGTTAAAAAGTTATATTTTTTAATTAAAGGCACAATATGTACGATTTTTGGATTAAAATATCCAAAAACGACTAGAATAATGTTATATATTTTGTTGACTTACATATACTTGATACTTACATTATCCCAAATGTTTCCAAGAATGTTTAAATCCAGAGAAATAAGCAATTTTAACCAAAATGTCTGTGCGTCGCCTATCAATGACATCATACCCGTGTGAAACCATGGAAACACCAAAGACTTTAATATATGATGTGTTTTATTAGACAGGTGAGCAACTGTTTGGATTCATTCATCGACAGAAAACTAATCATTGTTATATAGCTCAACACAGTTAGTCTTAATGTTTGAATCTTGTTTTCTTGATTTACTGTGAGTACCATGTTTTACCATGACTAATATCGATCTAGCTTACTGCAGTGTGCAACACGTGTCTCATAGTAGCGAACGCACAGAGTAGCATTATAACATAACTTTCAACACACCCAAATGTATCTAATATGATAAAATAGTGCTGCGTTACCCCACATACACATGAGCGGAAGAAGCGGAAGCGCTCGTCTGTGCTAATAAAAGCTCTGCGAAATCATCAAGCTACGCCTTTGTTTTGAATAAGTGACCTCTAGCCGCGAAAAATTACATATTGTGCCTTTAAATAAAATATAAAATAATATAACATTTTGTATTTGCTCTCTAGCGCCCTCTTGCGGCCCTCAAAAAGTCTCCGGACCCCAGTTAGAAAACCCTTGCGTTCTTACAATAACAGTACAGTGCACTGTAGATTCACACATTCAACAAATTGTAGAATTATTATTATTTTAAAAAAATGTTTAAATGTCCTTACCTGCAATTATTTTGCGACTGTGTTCATATTTTATATATAGGTAGGCCTACTGTATGAACTCGATTTTACTTTGGTTTGTAATTTAGTATATTCATGTATATATTCACTCTATGAAATAAGGGTGGATATAAATAATGCAATCTTTTAAAGTAGTTTAAGTAAAAGACTCCTCTCCAGGGTGAATGTTTCTCGGAGGCAGCAGGACAGTCCTCATGTACCGCCCATGTGCGTCAAGTCCTGTAGAGCGCTGCACAATCATCAGAAAGATACTTTTTGGTGCCTTTTAGCGGTATATAGAGTGTGTTCTGCTCTTTATGTAGTGTTTATTGTATGAACTCACACAAGAACATAGATTAAGGTCTGATAGATGTAAAAGCTGCCTTTGCTTTAGTTTGTGCTACTTCAACAGAGTTAGAGGGCAGGATGGTTATTAAACTGGAACTGCGCTTTTGACAGCCGTTGGAGAGGCTTTATTCCTGAGCGTCTGCAGTGACATGCCCAAATAATGTTGCCGCGTAAAAGCATCATTCCTGAAGAGTTCGCGCTCCCGGGGCTCGTGTCGCGGGTCCCCCGCAAACCCGTGTTCAGGGACCGCGTGAACAAAGCGCGCTTCATCGCCAAGAGCGGCGCGTGCAACCTGGCCCACAAGAACATCCGCGAGCAGGGCAGATTCCTGCAGGACGTGTTCACTACTTTGGTGGATCTCAAATGGCGCTTCACCCTGGTCATTTTCACTATGACGTTCCTGTGCAGCTGGCTGCTGTTCGCTATGGGTTGGTGGCTGGTGGCGTTTGCGCACGGGGATCTGGACAGAAAACCAGTCGTAGAGCAATGTGTCACTAATGTCAAGTAAGTGTGCTCAAGTCATTTTAAACATTCTAAATGTCCAGTAACAGACATCAGAAGAGTCTGCTTTGACACTTGTGAAGATGGAGACTATAAAACAAAACTACAAAACTCTTACAGATATGGCAAACTAAAGTAGATGTATTATAAGTTCATTCTAAATGTAGTACGAGTAAAAGGACAGCATAAAGCAGATGTTGTTGAAAAGGAAATATGAAAAGAATAAAGTACTATATACTCATTCTTCACTCTTGCATTCATGTAAATCTTATTACATGTATACATTTTTAAATGTAAAATAATTATATTGATATATATTATATAATTATTTATTTTATAAATAAATATAAAGTGATTATAGGCTATAAATACAAATCTTATAATTATCTAAAATAAATGTTTTTTTTTTTTTTTTTTTTTAAATATTTCAGGCATTTATTTTAAAAATCCCAGTTGAAAAAAGTTGAACATCTGTTTATTAAATCTATATCTATACTGTAAAAACAATATAATCAATACGTTATGACAACATATGTTTTTACATTGCTTTAATTCATCAAAATAAGTTAAGAAATTCTTATTCTTTTTTTAAATCAACTTTTATACTTTTCATAAGTTATACAAGATGCAACTCCTTTTAAGTCAGTTTAATGTAATTTAAGTTGAAATGACTTAAACATACAAGTTGATTGTACTTAAAAATATAAGGCAGCAACTGTTTTTCCTTTTTTTTTTTTTAACTATTATAGTAAACAGTTTAGACAGACCAAGTCATTGTTTATTTCTATTTTCCATACTTTACATTATGGGCATTATGTAGTGATAAAATAACACATTTAAAAAAATATATAAAATTGGAAGAAAAGAAAATTGTCAATTGATGTGTGTTGTATATAGAAATCATTAAAGAAATGCTTTTAAAATGTGGATGATGTTGTTACTAGGGAAAAAGGATTATGTTGTTTTATTGTATGTGGATAGAAACGTATTTCAATCATTTTAGAAGCCTAAAACTGTTGTGACTTCTCTTCGTCTTTTCCAGCTCTTTCACCTCTGCCTTCCTCTTCTCCATCGAGGTGCAGGTGACAATAGGTTTCGGAGGGCGTATGATAACGGAGCAGTGCACCGCAGCCATCACGATGCTCATATTACAAAACATCATCGGCCTGATAATTAACGCCGTCATGCTCGGCTGCATCTTCATGAAGACCGCCCAGTCCCACCGGCGGGCCGAGACCCTCATCTTCAGCCGGAACGCCGTCATCGCCGTACGCAACAACCGCCTGTGTTTCATGATCCGGGTGGGCGACCTGCGCAAAAGCATGATCATCAATGCTGCCGTGCGCCTCCAAGTGGTCAGAAAGACCACCACGCCGGAGGGCGAGGTCATACCCATCCACCAAATTGACGTCCAGACAGAGAGCGTGGTGGCCAGCAACAGCATCTTCCTGTTGGCGCCTCTGATCATCTGTCACGTCATCGATAAGGACAGCCCTCTGTACGATCTCTCGGCGATGGAGCTGCAGTGTAGCGACCTGGAGGTCATTGTTATCCTGGAAGGGGTAGTGGAAACCACAGGCATTACCACTCAGGCTCGCACTTCATACGTGACCGAGGAGATCCAGTGGGGCCACCGCTTTGTGCCTATAGTGACCGAGGAAGAGGGCGTGTACTCGGTGGACTACTCAAAGTTCGGGAACACGGTCAAAGTGGCCACGCCGCGCTGCAGCGCCCGTGAGCTAGACGAGAAGCCCTCCATCCTGATCCAGACGCTCCAGAAGAGCGAGCTGTCGCACCAGAACTCCTTGCGCAAGAGGAACTCCATGCGGCGCAACAACTCCATGCGCAAAGGCAACTCCATGCGCCGCAACAATTCGGCCCTCGCCGTGCCGAAAGTGCAGTTCCTCACCCCTGAGGGTGGACCAAATCTACCTGTCACATGACAAATGGCCTGGTTAGCGCTTTTCACCTGTCTTTCTTTAAGTCCTTGTCATGCTCTTTTCTATGTTCTCTTCTGTACTTTGATCATTCTCATAGATGATGGTGCAACGTGAGACATTGATACATTATAATGGATGGTTTTCTGTAATTGTTGATCTTCAAATAATGTGTAATTTCAAAGAGCTCCACAAAATATATTAAGTAGGCTAATGATCACACTATTGTACTATGGACAATGAGAATATGTTTCGCACTTAATTAAACTTGACAGTTTTTTATTTGTTCTGTAATAAATGGTATATGTGCTCAATAAAGCAAAATATGTGCTTTCCTCTCTGTTTTTTTTTTTTATTTTTATTTTTAATTTTTTATTATTATTATTTCAGTTAACTCAAATTTAACCTAATGCCTGAATTAAAATCCCAGTGAACCGTAAGTAGCAAGTGAGTTTTCTTCAGTGCTGTGACGTATTTCGAAGTGAAACAGAATATTGAATAGAGGGCAGGGTTTAACTTCAGCGCTCCTCCTCTCCATCTCTCACTCACAGCAGACTAACGGTTGGAGGGCAGCGGTTACGCATTTTCAAACCCAAGCCGTCAAACTGACATCATCTGAGAAGGAACGCCGTTTCCAGACCGGAAGTTATTTTTCCGATTTTGATTAAAGATTACTGCGTCAAACAATTTTTTTCTGTGTATTAACTTGCACGGATTAATTGTTCACCCTAAGGCCAGTAATGTGTACTAACAAAGTAAATAGGGTCAATTTTGATTTCATGAGGACTTTAATGGCACAAAATATCCAAAAACCACTAGAACAATGTTATATATTTTGTTGACTTGTGTACTTACATTATCCCAAATGTTTCCAAGAATTTTTAAACCCAGAGAAATAAGCAATTTTAACTGGGACACGGACCGTGCCCATGCGTCACATATCAATAACATCATATACCTGCGTACATTTTTTTACCAAAGACTTTAATATATGATGTGTTTTATTAGACAGGTGAGCAACTGTTTGGATTCATTCATCTACAGAAAACTAATCATTGTTATATAGCTCAACACAGTTAGTCTTAATGTTTGAATCTCGTTTTCTTGATTTACTGTGAGTACCATGTTTTACCATGACTAATATCGATCTAGCTTACTGCAGTGTGCAACAAGTGTCTCATAGTAGCATTATAACACAACTTTAAACACACTCAAATGTATCTAATATGATAGGGTGACCAGACATCCCCGTTTTCCGACAGTCACGTTTTTTGGTGTTCTGTCCCCGACTGGAGCTGTCCCCGGAAATGTCCCCGTTTTACAGCTTGTTCCAACAACAATCCGCAGATATTTTGTAAAAAAAAAAAGCCCCCAACCAACGTACAGCAGCTGCTGGTTACAGGAGCAATCGTGTAGTGCTTATTTTCACCAGCAGATGGCGCTGTGAGATACGCGCGCCGCTACTGCTTCATGAAGAGCGTAACCAAGAGCAGAGCGCCATTATCGTCAAATATCTAAAGAAACATCGTTATCGCTTTCAAGGTAGTAACATACTAACTATTCATGTTAAATTAAACTTTGTATGTACTTTACAGAGCCTCAACGGGGTACGGGATTGTTTTGTCTCCAAAAGTTCCGCAGTCACAAAGTAGTGATTATTACACATCCTAACTATAAAAACCCCACTTACAACAAATACATGTGCAGAATACACATACTTTCTGCTTAAAATAAGCCTAAAGTGCAAAATAACAAGACCACTTAAGGATAGTAAGATTTATTTAAGCACAAACGTAACAAAACATTTGAAGAAAAAAAAGTATATAGTATATAAACTTATTATTTTTAAATATTAAATACAATTATAAAATGTTAAAATATTTGTTGAATTTTTCATTTATATTTGTTGTTTTATTTTGTAATGTGTTTTTGTTAGTATGTATTATATCATTTTGAACTGCATGTTATTTACAATGGTTACTATTAACTGTTTTAGTTTTATTATTATTATTATTATTATTATTATTATTATTATTATTATTATTATTGAATTGTATTAAATCCAGACCAAAAATCCTAATAATCAAACTAAATCATAATAATTATTATTGTTAATAATAATATAGGAGCCCACAACAACAATGACATCAAAAACATTGTATATGACAAATATTTTGTCCCTGTAATAAACTGTTTTAGTAGTAAAGTGGTAGTAAAGTCCCTGTATTAAAAGATTATAACAAATGAGATTTTAGTGATATTTTGACCAGTCAAATAGGAAATGTCCTCGGTTTCCATTTCAGAAATCTGGTCACCTTATAATAAGATAAAACAGTGCTTCGAAGCGGAAGCGGTCGTCTGTGCTAATAAAAGCTCTGCGAAGTCAAGGCGTCATCAAGCTATGCCTTTGTTTTGAATAAGCGACTAGCTGCGGAAAATTACATATTGTGCCTTTGAGTTCAGCCTGTTAATAAAGCTGAAGTGAAATGATCCAAGAAAATAATCAAGAGCAAATAAAAATCATCAAAAGAACGCAATTCCTTATAATATCACAGGTAAAACAGTGAAAATGTAGAGTAACTAACTGTATAAACGAGAAACTTGCAGGTCAGAATGACTGAGTGCTGATCCCTGCTGGTGAAAGTGTTCGTGGAGACCTCTGGTGGTGAACTGTTAAAACTGCATGTGTGGAGACATCTGGTGGTGAACTGGTAAAACTGCATGTGTGGAGACCTCTGGTGGTGGACTGGTAAAACTGCATGTGTGGAGACCTCTGGTGGTCGACTGGTAAAACTGCATGTGTGGAGACCTCTGGTGGTCGACTGGTAAAACTGCATCTGTGGAGACCTCTGGTGGTCGACTGGTAAAACTGCATGTGTGGAGACCTCTGGTGGTGAACTGTGTAATTACAGTAAACAGAGTACGCTACGACTTACCTCAAACATCCACTTTGTGATTATCAAGACTCAAGAGCATCTCAAACGTTGATTGTCGAAGAGTAAGGCAGGTAAACATCATACGACTGTTCATTTGCATTATGCTTGTGTCGTGTAAGAACTGGCTAAGTCGAATGTTTAGTGAGGAGGATGATAAATGGACCAAAAGATAACGCTCTGAACTGTTTAAATGAGTTATTACGCTATTACGTTCATTATAATATTGTTAGAATAATTCCACGATATGACGATACATACAACCACGTTTTATATTCTAGTCAACGTTTTTATAGGTTTTTTGATATTCCAGTGACAAACTAATGAACCATCATCAGCTGCAACAACACAAAAGATCGTTTGTTCCACTTTATTTGATGTAAACTTCGCTTTTAAGTATTGACTGTTTATCATTTTGATCAATTTTAAACAGCTTTACCAAATTAATCACTCGATGGCATTGTCAATGGGGAGTAATTATTATTTAAGAGAGGAAATACCGCCCTCTGGCGGACACTTGCAGTTCTGATATTAAAAGCAGACTACATATAGATGTGATTATAGATGTGATTAAAGAAACGAGGAATCACTGCATTGCACTGTCACTGACCGCAGAGAAAATCGACTTTTATTTACGCGTGTGCATCTATGTCAAAAAGTATGTCTGTAAAGAATTCGAGGCACTTTGTTCCGCTTATGCTTAAAAACTGCTGTGTATCCCAGCATGCACTGCGCGAGGTCATCCAATCGTCTATACTTTTGTTAAAAACGTACATGAAAACACTTTTTTTTCATGACTTGCTTTTGCTGCAGCATTTCGATTGCATATCTCAGTCCGTGGTGACTCTGTCTGCACGATAGGAAAAGTAAATAGACTTACCGTTGAGTAAACTCGTGTGCTGTTCGATCAGCTCCCCTCTCTGGCCGTTGATACGTCAGCTTTGCGCAGTGGCAGTATCGTAGCCTATGAGGTTTATCCGAGGCGCGATTATTGCTAATTGAAAACTTTACCCAATACCCCGCCGTGACGACTTGAAATATAGTCGGCACTGGCAATTTTTGACGGTCTCTACGGAGACTGATCTTACTGGTTAATATCAGAATTATTATAAGCGAGGGATTAAGTATGTGTTTTGTTTGTAGATCCGTTTAAGGTGCTTTATTGCAGTTTTTCTGCTTCTTACAATGATCGTATCATTATTTTCTACATCACAAATTATAAAAGGTCTATATTTACTTTTAAAAATAATGATCTCAAAGCTATTTAATAGTGTGCAAAATATGCTAATGAGGAGGGCGTCAACAGCCTTCAGCCAATGGTGGCATCACTGGTCATTTATATAGATCAGTGGGCGGCATACAGACCGCACTCTGATGTTTGATTGACATTAGCATGTTGCGCCGAAGAAAAATAAATACGAGCAACGTTCAAAAATGAATGAATAAAAATCGAATGAAAAATTAATAAACGGTTAAAAGTAAAAAGGGCGACTTTAAGTTTAGCGTTTCCCTTTAAAAATCGTATTTATTCCCCCAACATTCGTTTTATTTGTTTAATTATTTACCTCCTCGCACATTTAATCATCTATTTATTTATTTATGCAGGAATATGTGGATTTATGTATTTATTTGCATATTTATTTATTTATTGTTTTTGCAAGTTTCGTCCACCATACAAGTGACACAGTTTGTGCAAATTGGAAAATAAATAAAATTTAACATATATATATATATATATATATATATATATATATATATATATATATATATATATATATATATATATATATATATATATAAATAATAAACAAATATTTATGGCGGTATTTACTCTCTTAATCTATCCCCACTTGACTATTAAACTGCGAGTGACTAAACGTTTAACATGACAAAACTGAAAACGTGCGTGAATAAACTAAACACTATCCGTTTAATTTAAGATAGCGTGTTATTGAGAGCCAACCATATTACATTTTTAATGAAAACCAGGAAATTGTTAGTAAATATGCTATGAAATAAAACGAGCTACTTTCTGAATGGAATCGCTTTTGTGAAAATAGAACGAACACGATTTCCTTCCTGGTTCTAAACGGAAGTACCGTAGATAATTGTAATTTCGCGCAGTGTATATTTTCAAATCAATACTTTTTCAATGAAGCATATTAATTGTTTAATATGCATTCGTTATTCGTTTCAGGTCAGTATTGTGTAATGATTATACAATTATATATAGTTGTTCAGTTAACGAAACGGACAGTTAAAATAATGTGCGCGCGTTTTACGGTAATGTTCATGACACGTGGTGTTTTGCCAGATAAGTCTCTGAAGACTTGTCGGTGGATTGAATATCCTGGACGCCTGCACAAGCGGGAACTCGGGAAGTTGGAGGAAGTCGGAGTGTATGAGCTGGTTAGTGAATGGGTCGGGATGGCAGGATCTTGGTGTGAGGATGTGGATAGTGAGGAGTGGGTGGGCTGTTGGTGGTGAGACAGAGAGGGGTAGAAGAAGAAGGCAAAGGGAAGGGTGTAATGATATAGACAATTATTATCAGATATAGACATGAAAGTAAATTATAGTAAGACCGAGATTTAAGTTTTTAATTACACAACAAGTGAAAAATAGATGGCAGAAACAATGGGAAGAAGAAAGAACAGGAAGATGGCACAATGTGAACGTTGTAATCAAGAAGAGACTGTGGAACATGTTAAAATGAAATGTCCAGAGTACAAAAATGAAAGTAGAAAATAATTAAGATGAAGTTTGACTTGACAAACATATTGCAAAAGAACTCGTATGATGAATGCACACACTCTTATAATTTTATTTTATACCTGCACTGACTTAAATCTGAAATTGCACTATTGTTACTATTGTTTGCACTATTTGCCATCGCCACTTTACCTCTATAATTCACTTTATCCATCTTTTTTTAATCTTTCTTCTGTTGTTGTCACTGTTAAACTTTTGTTGTTATTGTTATTGTTTTGTTGTTGTTAGGCACCTAGGGTCTGAGAGTCATAGAATTTCAATTCTCTGTATGTATGTACTGTACGTATGGCAGAATTGACAATAAAGCTGACTTTGACTATATGAAAAAGGTATGTTGCTTGCGATCTTGATCCACACTCCTAACCAGCAGGAGGAGCAGGTGGAGATAATGCGCCTTGAAGTGCCGCCATAACAATCAAGAAGTAGATATCTGGCTACAACTTGTTTGTAGTTTATTGGAGCTGGTACTTGCTTTGGAATGAAATAAACGCCCTGCAGTTTGCTTTTTGACTGAAAGGAAGCGTTTGCCTGCTTGATTGTCTGTACGACTCTTTGCCACACAAATGGGCAAAACAAAGAAACGCAGTAAAAAGCGAGCGCACGAAGACAGTTATGAGAACAATTCCAGCACAAAACGAAGAAAAGTCAACAAGGACGATTCAAGACACATCGCTGCTCTTATTCTCGCCCGTGGAGGAAGTAAAGGCATCCCTCTGAAGAACATCAAGCCGCTGGCAGGTGTTCCTCTGATCGGATGGGTGATCAGAGCAGCGCTGGACTCCGGGGTCTTTGACAGGTGATTGAGTTGTCACGTCACTCAGGGAATATCTAACGTTACTGTATGAATGTGTGAACACCCCTCAAACATTTCCCTGAAGCTTCTGGGCTGAGTCTTAATATTAATAAATGTGACCTACATACCATTAATAGATGTAGTGTTTCCTCAATCTTTGGGATAGCTGTTAAAAGCATGAAAAAATACCTTGGTATAGAAATAACTAAAGGCGTGCTACAAATTTTAATCCAATTGAAAAAGAAAAAAAGATCAAGTTTTTCTTACTAAAGCCGAGGGGCTTTCTCGCCTTTCTTATGTGGCCCCATCTCTTTATGTTGATAAGCATGCAGGTAAAATGATTGATAGAGCTTTAACAGATTTTGTTTGGAAATACAAATGTCATTATATGAAAATATCTGTTATGCTAAACTCCTACAACAAAGGTGGCTTCTTAAATCTTATTATTTCAGTTCTTTAAGTGTATAAGAAATTTAAAACCGATATTGATACGAGATGTTCATTTTGTTTATTTATTTTGGTCATGTTGTTCTACTAAACAACTTTGGAAAAATATTGAGGTTTTTATTAATGATGATATCCAGCAAGGCATATCCATAACTTTTAAATACATTATTTTTGGTCCCTGTGCTTGTGACTCTATTAAAAACAATGCTTACTTTGTTATACATTTTATGTATTTTATTTGTACATTTTATATCCACAAATGTATATTCACCAAATTAACACTAGAAAGCAAGTAGAACGACTTCAATTTGTAATGGCTTTAATTTATATATCCTAATTGATGTATAAATGTCTTACCCTCATATTCTTATGTTCTTTTCTCTTATTTAATTTTTTTTTCTTTAACCATTTATTGTTAATTATTTTTTCTCCTTTATATTCTGATGACATTGAACATATTATTGATATATTGTGTGTACTGTATACAAATTTGTATATTATAAACATGTCATCTCTATCTTTTGCATTAAAAAAAAAAAAAAAGTGGTACAATGTTGTGTCCTATGCATGCTTTTGCAGTGTTTGGGTGTCCACTGATCATGAGGAGATTACGAGAAAGTCGCCACGGCCTGGGGTGCTGAAGTGCACAAGAGGAGTCCAAAGGTGTCCAAAGACTCTTCGAGCTCACTGGAGGCCATTCAGGAGTTCAGTAGACAAAACCCAGGTTGGAAATCAAGCTCTGTTGCAGTCAAATTCCATTGCATGGTAACAAAACAAACAAGGATAAAACCTTACAGTAATCTCACAAAAGCATGTATTCCATAAGTATGCAATCATGTTAGTGAAATTTAGACAAGTCCAGTGGATTCATAGACCCAGAAAACATGGGGTTAGACACCAAGATTACTTGGCTAGGTCAAATAATGAAGGAGTTAGGATATTTTAAGGGCTTCCTGCCCATCTTGGATGGCATCTTGAAAATTACACCTTTCTAGTGGTCAAACTTTGGTAAACTTTTAGTATGTTATTAAGGACACAATCCTATAAAAAACAGCTGAGAAACCTTTTGTTAGAATTTTTTAGGGTTAAGTGTTTGTTTGTTTTTTCATATATGAGGCTGCCTATGGATTCTGTATAAGGGGTGTAAACTAGAGCTTGTAAAACAAGTGTGTCCACTCGTCCAGCAACAAAGATAGAAACCACGAAAACCAGTTTAAATGTTGACATTTTGTCTTGTCGCATACCAGGAGGGTTTCACCCACCGTCTTTGTTTTTCTGGTTTCATTCACAATGCAAATAGTCTATGTTCCCTCTAACAAGAGGCACACACAGCTTGTTCCTCAAGGTTGCAAGCTTCAAAACCTTGATAGATTCAGCATGTTTTCAAAAATATAGAGATATGGTGAACATTCTCACAGTTCTCGACGTTAGAGCAATATCCTCGTTTAACCTCTGATGGTCTGGAGTGTCAATAGCAAATGGTGGAGCTCATGAACTCCACCAAATGGGACATAATAAAAGCAGAGTGCTTAAGTAAAGTGGAATGTTCTCTAATAGATGTGCAGGTCATCTGTAACATCCAGGCCACGTCTCCATGTCTGCACCCTTACCATCTCAAAGAGGCTCTGGAGCTCATGACCAAACAAGGGTGTGATTCTGTCTTCTCTGTGGTCCGGCGACACCATTTTCGATGGCAAGAGGTTGGGAAAAAAGGTTTGTTGAAGTGCAATCTGAATGGTCAGTGTTTAGTACTTTTATTCAGCAAGGATTCAAGACACTGATCAAAAGTGACATTTATAATGTTACAAAAGATTACCATTTCAAATGCTGTTCTTTTGTTATTTCTATTTATCAAAGCCTCCTGAGCAGCAAATCAGCATATTAGAATGATTTCTGAAGGATCATGTGACACTGAAGACTGGAGTAATGATGCTGAAAATTCAGCTTTGCTATCACAGGAATAAATTACATTTTAGTGTATATAAAAATTGCAATTACATTTCACAATATTACTGTTTTACTTAATAATTTAATCAAATATATGCAACCTTTATTAGCATAAGAGACTTTCAAAAACTAAATAAAACCCTGCAGGTTGAATTTATTACATGTTGGTGACTCTAAACATTTATTTAAATTATTTTCTTTTCAGGGGACCTCTGTACTAAACCACTGAACCTGAACCCGGCTAAAAGGCTGCGCCGTCAGGACTGGGACGGGGAGCTGTGTGAAAATGGCTCCTTTTACTTTGCAACCAAAGAACTCATAGAAAAAGAGCTTCTTCAGGTACAATTTGGGGGTTTAAAATCAGTAACTTATTGATATGTGACCAAAGAAATTGACATAAACATAGGCAAGAAAGCATATTCTCCATATACTTAATCAATCAGATTGTGATTTTGTTGTGTTACATTTCACAGGGTGGAAAAATGTGTTACTTTGAGATGCGCCCAGAGTACAGTGTGGATATTGATGTTGACATAGACTGGCCCGTAGCTGAACAAAGAGTGCTGAGGTGAAGAAACAAACAAAAAAAAAAAAACTTTATTGTCTGCAGCTGCCTGTAAATTGCACATCATTACTACTTTAAGTCATTAAATAAACATGTAATATGTAACTAACTCTCTTAATGGAAGCCTTGCCAATAATAGGTGTGTTTCAAGTTCCCAAGCAACTTTATGTTGGCAAACAACCACACTGCACAGTGTAAAGAGTGCAAAGTCTGAATTTAAGCAAACTGTGTGTGGGTGTGTATATTTGTCATAGGTTCGGTTACTTCGGTAAGGACGTTCCTGAAGTCGTGAAGCTCTTGCTGTGTAACGTGTCAGGATGTTTGACAGATGGGCAGATCTACATCTCAGAAAATGGACAGGAAATGGTGTCCATCAACATCAGAGACCAGGTCGGCATCGACATGCTGAAGAAAGAGGGAGTGGAGGTGATTCTTGTTTGGCAACTATTTGTTACCCACCCCCGAACTCAACCAACCCCCACAAAACAATAGACCCTTCCTTTGTCTTTGCCCCATCGTATCCCATCATGCATCTGGCATGCCTCTTGTTTTTGTCTTTTAATGAAACAAAACTTTGTTATAAAATGCACAACTTGATATTTTACTTTTAATAATGCAATTTCTTAACAGTTTCTGTCTAGTGTTGAGCAGTTTGATGAACTTCGGTGAGTTTTGCTGGTGTCACCATTCATGATCACAGGGGCTCAGATACACAAGTCCTCAGATGTCACCTTTGGCCAGTTATCTTTGCGCAGTGGCAGTATCGTAGCCTATGAGGTTTATCCGAGGCGCGATTATTGCTAATTGAAAACTTTACCCAATACCCCGCCGTGACGACTTGAAATATAGTCGGCACTGGCAATTTTTGACAGTTTCTACGGAGACTGATCTATTAGTGAAAGAAAGAATTAACTGAGCGTTAACAGGAAATGTGACTATGCATTGGGGATTTCTATTTTTAGCAACAATACACACATACACAAAAAATAGTGAAGAAGGGAAAAATAAAATAAAAGATAAAAATTAATAAATAGCTGATATATTAGTTGAAAAACAGTTAAAGTTATATTACAGTGAGAGTTTCTGTTTTAAGACCAGTACACACACACAAAAATAAAAACAGAGAAGATTAAAGTGCCCCAGGGCTCAATGCTTGGACCACTTCTCTTCTCCATCTACATGTCATCACTGGGATCTGTCATCCAGAAACATGGCTTTTCCTATCACTGCTATGCTGATGACACTCAACTCTTTTTCATTTCAACCAGATGATCCCACAGTTGGTGTTCGTATCGCTGCCTGCCTGACATATATTTCTGCCTGGATGAAGGAACAACACCTTCAACTCAATCTGGCAAATACAGAACTGCTTGTGGTCTCAGCCAACCCAGCACTTCACCATACTCTCTCCATCCAGCTCGGTTCATCATCCACAACTCCGTCCAGGACAGCCAGGAACCTTGGAGTTGTGATTGATGATCAGCTAAAATTCACTGACCACATCACTGCAACAACCCGGCCCTGCCGATTTGCCTTATACAACATTAGGAAGATTAGACCCTTCCTGTCAGAGCAGGCCTCACAACTCCTGGTACTAGCTCTTGTTCTCTCCAGACTGGACTACTGTAATGCTCTTCTAGCGGGCCTTCCAGCATGCATTATCAAACCCTTGCAACTGATCCAGAACGCAGTGGCGAGAGTGGTCTTTAATGAGCCGAAGAGAGCGCACGTCACGCCTCTCTTCATCAGTCTGCACTGGCTGCCAATAGCCACTCGAATCAAATTCAGGGCACTGGTGCTCGCCTACAAGGCAACCACTGGCTCTGCACCAACATACCTAAACTCGCTTGTTCAGACTTACACACCCTCCAGAAGCTTGCGTTCTGCAAGTGAACAACGCCTTGTGGCGCCATCCCAAAGAGGCATGAAATCCCTCACAATGACCTTTTCCTGGTGCGTTCCCACCTGGTGGAATGACCTGCCTGTCTCAATTCGAGCAGCCGAGTCGGTAGCCATTTTCAAAAAAATATCTTAAGACGCATTTTTTCCAGCAGCACCTGACCAATAAAGAATAGCACTTATCACTCTATTCGTTTTCTGTTTGTCTATTTTAAAAAAATCTAGATTAACTGAGACTTGTTACAGCACTTGCATATTGTTGCCCTTGACTGTTTTTAGTTGCTTTGGACAAAAGTGTCTGCTAAATGACTAAATGTAAATGTAAAGTGTTATAAATAAAATCAATAGAAAACAATGATTGAAAAATTATTAAATAGTTGGATCATTTAAAGGCACAATATGTACAATTTTTGGATTAAAATATCCATTGTTGACTTAGGTACTTACATTATCGCATTATTACATAATGTTTCCAAGAATGTTTAAATCCAGAGAAATAAGCCGTTTTAACCAGGACACGACTGTGTCTGTGCACCGCTAATCGATGACATCATGCCTGCGTTACCCTCGATTTCCGGTTTTATTTTGTAGAAACCATGGAAACACCAAAGACGCTTTAATATATTATGTGTTTTATTAGACAGGTGAGCAACTGTTTGGATACATTCATCGACAGAAAACTAATTATTGTACAGTAATGCAGCATTTCCACAGCACAGTTACGTTAATAATCTCCCGAGTCCCGTCCCAATACACACACATATATATAAAATATAAAATATCACTCTCAGTTATTACTCAATTATTAACCATTTAATTGATCAGTTATAAAATAAATGTTTTATCTCCCTCATCTCCTCTAGGTAATTTTGATAGAAGACAACCCTATAACAAAAGCCTTAGCTAACAAACTCTGTCAGAGGACGGGCTGTCTAGTCCTGAGGAAAATGGATGACAAACTGACGAAGGTAAAGAATCTGATGCTGGAGAAAGGGCTGGAGTGGAAAGATGTGGCATACTTGGGTGAGTCAAGAGCTCTCAGTTTCTCCCAGTTATGTCAGCCAAATGCCATAATCAATATCACCATAGTGTGTCAATTGTGTGTTTAATAGAGCATCAAAAGATTGTACCTGAAT